>VYZM01016422.1:111734-146629 GCA_013398915.1 Dromas ardeola | reverse complement strand
CGTGGGTAGGGGTGGAGTGGTGGGTTTTTTTTATTTTTACCAGAGGAAAGCTAGAGAAGCATTTTCTATGAATAAGGGTGCTTAAATTTGACCTGGACCTGGCTTTCCCCAGAAAATCTGCCCATGTTTGCACAAAATACAAAGCCTTTGAATGACAGCAATCTGTTTGTCTTCAGTACGGTTGTTTAATGGCTTATTCTAATGGCTGGAATTTCATCCTGAGCGTGCACGCACACAACTCCTCTGCATGCTGAGGTCACGTGTGCATCACCCCACGCAGAGCAACTGTTCATGCCTAAATCTCATAGATACTTTATGTTATTGTACTGTATGTTTATATGCCATCTTCATAAAAACACAGCCCAGGCCTACATGTGGCAGAACTAAGTTTTCTGTGTTTTCCATGTTTTCCGTGTGCTAGCTATCTGTTTGCAGCGTCTCTGGGCCAGAGTGGTGCAAGGGCCAGGGAAAGCAAGGGTGCAGTTTGTCTGTCCCTCCTGCTGGTTCTTGGGCAGTATGGGGAAGGAATGTATCTTATTCTACAGCAGGACCTGAATCAAGAACATGGGAAATAAAGTCTGGGAAGTAAATTGGGAAAAAGTGTCTAAGCAACATAGCCTGGGTGGAGGTGGCAAAGACTCTTTGAGGACTCTTTAGGTCCATCGAGAATAATGGGAATTCGAGGGCAAGCAAGGGACTACGGGTAGAGAGGAATGTAGGTTAAGGACACAGAGAGACAGAGGAACTAACAGAGTAACGGTATTATGTCTGGGAATAACAGAGACAGAAGGTAATAGATAGAGGGATGAATGGATAAATCTATGCCCCTTGGAATGTTCCCCTCCAAAGCGTGGAATGGCTGGCAAGACCTCATGGTTTCCCCACTGTCAGATAGCACCAATGAAACCTGCTTGAAGAGAGTCCTGACCCTTTCTAGTACTGATCTGCTAAAGCCAGGACAGCCTCTTCCTGGTAAGGACCCACCAACGTCCTCAGGAAATCTCTCTCTATTCAGCCTGACTGTGGTTTCAAACAGAGCAAATTTAAAAACAAGTTGAAAATATGAAAGGACCATTTCTCATGTTGCAGAATCAATCACCCCAAAGTGATTCCAAAATCTGTAGAAGAGTTCAACCAAAGCAGCCTGAAGCAAACAAAGGCATGCACTGATTTCAGCTGGCTTTACCCGGCGAGACCAAAAAATAAGCCAACAGGCTGGCTGATGGTATACATGGGTGTGAAAACCAAACTTGTCACATTGAAGGTATTGTTGCCGCTCACTCAGGAGTTGCACCAAGCCACAGTGACTTCTTTCAGTCTCACACTGTTACAACATGGGAGCATTCACCTGGGTCAGCCACTGATATTCAAACCTTGCCGGGCTTTAACTATTGCACAACCAACCAGCTCTGTGGGACGGTGTGGTTCATGTACTGGCAGTTGCTCTTGCTTTATTTACACAGAGCAAATCTGTTGCTCATTGCTGTGGGAAGTTTTAAGAAAGGACAAACACGGGATTATCACTCAGAAATTATTGGCTTCTTTCTCTGCGCTCAGAGCCTTGTCCGAGGCCACCCACCCAGCACTAGCTGGGGTTAGCTGGGGTTGCACGCAGGAGTCCTTGGCTTCCAACCCCACACTCAATTACTCGACCTCTCTGGCAACTCTGCTGGATATAGAGGCTATACTGTTGCAGATTTTCCTCAGCTGGGTTTGAGGATGACCAACAGCAAGATGACTGACAGCAAGAGAAGCCCCACACACTTTGACCCCTTCCTCTAATAATGATAAATTTATAATTGACCATCCCAGCCATAGGCATACTGGGAGAGGTTTAGGGCAGTCCCGTTAAGGTCAGAAGGTCCCCCCCAAACTGTCCTGCAGAAGAGGGTGCACCACCATGCTCAGTGTCTTGTTTGCTCACTAGTCAGCAGGGCCACAAGGAAAGCTTTTGACATCTCAGATATTAATAAGCAAAGTGAATGTTCTCCTCAGTCCCACAAGATGGCAGGAGATGCTCAAGAATTCACCCTTGGTCAGCTGGAAGGGCTTTGCAGACTTTTGTAGTTCTCCTCTGACAAGCCCTTTCTCTGTGAGGAGTTAAATAAAACCGTATCTTTTAATAAGACAGGAGAAGCCTGGCAAAGGCGTATCAGCAAGTGTTCATGGATCTCTTAGGAGCAGTGGGATGTTATGTCAGTGACTCGGCGTCACTGACAGACCCATTTGGGGGAGTGTTTCATGTGGGAACAATCTCCAGAATTTGCTTTCTTGAAAGGAGAAAAAAAAAAAGAGAATGAGCAAACTAAAAGTGGATAGAGGAAACTGCAACTGGCTTGTATAAAGTTTTTATTTTTAATATCAGAGCTAGCAGACACTCTGCCTGCAGCATTCCTTACATTACTCACAGCATGAAGACATGAGAAAGCCACGAAAATTCAGACAGTTTGTCAAGAAAGGTCAATTTTTATTCCTTTTAGTTTAAAGCTGACGTCTCCCCCTGTTAAGCACTATTTTTTCCAAGGACCTAATTAAAAGCAAGTTCCTGCACCAGATCATATTCCACCGTTCGGATAATAATAATCTAAAACGATCCAAAATGACTGAATTCAGTACTAATTAATAGACCTGTGAATGAGTCTGATACTTCATGAAACAAACATAAAGAAAAGGTCACTGAAAATTGAATTAAGTGTCTCTAGCGATATTTCTCATGCAGGAAGCACTGAAGATAGTCTTTGTATGATCACCTTCAGAAGGAAGAGATAGGAAATACCCAAATGAATTTAATCACCCCAAGAGGTGTCAGCTCAGCTACCTCAGTGAGTTTTCCCGTGACTGCACAGAGTAGCCATTCCCACTTCCAACGGATGAAGGAGATTGAGCCCTGACCTGATGTGACCCCCTGCATTTTGGGCTGGATGAAGCTCTCTGCCTGCAGAGTTGCCAGCTGGGCAGTGTGATGGGGATATCGGTCCTGTGGTGCAGAGGTAGAAGCCCACCGTTTTTCATGACACAATGCTGCAAGTGATGGTGCTACAAGATGTTAAAAAGAAAATTTTTTACGCTCAGAGGGTAGGACTGCACCGCCGTTAAGTCTACACTATGGATCTGAATCTATGACTGTGAGACAAGAGACCTTAAAGCACGTTATTTATGCCTGATCTACCACGTCTTCCCTTTCACTGGTGGGTTGGACTAGATGACCTTTAAAGGTCCCTTCCAACCCAACACATTCTATGATTCTATGATTCATGCCTTCTCCTCCAAATATTTTTACAGGGCTAAAGCTCCTGGCTGGTACCTTACGCCACTTCATATGTTGCTTCAATCTCCTAACTTAAAATACATTCTCAATTATAAAGACTTAAACATTTACAGCATTTTTTCCTACACTGCATCTAGAATATATATATATGTGTACTTTATTTCTCTGCTGTGCTACTTCAGCAGATATATTTTTGTATTGGATTTGTACTGACTAGGATACATTTTTTTGGTAGACTTTCCAGAAATAGTTAATACTGTGGCACTGTCCTCTATGAACTTATTCCACCTAGGACACAGTGTGGTCTTATTTGACTGTTACTGTCTGTCCCCTTGTGGCCAGAAACCAGACTGAAAGCCTACAGATTTAAACAGATCATTTGCCTTGTGGAAGAAGGAACAGCTTATTTCGCTGAAGAAGGAAGCTCTTGCGCAGCATACTAGTCCCTAGAAAGACTTAGATTTAACTATTATGGAGCTAATGTGCTCTAGGCAATCCTGCTTTAGCAGGGGAGTTGGACTAGATGATCTCTAGAGGTCCCTTCCGACTCTGAAGATTCCGTGATTCCGTAATTTTCATGTCCAAAATTCAGATTCCCTTTTTGAATGTCCTGTAAACTGGTCACATTCATGTCTGAACTCTGGATTCTGCTTTTATCTATTTGCAAGCAAAATCTGGATCTAGGCCTGAATTTCAAATAACTTTGGTGGTTGAATCACTACCAAGGCATGAGCAAATTCAGAAATAAGGGTTCTGTTTCACACATTCTCGTTCACGGTGAAGCACACACAAAGTCTGGGGCTACATGTGTGCAAAGCTTTGCACAAATGATGGTAATTACCCTTTATGTGGAGAACAGAAAACAACCTTAGATTGTTTCCCGAAGTCTTTAAGCCGGAAGCTGAAATGCCTATCAGTTTTGCTCAGACAAGCACAATGAAGTCTTTTCTTCAGTTAGTTAACACTGTAAATTCAACTAACATTTTCTAAATTTTAAGCTGAGCAGCAGCTATAACAACAGATAACGCTAAGCATGAAGATTTGGGAAGAAAAGGCCTTCTTCAGCGAAGTGAGAAGCACAGAAGGATGCATAGGTGGGAGGCACTGTGGAATGTAACATGGGAGCTGTGGGAGAAGCCTCATGCCGCCCTAGCAAAAAAGGAAACTGCCCAGAGCTGAGGAGCCAGAGTGAAAGGAGTTGCGCAGCAGCGGGCCAAGAACAGAAATGAAGAGTCCTGGATGTGAGACTATGGAGAGGGCACGGATTTGTGGAGCTTTGATTTATAATCTAGGGTCACTTGGCAAACCTTCCTCTCTTCCTTTGTTTTACTCCTTCTGTGCTTTTAATTACCTCTGAGTAGAAAGACAGTTTTCAGAATCAAGCCCATCTCACGAAGTGGATGTACCACACGTACAGAGGCTTCCTCCCTCCTGATGTGTTTCCCGAAAGCTGCTCCTGGCAGTCCCGACACTAATCCGTTTCAGTGATAGGGTTTCATGAAGCACCAAGCGTACTCTTGGCAGGCAAACTGTTTGTGCATCTGGATGTAATAAGGAGCTAGACTTTAGCTGATGTGGTGGCTCAGCACAGTGAGCCACCAGGCAGAGGATGGTCAGTTTTTTTCCTGCTGCCAGAGTTCAAATCGCAGCAGCGCATTGGAGGGTGGTTGTGGTGTGAGCCTCTTGGTAAAAACAGCCAGGCCACAGAGAGAGAAGGGAAAGGAAGGTCACTGGGAGTCAATCGAGCAGCTGGTTTCTGGCTAGAGGACTCCAAAGTGTGTGACAGTGTCTCCCACCAGCGGGAGTAGCCAAGGCTCCCCTCAACAAGAACAGAGCAAGCCAGGAAGCATCCCAACCCCAGATAGTGAGAAAGGAAGAAGGTGAGGAAGGAATCCCCGAGGGGTGGGAGAGAAAAGACGTGGGCCCAGCTGGGATTGCTACAAAGCGAAGTTTGGTGCAAAGTCCCAGTGGCACTCCAGTGGAGCACTATGCACCGCTACGCTTCCTTGGAGGCTTTTAATTTTTCTCACTGCAGGAGCATTGCACTAGCTGCCTGCTGCCATTTCCCTGCAGGAACTGTTAACACAAGGGTGGCACCGGTGTAGCACAAGCTCTCCCTGCCAGCAGCACGTGCCCAGAGGGACAGTCCTACGTAGGGTACAGCTGGTCTCCGGCACCGCTGAGCAGTAGAAGATGGCAGGATTTTAGTAAGGCAGGAAGGACCTTTGGGACCACTCTGAAACAAACTGGGCCCAAACCAGCTCACACCAGCCTCCAGGATCCCAGCTGCAACCTTTGCCCTTCTCTCCAGTCCTGCACTGATGCAAGGCATATCTTCCTGACTCCACGTCTTCACTGCACACACACACAGAGAAATAAAGGAGAGCAAAAACGATCTTGCAGTTAAAAGTCACACTGAAGAAGAGCGAGCTCCCTTTCCTACAGTCGAATTGGCTCTGGAGGGCTCACAGATGTTTTTTTCTTAAAAAAAAATCACAGTAAAACCTTAATTTAGATGTTATTTAAGCAGATCTGATTCTTAAGATACATGCAAGAAACAGATGTGCAGAACAGAGAAGTGCCATTTTTATGGAGTGGTTCTTCGATGTTTGAACCACGCTAGATTATATTTGGAGTGTAAGATCCTCAGCTACACCATGTAGTATTTATAATAGCTTACAGTATATGGCCAAATCGTTCTGCCCGTGAAGCCATGTGCCTCTATCAACCGCAGCACAAGGTGGCAATATACCAAAATAAATGGGATATTAATACCTTGTTGCCCTACACGTTCCAGATATCCCACACTTCACCCTACATTAGATTTACGTCTCTCTCACTGCTGTTGCTCAAGCAAGGGGTTACTTCTCCCTTACTTACATGTTCTGGGCTGTGAGTTCAGGGAGCACAAGTGAGTGTAAGTTGTTTATCAGGCAGAAGCAGAGCCTGTACCGTTGTCAAGTCCCTGAATCCCTCATGTTAGTGTTTTTCTCTGACACTCTGTCCCATATTTGGGCTTTGGGTAAGCTGACAGGAATGTAATTTCTATTTAAAGATACACTGTCTGTTACTTTTATACTAAGTAATAAACAGGGGATTTGAAGAAAAAGCATCAGGAAGAAATGGTTGGACAATTTATACATTGAGTCACCTCTAATAAAACACCATTTTAAGAAAAAAAAAAAAGCTGTTCCTATGCACTTCCTCATAATCTTCCCAAAAAAATTCTCTTTGCCTGAAATTTCCCATGTTTGGTCTCTGCCCAAATGTGGATATTTAGATTCCTGCCAATTGTTTTCAGTCAGTTTTCAATTACATGAGGATGCAAAATAGACATTCCTTCCTATTCCTAGGACCAGGGCTATATTTTCCCATAGCTATGCTGAAGCAATCTCAACACTGAAACCTAAGTTCAGTTGTAAAAAGCTATCAATAGGGTACAATGCCTTCTGTGAGTCTGGGGAATCCTTTTCAAGTTTTACAAATGCATTTTTACCAAGGAAAAGACTGTTACACTTGCACCTCCTTCCACATATGTGCTGCATGTGTACACTCAGTCCTAGCTAATTACTTATTGTTGAAAGCAAATGTATTCCTTCTTAGCCCCATTACCCTTCCTGAACAAGCTCTTTGATAAAAGAGAAAACTGGATTCTGTTATCTCAATTTCTGCAGATGGCTTTCAAAAGTACTTAGGAGTGAGTAATCGTTTGACTCTCAGTGATTTTTCAGCCATCACTCTTGTATCTCTCTAATGTCCTCACCCGCATTCAAAATTCCCACTGAAGCTGGTACCAGTGTTGAGGAATAAGCCAGAAAGGATCCAGTAGGGCATTCAGGTTGCAGACAGTGCTGAGAATAGGCAGTGAACTAAATGCAGCAGAGATGATATTGAAAATTCTGCAACATGATGTGTTTAATGCTAATGTTTGTGCTCTTTAAGCCTTGAGTTAGAACACTGACGGTGACCTCCCTTCATATTGACTAACACAATTACCTCTCCACTTCCCAGATTCCCAGCCGCTGAAGCACAACACTGCTCCTCAGGATTTATTAAATACTTAGTTCACCCAGTATTTGTGCACTCAAGTGCTACTCAGTGCTACTAGGCATGACAGATTCAGCATCCTGTCTGTAAACAAGTTTTTCAAAATCTAAAGCCAAATGAAAGAAGATCAATCCAATGAAAACATTTTGCTTATAATTCATATGCCTTTCCTCACTGGTTATAATCCAGACACTGTAGTTTTGGGAGATGATATGAAGCAGATACTGATTACTGACAAATAAAACAGATTCACCACTTCTTACTGCAAAAAGTAAATAAATATGAGGGCAACCTTCAAAACTTTAATGTCCTTAGTCAAGGCTTACATTTATTACTTAGGAACTACTCCTGATACCCTCTCTCATCCTGAATAACACCTTTTTCTCCAATTAGTGCCACTAATTTCAGAAATACCGCTCCTGCAGGAAAACCCAGTCAGGTTAAAAATGCCTGTCTTTTCAGTTAGATTTCTCCTAAGCGTGTGCAGAGCAAAAGGCATCAGGATCCAGCGTCAGAAATAAGGAACGTGAGTTCTAGCAAGAATAAGCTCCCAGAGAGAAAAGAAAAATGAGAGAGTGCAAAAGGCATGAACAACAGAGATAACGGCAGGAGAGGAGAATTTATCTTACACAAACAGAATTTGTGTTGGCCCATCCGTCCATGACACAAGCACTAATGAGGCTGCCCATTCATGGAGGCCTCAGATAAACGTACAGATGGCCATTTAAATCACCACAATGGAGTATGTGTATTACGTGAGCCAGTGTTTTCACTTGGAGAGGGTAGAGAGGAAAAGACACAGGGCTGGAGATGATGAAGATAACAGGCCAGGATTATTGGACTTTTCCTATGCCTCAGCCTTCATAAGTTCTTCTATGAAAATGCTCGTAAAGAGCTGGACTATAAAAATTCCAGACTTTACTGTTGGCATAATTGATCTCAGATATGTCACCACAGAAGGAGACAGAGGAGTATTCATGTAAGACATACAAATCTTGGAGAGGAACCAAGTGTAATATATAATCTTTCCTTCCCAGAAAACCATTCATGGTAGGCTTGGAATAGATTTAGACTTTTAAAACCTGTTCTCCGACCTGCTATAAACAGCAAAAAACCAAAAGCTCTCAGGATCACAATAAAGAACACTTGCATTTGATAGTGTATTATTAATCTAGTTTTGAAATAATAATTCCTGGATGATATCTTTGTATTACACAGAAGGGGGACTGAGGAACTTCCTCTTTAAAAGACCCTTAAAAGGATCTCAAATTTTACAAAAACCAGAGTCCAAATTCACAGCTGGCACGAGTGGGCACTGCCTCATTTGAGTATGTGATCTGGGGCGTGTAAAAACATTTTTGCTCCAGTTGGAAGTGTCTACCAACACTGTATAATTACTGCAGTACCAGTGCAATAATTTTTAGAAGCCTGGTTTTTACTTATGCACAATGCTTCATACTTTTTTGAGAAAATATGATGATGATGTTGTTGTTATTGTTGTTGTTGTTGGCATTTTACCCCTAGGGTTGGCTGGGAAAACCCGGTTTCCGTTTCTAGTCATTTTTTCCTTTGCAGCTTCCTCACATTCCTCTTCACTTCCCTTCGCAAATGATGATCTTCGGTCCTCCTGACCCTTCTTTTTCAACACGCTGTTGTCTCTCTTGTCTTCCTTCTCGAGGGAATACAAGTTCTTACCTTCTCCCCTTCAAAGCTGTTGTCACGTCAGTAATGACTATATGACATACCTAGAGGCCACAGCTGACATGAGAAGCTGTCATACAGCATTGGGCACAGATAGTCAGTCCCCTTTTATGTCTGCTCTGCTATTGTTTTATACTGTCAGCAACTACCTTGTAAGCCATCAGGACATGTGGCCCAAACTGATTGCTAAGGACTTGATCTGTGGTCTCTCGACTGAACATCAAAGAGAGACTCACACTGGGTTCAGCAAGCTGCAAGTCAGACCCTAAGACACCATCAGAAATCTCCATCTGGGTGTTAGGAAACCAGCTGAAGCAAAGCGAAATAAATTTTCCTGTGGAAATTAAACCCTATGCCCAAGCTGCTTACAAAGTTAGTCTTAAGAGCATGCAGAGGGGGGGAATGGCTTGTCTAAACTCTGTGTGTGTGTCTGTGAGTAAATGAGCAAGAGACATCCTGTGGGGCTTTTAGAGCTGGTTACATTTAGCTGCGTTGTGGCTGTTGCCAAATGTTTAGTAGCTATGACTCATTGACCGACTAGCTGTCTTAACATCTTGCTTCATTGTCCTTTTCTCTTCATAAAGGTTTCCCCTCACCCCCATCCGAGATGTCAAGAACAGTGATTCCAGATGTAAGCAAAAAGTTTTCCATCACAGCGCATTACAAGGACCTGCAGGCATGCCTTGAACGAAGATTGCAAATGAAGTGGATGCTCTTAGACCGCTGAACACCTTGAGAGCAACGCTGATGGATGAAAGTAAATGCTCAAGGCAGTCTGCCTTGTTATATGGCCTCCAGGTGAGTGAAAGATTAGTTAGTAAGATATTTGGAGGTGTGCCTGTGCATAGCTCAGGAAGCAAATCTGAGTTCCTTGTGAAACAGGCAGAGGCATGTAGGATTGTGGGGGTACTTGTGAATACAGAGAAAAAGAAAACAGAAGAAAATTCTGAAGAAATTTTGTCAAAACATACACCAGTCCCTGCCCAGTTTTAAAGGAACAAAATCCAGCAGCTATTGGAGAGGAACAATATATTGATGATTGCATTCCTCAAAAGAGCACAATAAGGGACAACAGCCATCCTCCTCGTTTGAATCAGCATGTGCTACCAGGGAAAGACATGATCATAGACGTCAGAACACATGAACTAAGGCTCCAGCTCTGCAATGCTTTCCAAAGGGGTAACACTCTCATCCTGGTGAGCTGGTACTCCTCAGCTCTTGTGCAGAGATGTTCAACACTTCGCAGCATTAAGTTCCCCATCTCTGGCAACGCTCAGTGCCAAAGAGGCGGTGACAAACAGACCCTGGGCAGGGATTAAACCAGCAGCATTTAGTGCTGTGGATATTTAAGGGTTTTGAGCTCATCCGTCTCAGTTTGACTCTCCCTAGGCAGGAAATTGCTAATTACCTTTCCATGGCAGGAGCAGTTCAACTCCTCCAGGGCAGAGGAGTGAGAATTGGCCGTAATTACAGGAGGAGTGCACAGAACACACTCTCCCTGGTAGCGGAGGGACTGAGCTGCAGCCAGCATTTAAAGGCTGATTAGTATAACTGCTTGCAGTCACTATTTACTGAGCCACTTCTCAATTGCCCTTACCCTGGGAAAAATGAGATGCTGTCAGCATAAAACTTAAGAAAAAGAACAATAGAAATCAAATTATCTGTTTTCTTTTGATATTAAATCAATCATAATTTAAACAATTACAGTAACAATAAGATTTTTTCTAGCCCTCCAGTGCTCCTTTTGAATTTTACCCACAACCCATGGTTTGGAAAATTTAGTTTCAGAATGAGTGAACTATATATGTATTCAATAACGGCTTGAATAGGGGTGAGGGGCATTGTTCCTAAAAAGAGCTGTGTGAATATTTTAAGTTACTGAGTAGGAGGGGTGGTAACAAGAACAATAGAAGAACTAAATTATTGTTATTTTGTCTCTTCTAGACCTCAATGCTGTCATACATTTGCCCTTTCCCCTGAAGTGGGGTTTGTCTCCCTGATGGGCTCTTCCGGGGGAGCTGTCTGAGCTAACACAATTATTGTGTCAAAGTCTTATCTCAGGGACCGAATAATGGAACCAGGCGTTGACTGACTGTCTTCTCTGTTTGTTAATGAACTGTTTATTGCAATTAGCACGCATCTAATTTTAGCAGAGTCTGGTGGAGGAGTGTGTTTAGAAAGCTCTCAGAGGGAAGAAGAGACTGGTAAGAAGCAGAATGGATAAAAAAAATAAAATTCGTAAACAAAGAATGTAAGGGGGGGATGGGAAAAGAGAGAGAGAAGGAATGTTTGGAAGGGAAAAATTTCAAGAAATAGAATTTGTAAGAACATTTCCATGGTGTACTATTTATGCAGACCTTAAACGATTGATAAAAGTACATGAAAAACGTGGACCCTTTCCTCTGGCTACCATTTAGCTCAAGGTGGCCACAAACACGGTTGCACGGTTGGTCCTGCAGTCTTTGCTTAGAAGCAGATCATTCAGGTCACAAGTGAACAGGAGAGGGCAGCATCGCTTTAAACTTGTGGTAAGAGCTACTGCTCAAGCGTTTGGGAAACTGCACGTGGACAAATAGATCACTGTGGGTCACCAGGCAACAAGCTGATGAAGGGAGGTTGCCGGCAGGTACCTCACTGGAAGAAACGACTGCATGGGAAGAGGATGGAAGAAAAAGGGTTTCTTAAGTGCAGAGTGGAAAGCAATGTGAATGTGGTGTTTCAGCAGTGCATTTGGCTTGGCTCAGTTCAACTGCTGAGTAAAGAATGCAAAGCTCAGTGTTAGGCAGCACATACCTAGTGGCAGAGACTTCTTGCAGTTCATTTAGTTACATTAAAAGCCCTGGAGGGAAGAAGGGCCCAAGAAAGCTGGTTAATATTCAAGGATCACCTCCTCCAAGCCCAGGAATGATGTATCCCACCAAAGAGGAAGTCAGGCAAAAACGCCAGGAGGTCTGCATGGATGAACAAGGGGATCCTGGAAAAACACGAATACAAAAAGGAAGCCTATAGAGGGTGGAAGCAAGGCCAGGTAGCCCGGGAGGAACACAGAGAAATTGTCCGAGCAGCCAGGGATCAGGTTAGGAAAGCTAAAGCCCAGATAGAGTTAAATCTGGGATGTCAAGGGCAACAGGAAAAGCTTCTACAGGTACATCAGTCATAAAAGAAAGATGAGGCAAAATGTGTGCCCTCTCTGGAAGGAAATGGGAGACCTGGTCACCGACTTTTTTTGCCTCAGTCTTCACCAGCAAGTGCTCTAGACACACTGCCCAAGTTGCAGAAGGCAAATGCAGGGACTGGGGGAACAAGGTACCACCTGATGTAGAAGACCAGGTTTGAGACCATCTGAGGAACCTGAAGGTGCACAAATTCATGGGACATGATGACATACATCCACAGGTCCTGAGGGACCTGGTGGATGAAGTTGCTAAGCTACTATCCATCATATTTGAGAAGCTGTGGCAGTCTGGTAAAGTTCTGACCAACTGGAAAAGGGGAAACACAACCCTCATTTTTAAAAAGGGGAAAAAAGGAAGACCCGGGGAACTACAGGCCAGTCAGTCTCACCTCTGTGCCTGGCAAGATCATGGAGCAGATCCTCCTGGAAACTACACTAAGGCACATGGAAAACAAGGAGGTGATTGGTGACAGGCAACATGGCTTCACTAAAGGCACATCGTGTCTGACACATTTGGTGCCCTTCTACAATGGGGTTACAGCGTTGGTGGATAAGGGAAAAGCAACTGACATCATCTACCTGGGACTTGTGCAAGGCATTGCACACTGTTCCACACGACATCCTTGTCTCTAAATTGGAGACATGGATTTGACAGATGGACCACTCGGTGGATAAGGAATTGGCTGGATGGCTGCACTCAAAGAGTTGTGGTCAATGACTCGATGTCCAAGTGGAGACGAGTGATGAGCAGCATTCCTCAGGGGTTGGTACTGGCAGCAGTGCTGTTCAACATCTTTGTTGGTGACATGGAATGGTTTTAAACTGAAAGAGGGGAAATTTAGTTTAGATTAAATAAATTCTTTACTGTCAGGGTGATGAGGCAGTGGAACAGGTTGCCCGGAGGGGTTGTGGCTACTCCATCCCTGGAGGTGTTCAAGGCCAGGCTAGATGGGGCTTTGAGCAACCTGATCTAGTGGGAGATGTCCCTGCCTGTGGCAGGTGGGTTGGAACTAGATGATCTTTAAGGTCCGTTCCAACCCAAACCATTCTGTGATTCTATGATTATAGCTCATCCAAAGATGATTATAGTCTTACAAGATAAGAAAACTTATTTCGAAGATGCGCAAATGATATACAAAGAGTAGTAACTACCCTGCCCAGTGTGCCACGTGGCATCAGGACAGCACCTGGATGGCCACACTCCCCTGCTAACCATTGAACCACATCAAGCATGTCCATTGTACGAGTGCAGGGCACTATTTTAATGACACAATGGATTTCTGAGATGTAATCAGCAGATCAGGATTGCTGATTCAGCTTCAGCTGAAGGATCAATGCTCTGCTCTCGTGTGTTGTTTCAAATCAATTTATTTGGTTATATAAATATATGAGAACACCTTAAAACCCTGGCAGTCACCTTGGTTACATCAGTGGAAACTTCGGTGTAGTGACTTTTAACAGAGGACAAAATTTGGTCCGTTAACTTTTATTTTTCTTCGCTGACAGCAGTTATTAGAGGCAGTTGTTGATTAATGAACTGTTCTGGGCAGGGGTTCTCTCTGACATATGACTTTTTAAAGTTATGCAGTGTGCAAAATCACATGGCAGAGAAATTCCCACGCACATAAAAAATAGCCATACCTATCAGTTGCAGTCTTGGCTCTGCTTCCTTTCTGCCACTGTGTTATGCCTACTTCAGTGAAGAGAGAGTAATTCTCTTTACAATTGATAGTTCTGCAAGTACATTACTAAATCCGCAGAGCCGTACAAGATTTGCTGCACTGCACCCTTTTCAAATCAGGCTCACAACCCAGAGAGGGAGATGAGCGCCATTTCAAAAGAGGGTAATGGTACGTTGGTTCCAAGGGAGTTATTTTGTTCAATCATTTTGTAATATAGGTGAATCACAGAAATCTTTTTCATTTCATAGACAATGTTTTAATATCTCTGTTCTATTCCCAAAGTATGGAGTGAGAAAACTGCGTTTTCATTTACTGAAGTTTGATGGTTAGTATTTCAGCATCCGTGTACATTAATTGTTTGATCTCTCTGTGGAAATTATCAATAAGGAAGACCCAATTATCAATAAAACACCGATACTGAAAGAAGTCATCGTGGACATTACTGTGTGGGAAGTCTGCGAATGAGAACACCAAATACACATAAACCTACCTAAACCACGGAACATCTGTTTGGACATGGGCAAAATTCTATAAATACAGAGATAAACGACTGCCTGGCCTTTTTATCAAAACAGACATTTCAAGTAACATTTTCTAATTGTAAAAGTATTTTTGATCCACTGTTTTGTTACATGTGAAGTTGTATTGATTACCCTTCAGGTTTTCAGGGAAATGTTGAAATGGAAGTGGTATTGTTTTGTCAGTTTTTAAAATCTGATCTTAAAAATAACTTTTTTCTTTCCGTTATTTAATTTCAATAGCCGTGCTAGAGTAAATGAACCATTATTACTGGCACATTATCATATAGCTGAAGGATTGCATATGATTGAGGATAACTGAAATATGCTATTTTAAACACATTTTCAAAATAATACTGCCAGATGCTCTTTAGTACTGACTGAAACATCTTATCTTTTCTAGCCCAGTATGCAGGAGCGGCATTTGATGATTTAAAAGCAAGTTTCCATCAGTAGTCTCATCATGTATGAAATAGAAACTAAAAATATTGTGAAAGAAACACTAAGCCTTGACATTTTCAACCAAAAAGGGGTCTGAAACAATGCTATCTTGGATTTTCTGCTTTATAGTAATATTTTTGCTTTAAATATTTGGAATCCGAATGAAAAGTAATATTTCAGTGTCAAATTTCCCAGAAAACATAAATTCCATGCCTTGACCAACTATAATTACCAAATGAACGAGTAATCCATTTTCTCCCAGGCCCTCAGTTTTGTCAGCACTAAATTTACACACAATCATTTTTTAAGGAGATATGGGAGGAAATGCATAAATGCCAAGAATGTTTGTTCAGGGAAATGACACACCATCCTTTTCCCAACATCTGGTTGTTCATGAAGGGCTCACAAATCTTCTTTTAGACTTACTAAGCATGAAGGTATCTATTCTGAGGGGATCTGTGATAAAAGCAATTTTTTTACTGTAGGGAAGTTTGAGCTGAAGCCTAGTCCAGACAGAGAAAAGAGACTGGAAGGAGAGCTGCTTTTGTTGGTCGGTGGCTCAGGAGCATTAGCCGTCTTCCTCCCCAGATCTCTATTTTTAGATGACCTCCAGTGCATTAGATCAAATGTATAAATTGGATGAGGTCAAACTCTCTCTCTCTCTCTCTGTGAATATGCAGCTCCCAGAGGTCTGGTGATGTCTATGGAATTCAGCTAACCGGTATTAACCTGAACCTTGTCAAAATCAGTCCTTCTATTAAACGTGGGCCTAATAACCTTTTGACAATTTGAAGTTAAATTCTCATTTAATTTATGCTGATGTGGATGTAGAGATGTCAGGAGAGGGGTTTTTTTTGTTTTACATTGTCTTCCTTACTGTACTAGCAGCTCACTGCCATCATAAAACATCTTTGCAGGAAAAAGATTATCATCCCTGAAAACAGTAGAAGCCCCATGATTTCTACTTTTGCAGCAGATTGATTTTATTCTAACCGGTCATCAGAGCAGATTTTATATCATGGAGCATAGTTCTGTAGGTATAGGTATGTATTTATAAACATACACACACACGCACACAATAGATAGCACAACACTTATTAATTCGTTATCCAGGCAATAGAATAAGTAAGTGCACTTCAGCAGATCACAGAAACCACCCACGGTAGTTCCCCTTTGCAAAGCATGAGCCCCCTTTGCTTTACAGAGCTCTGAGTGACTTGAACATCGCGTGTCATTTGTTTCGCCCTTGTACTGAGAAGGGAATTTCACCTCAAAACTGTGCGGCGTGAACTGGCAGCCCTGAGCTCTGCAAGATTTATGTGAGGCTGCTGGTGGTGTTGTGTCACTTGGTAATGTAGGTCTGTGTCTGTGGAGGGAATGCCATGCAGTGTGGAGGCGAGCTAAGGAATTAAATGGGATGGGATTTGCATTAGAGCTTCACCAGAGTTAATCAGCTTTGTCCCTGAAATCTGGCTGCAACTTGCTGTATGGCTTCCTGCTCTGGTCAACAGAAACTCTAAGACTACGACATATAAAAACGCCTTGAAGAAATATAAGAGGAAAGGAAGCAATTATTCCAGTTCAGTTAGATAACTGCCTAAGGGAGCAACTCCCCGTCTAAAAAGTGTATTGGCATTCTCAGCCTCATGACACGGATTCTGCAATGAAGAAAACCCACATATAGAATGAGGTCAAAAAGTTAGCTGCGAGTGTATTGTCTGGGCATTAAATTTAACCTTGCCTTAAGTCTAAACCCAGATGACTGAAGCATTCTGCTAAGTCTTTGTTGCTTGCGATTACATATATTTTAAAATATGTGGAAAGCTCCGTGGCTCCTCTCTTCCAATGGAACTGGGGATTCAGTTCAGCAAGTATATGGGCTGATGGATACAAAGGTCACCAGTTACTTGTTGCGGCAAATTAATTTTACTCAGTATACCTCATTATTTATCCTGTATGCATCAAAAAGAACACCCAGCTTAGGCTGAAATGTGCCTGGATTCACATTCATAGAGAGATGAGAATTGCCAGACTGGACTAGCCCAGTGTCAGTCCACATAGTCCAGCAATCTGTCTTTGATAATAACTAGCACCAGATACCGTAAAGGAAAAAAAGCTTCCACCAAGCAATAACCCCAGTCATTAAAGTGTTTTACCCCAATCAGAGAGAAGTTGGTGCCCAAAGCATGAGGTCTTTTCCAAACATTTGCTAATCTGGCTGGAACATTATCAATGTAAATGTCTGATTCTTTCCAGATCTTGCTCGCCTCTTCAGAGAAACCGTGTGGAATAAAAGAGCAGTTAGATGAAGGAGAAGAAAGAAATTTCCAAAATGTGGGATATAAACAAAGAAGGTTTGGGGCAGAATGAAAAATAAACAGAGAGAGTGTCTGGAGGGGAGGAGGGAATGAAAGAAAAATTCTGTCCTTTAAAAATAACACAGGCTTCCTTTACAGCTCGCAAACCAAGTGAGGCTTACCTTACAGGGAATAGTTTATGACTCACACCCTGTTTTGGAAGTCCAGCAGAGATCAGCAAGACGTCAAACCAAAATTCAGCTATCTCTGCAAACGTGCTGATCAAAGTTCTGCCCAAGCCAGAGCAGCAGACACTGTGGATTATGTCGACTCAGTGAAGTCAGAGGTGACCACGGAGGATCTGCCAGCCTAGATCCTCTGCCCTTAGTCCTGCAGAATACGACAGTACAAGTAGGGCTTGACGTAGAAAAGGACTGGGATTTTATCTGCTGTGTAGCTCAAGAGGGTGGAAGGAAAATCTCACTTGACTGATAGCACAAGGGTTGAAAGCTACAATTGCACCAATGATAATAAGAATTCAGGACTAGCAAGACCTGTGCTTTCAAAGAACTAATACAGAAAACTGTCTCAACCTCTTGCCCATGAAACCTGATAGATAAAGCATTAGGATAATACGCTCTAAATATGGGTTCCAAATCAGCCCAATGTGAACATCCTGCTTTGGAGACATGAATAACCACTGCTTGCTCAGGGATGCAGTGCACAAGGTGAGATAAAAGTGACATGTAAAAGTCAAAAGAGTTTGCAGAATACGGGAAGACTGAACTCTGAGAGCCATAACCTCAAATACAACAGAGAAACTCACTTTCTAGGGTTCTACTATTGCGAGATCTTCTCACCAATGTGGACTCCACACGTGATAAATAACTCTGCTTCCATGTCTCCTGAAAAAGTTTAAGGGCATAGCTAATGACATTTTAAAAGACGATTTCTGTGCTGATAGATGGTAGCACTGACATTTTGCATTTATTATTTAAGATTGTTTTGCACTTGTAGAAACAGTGAGTGCATTTTGAAACTCTGATGGTAATTTGACATTCACAAATTTCTTGTCACCTGGCAAAGTCTGTTAAAATGTTACAAGCAATTATTTTAATCTTGTTGAAGATTAATCATACTTTAAAACATCGGTTCTGGAAATAAATTCTAAATGTTAATACTGATAAATTACTGTTGCGAATGGATCATTATGTAGAGGAAACATTTAGTTTAATTGGAGTTGTTCCTGAGCCACTCTACATACATTACCTGCTGTAAGAAGCTGAAAGCAAGTTCTGTTCTTTTGAAGAAATGCTGCAGTCCCATCCTGGTTTTAGCCTCTATTGTAAAGGGAGCACGGGAAATCAGATCAGACTAGGTGCCTGGCTTGGATGTCAGTTTTTAATCCAGCAGACAATTCCAACCAAACTGGACAGAGAGTTCACAGAGATTAAGTTTTGGCAAAGCTGGTCAAAAGAAAGGGCTCTCCCATCATGAAAAGAGACACTTCCTGGGATACCACAGAATCTGCAAAAGGCTGAGACTCGGTCTGTAAGGGACGAGGCCTCTTCGTGCAGGAGGCAGGACGTTCAGGAGCATCTTTATACAGCTGCTTCCTTGAAAGAGAAGCGCATCATCCAAGGCTGCTAAAATGCACTTGTTAAGTCATTTTAACCTTTCCTTCCCTTGCACTGCCTTGGTCCTGGCTCTATCCAAAGACAAAGTAGCAGTAAATGGGGCAAAAATGCTGGTATGCACTCTTTCTCCATCAAAACTCTTTGGAGAAGTCCTGTGCGAGGTTGGCAGTGAAGATGGATATGAAAAAGAAAAGCTGTGTAAAGCTGACACATACTGGAACACCTTTTGACTAGAAAAATCTATTATTGATGAATAGTTCTTGCTGGAAACACAGTATAAAGTGAACCTAACACTCTGAAAGCCAAGCCTGAGACCTGTTTCACAATGTTTTGGAGCCTGTTTTTGTGAGACCTTAAGCATCTTCAGTACCGGTGGTGTTTGAGCTGGAGGGCTCTCGTGCCACTTTGACGAGCCCAAAGCACCGTGCAGAATTGGGCTTGCCTCTCTGCCCTGGCCGGTGACTCCCCTGTGTCTTGGCACATGCCTGAATCTCTACATTTCTGCAGGAGCTCCCAGCAAGCCAGATGCAAAGGCATGCTAGAGGAGCCTTGTCCAAAGGGTACGCTTCTGCTGCATTAGCCATATACGGAGACAACAGCCTGTTGGGTAACAACTCTAATCCAGTCTCTGAAAGCCAGCTTCTTTAGAGAAGACAAGGGTCTTAAAAAAATTCCTCTTGTATCATCCACAGAAAAAGCATCAAGGGAGGTAGCTTTCAAATGCCAGGATCTCCTGGAAATGCTGTTTATTTCTACAAAAGCCCTCATTTCTTTACTGTCTCCAGGGGTGCTGCTATGCTTCCATTAGTGTTGCACACGCCACAGCTCCTGTGCCTCTAAAAGACAGAACTGTCTCCTTACACTCCACTGACTCCTCACCATTCCCTACCACCGGGATGGCCAATGTGATGGGGCCGCGCTACTTGACCTGACCACTTCTTTGATGGGGAAGCTTTTGTGCCAGAAAGCTGGCTAACAGCACGGACTCTTTCTACCCAGGCAACCACATTGCCCCAGCAGTAAGAATGGAGCTTTATTATGTTCAAGACCGAGCACGGAGTCCAGGGTTCTGTGTCCCATACCAGACGAAATGGACTAAGAACTTGAACTATTTCAGACTACCACATAACCCTGACATGTTAACAACTTGGGCTGTTACTGAACTGGGTTAGATTCAAATCCGTGGACGAAGGTAAAAGGTTTTGTGTTCCATTACTGGCGCCAAACATTCTGTTTTCTTACTTGGCTCCTTTCATTACCGTGTTTTTCAAAGCTGTTAGAAAGCACCCGTTAGCACTTCATTCTGTACAGCTAATCTAATAAAGGGACAAGTGAAGTGGGAGGAGGGAGAAGGTGGGCAGGAATTATTATCCAAATTAGGTGTTAAGCTTTGGCTTCTGCCCCCACCTTGGGTGAGGGTTACGAGGATTAGAGTGGAGAGAAGGAAAGGAACTTCTGTTTCTAGAGCATGACTATGAAAATAGACACACTGGTAACTATGAACAAAATGGAAAAAGTAAATACAGTCCATGAAGTAACACCATCGGGAAAACAAATGTTCTCAAAGAAAAATTTCAGAAACTGCATAATTCTCTGCAGCATGAAGCACTGAGAGCCAAGGTCTGTTTTTTTGGAAAAGTTCCTTTGCATCTGGATCCCCATCAGACTTGGAAGCAGGAGAAGTCTAGGAGGGCTGTGGTTTGGAGTGCGCCGGCGCTCTCATTGCATATTGTTCCATCTTCTTTGTAGTAACAGCAGAAGTTTCATGTCTGACATAGCGAGTCTCCCCTCCTCTGTCTCACCTGAGATGTTTCTCACCACAGTCCAGACACTGAGGAACTGCCACAAAGCAAAAGCAGAAACTGGATATTGATCCCAACGTGAGACTCAAATCACACCCAGCACACACACTACTTTTGAAGATTTGCTGCAGCATCAGGCATTGCTTGCCTCAAGCCCTGCTTTTGCACTCCATGTGTGAGAGCTTGACACAGATAGCAGCAGAAACCGGGAAACAAGAGCAGTATATACGAGCTCAATTGAACCCTTGAGCAGAAAATACTGTGTATTGTGATAACCTCATGTTCCAAACGCTGACACAACAGCTGTTAGTTATGTCAGACCATCGCCCCATGTAGCATCCACCTAAGAATGGCAAAGCCAGTGCGGTGCGTTTATGTATAAAACATTAAAAGAGGGTCTCCCCTTTTATGATCCATCTCAAGCCGGGTGCTAGCAATGCTGCCTTACTGCTTAGAACACCTGCGGATTTTTGTAGTTAAAGTCATGGACAAACTGCATCTATCCTATGTGAATAAAGAATTTCAGTAAGTGTCTCTTGCCGCTTTTCCTCCTCTTCTGAGGAGGAGTTTGCATGGACTGAAGTCATAAGGCCTTTCTCAACACTGTCAGGAATAATCCCTGAATATAGTGGAAGGGTATTACAAAACAGAAGAAAGTATATTTCAGTTACAAATTCCCGAGAACAGCATCGCCCACAGACTACCAGAAAAATTTTTGGGTTTAGGAAGTGATACGTAATTTAAAAGTCATGCTCTTTGGGATTACAGGGGAAAAAATCTGCAGAGTTTATTGTCTTCCAGATTCTTAATTTTTGTTTCAGTCTGGTAGTAAACCAAACCTTTTTATGCATTTGTTGACATGTCCGGTGCATTTGGGAATGTGCAAAATCCTTGCTATTTGGGTCAGACAAGCATCCTCAAAAAGAAGGCAACCCAGCAGACCTTCCAAGCTGGGCTGTGCCGGACTCTGTTTGCTCTGGTCCTGTGGAAGTGTCTGTTAAAGACAACCTACAGCAAGCCCTGCCCTGCACCGGAGCTGTGGCCTCTGCAGGGAGCTGGGTTGCCTGGCTCAGCCTCCTCATCCTCGTCCTGACTGCTCAAGGTCAGACCCAGGAATCCACTGCCTTCCACATGGGGCACGCCAAGAGGCAGCCAGCTTCGCCATCTCCCTATCGCTGCCTCTTGGCCCCGGCCCCAGAGCTGGCTGATACTCATTTGGCAAAACACCCTGATTTCATGCCTCCCTGCTAGAAGTCACGGTAGAGAGACAGAAAAACAAATGGGCCACAGGAGCAAAAACCTCTCCCTTCCCGAAGCAGAAGTCTGTGCACAGGAAGAGCTTCTGGTGCATTTGAACGTTGAACGAACAGCTCTCATTTACTGCACACAAGAGATGCATCTCCTAGGTGCATCCACTCTTCCCTCCAGGTACAAATTACCATAAGCAGAAAGCAGGATTTAGATCCTTGGTCCCCTCCCACCAAGCCCTACCCTCCTGCCCTGCTCCAGTCTCCCTGGTTGCTTCTCTGTGTCACTGGTAGCCTGAAATTAGAAGCTGTTGTCTCATTTGGCTGGTAATTGTACCTCCTTTAAAGAGGAATTTCATTTTATAGAAGTTCAAGAACTGAAGAAAAGTTTATCCTGGTTAGCAAGTTTGTCACCTTCAACACGCTGACTCAAAGCAGCTGAAAATGAAAATGGCACGTATATATGATGGAAACTCTCCATTGGCTTGAAAGAGGCTTGAAAGCTGTATTTACAAAGCATATCCTAGGCACTGCGTGAATACACCCTTTCTTTAAAATACAGCGAGTGGGATCCAAAGAGCAGATACATTTACAGATACAAAGACAGAAGATGATAAGTTTTGTTAAGATCTCAGACGTGGAGATATAATTCTCACAAACCGGTGTTTGAATCAACTGTTTTGTCTCTCCAACTTAACCTTACATCGCACATTGTCCTCATCATTTGGGTAAAAGCATTTATTTGAGTGACAAACCTGTAAATCCACTTAATAGCCGTGAGATCTGTGTTGCCTTGTCTTTTCGTTGCTTTATCACATATGTTGCTACACCAGCCCACTTGGATGAGCAACTGGCTCATTTTAGGCATGTACGTTGTAAGATTTTAAGTGTACTTTTCATGCCGTACTTAAGCAACAGAGCACTAATGAGATATGAGGTGCAACCTGGGGAACCGCAGCTGTCAAAAACATCAAAACCAAACAAGCTCAGTCCATTTTTCTCGGTGACAAAGACATAGATGTTGAAATACATTCATATTTACATCAAATATTTATCACATACTAGAAGGCCTCAGTTTGCAGAACACATAAGCGTCATTCAGCACACATGATTTCTCTCACTGCCACTTTCGTACTGGCAGCCAGGCAAACCCTGACGTACAAACACTGTTTCTTTTCCTCTCCAACACTCCGCAGCTGCTGCATTTATGCAATTTGCTATATGGTATTTCTCTTCCCAATGGAAAGCGCCTCTGATCTCTCCCTCCAGAGGCAAGGCACAGCCGTAACACCCCACAGATGTGCGCGCTTCAGGCGAACCACAGGAGTCTGGGAGGCGGCAGGTGAGGACAGTGGGAGACCAGGAGCGTGGAGCACCCTTCCCGTTCTGCCTGCCGCAACACCTGGAGCATTCCCACCAAACCCAGGTCCGGCCGTCCCATGCAGCCCACCAGGCACAGGAAGAGACATTGTTCTGTGCTGCGGTGCAAACGTGGCCAACATGCCCAAGAGGAAGCATTGTGGGACCGGCTGATCAGTCCCTGCTGTATTCCTGAAGGGGATGCGCTGAAGCTGAAGAAGCGGATGGGGTGAAGTCTTGTCCTAATTATATTAATAGGAGTATTGTCATTGTCTTCAGTGGAGCTAGGCTTTCTCTGCAGGGAACCTGCCAGAAAAATCCCAATACCCATTTGTGTTTTCCTATTTCAGGATGAAAATTAGGTACAGCACGTATTTTACCCACTGGTGTATGGCTGTCACCGTGGAAACCCTGTTCAATAGAGTGTGAAAACTTTTACAGTATTGGCTGGGTTCATAAGACTGTTGAGCACCATTTTTTCCCCACTAACTTTATTAAGGTACTATCATTCAAAAATTAGTCTACCCACGTGCATACAAACAGCTGTAATAGCTACACATAGCTGCTACATATGTCTCCTGAAACAAATCCTGTACTGTATTTCTCAATTAAATTGCACTCTTCAAACATACCATGATGATATAAGAAGAACTTCCATATTTTTCCAAGCATATACTAATTATGTTTTCCATTGCAACATCCGAAGAGCACATACTGCCCCGTTTTGCAAATGGGGAAAGCAGGGTCCACAGGAGTCGCAGACCTTGTCAAAACCATGCAGCCAAGTCCTGGCAGATTCGGGAATGGAATCCATGAGTCCTGACTCTTTAGTTCCCCTGCTCTGATCACCAGACAACACTCCCTTCCTCTGAAATAGGCTATTTTGATTGAAAACAGATGGTGTACATTTTTGGCACAGTGTTTTAACTATATTAAAATGCTCTGAATGAGTATGTGCTTATATCATACCTATATGCGTATACATGTATATACATGCATGCTGCATCTATGCATACAGAAATAGGTATGAGTTAAGGACATATTAATTTACATATATCGTATGCAAATGTAATGGATATGCTGAAAGATACTTCTGTGCAGCTGGGCAGCTGACATACCTAAACCCATAAGCTCTATTCTTTGGTGGTATTATAATTACACACTATGTATTATTCTCTCTCTCTAAGCAACAGACTTTACATTGTTGATGGAGTATACACTTTGATGTAACGCACGGATTAATGTTTTTTATTATTTCACGAGAAATGTTAGTGTAGTTTCAGTAAGGGATGAATCACATCCTTTCTCAGTAGCTCCAGGACCAATCTCCATCCTAGCTTGAACAATGCACTTAGTGGGACGCCACCTGCATTTGCAGCAGTGTTTTTTCTGCAACTGAATTGTTATGTCTTAAATATCATGCTTATCTTTTGAATTTGCTCTTTCTGCCATAAGATTTGCCCCTGCATTAAGTCTTCTCTAAACAGTGTGTTTCCAGATAAGGACTAGCAAATCCTGTGTTGGATTCGCTGCTTGTCAGGATTAAGATCTTCCCACGCATCATACCCTGGAGGAGATGACAAGGGCCAGTTTTTAATTACCCTGTTCTCTGCCTGGTCATCTGCAGCCTTGGGTCAGATAAAGATGGTCTGTCATATCAGCTGGCAGCCAGCTCAGGAGATCTTTCCCATGGTTGGAAATCACCAGAATGGGCGTCTGTCACTTGCTGCGTCCTGTGCATCCCCAGCAAATATGGGAGAGCGGGTCTTGAACGCTACTCACATGGGACACAGCCTAGTTACAACCCCCTTTCCACAAACCCCTTTTCCACAAACCCCTTTTCCACAACCCCTTCCCACTCACTGTATTTCCATTTCTTTTATTGGTCGACTGGATTTTCCCCTTCACTTACCGCAAAAGAGGTAAGGAAATAAGCCTTCAAATCCACAGTTATGCAGGGGGAGTTGAAAACAGCTCATTCCCCACGGGTGCTAATCCTTTGTCTGCACGTTGGCCCCAGCTACCTCACACCTTATATGCACAGAAAGTGAGCCAGAACTGGGGCTGAGATTAGAATTTGGGAATTCTATCCTTGCAGAAAGGGGAGCCTGAGCAAAAATAGTTATTTTGGTCTGTGCTAATTCCTGCTGGACCGGCCCATGAGTGCGCAATAGAAAAAGGAAATATCACTGATACTCACTGCTCTTCAGTCTTTTTTGATTCTAAATCTGCAGAACTCAGGAATCAGGAAATGCCTGCAGAAAGGTTTTGAGGAGGTCACAGAAACAGAAATACGCTGCAGTGCTGCTTTATCTATGGATAAACAAAATATGGCTGCTTATTATAAAGAAAAAATACTTTATTTACTCTTTGAGAACTGTAGCTCAAAGTCCGCAAAAAGTGACATTTTCATTTTCTGGTTTCACAAACAATGCTGTAATGTAATATTAAGATCTCCACAACTGGGCTTACAACACCAGCGAGCAGCTGAGTTGTGAGAGCCAGCAGGAGAGTACCTTGCCTCAGCTCTTATCTTGCATAGGATGGATTAGCGTGTTTATATTTTCCTGTCTCTCTGTTATGTTACACAACTAATATTCTGGCACAATCTATTCTTAGTGAAGATTACGCTAATTTCCTCTGTATTGAAAGATACAGTAAACATATGTACTCAGGATAGCTCTCTTGCAATTCAATACACTAAGCTGTTTTGCTCTAACTTTGCAAAATGTAATACAAATTTCCAAGTAGAAAAAGTGTTAAAAGAAAACTCTGTTCTTGCAAACTGCCTGGTGGAAACCAGGCCTCTCTCATATCAATAAAAAGGTCTCCCCAGTGACACCCCTGCCCTTTCTCTAGCCACTTTCTGCCAGGTAGGAGTCAGAGAAATGCGAAACAGCCTTAAAAAGCTCCATATCTGATCAGAAGAAATTCTCCCAGCTCAGGCTAGGCAAAGACTGCCAAAGGCTTTGTTCCAGTTCCCTTTTAATATGGCATCGCAAAGCGGGCTGAGTTAATTTTTCAGGCTGCTTGTATGGCATGAAGGCAACAGCCTGGACAAAATCTGTGGATTCACCTCCTACAGCAGCCCGGTGCTGGGAGGATGACGAGGCTGCTTGAAGGCAACACAGCCTGAGCCGTTCTGGGCTGCTAGTTGCATGCAGCGCTGGATCTTATTCCACTGGTTTCTGTGGGATTCAGACTACGCTCTTGCCCTTTAAAGTGCAAGTGGACTCTCTGCTAATAAGCTACCCGATGTTTTTCACAAATACTGAACAGAGTCCAGAGACTAAAGAGAAATCGTAAGGAGAACATAACGTGCAATATATACCCAGTGCAGAAGCCTGTGTTCTCTACAGCACTTTTTCCCTTCCGTGATGTTCTGAAGTGTTTTTTCATGTTCCTTCATTATCTCCTTATCTTTACCAGTCAGAATAGATACCCTATGATAAACATGTGCAGGAAACTAAGCCCCAGAACAACTCCATGATTAGCCAGGGACTACTTGGTGAACTGGCTGGAGATGGGAAGACTGCCCAGCTCTCTCAGTAATCCACCCTTGGCCCCAATTCAGCAGAGCACTTAGGTACTTGTTTAACTTGAACAAGATACAGTGCTTTACTGTGAATCATAGACCTTTTTATTATTATCACTTTTACTGCAGAGTGAGGGAATTAAGTCTTAGGAAAGGCCTTGAAGCAAACAGGAGTAATAAATTCAACATCCTGAGGTTCTGCGCCCTGGGTCTGTCAGAGTCCCTGACCAGGAGGAGGATGAGGTTCAGAGACCGTGGCCCAGCTCATTTCCTCCTCCTGTAGGAGACAGCAGTGAGATTAGCGACTGTAGGATTGCTGCCGCGTAGAGCTGTGCTGGTCATAGCTGGCAGCTAATTATGCATCCACTAGCCACCTTCCTCATTATTCGGTCAAGTAAGAAAATCTTCACTTTATTGGAAAAGTCAAAAGAAGAGCTAATAACTGCTGATACCTTTTTTTCTTTTTTTTTTTTGAGAACACACAACTATGGCTATCACTCTTCATTGTAAAAATACAAACCTTTTCTTTATAACACCTTTAAAAAAACTTTTTTCATTACCTGCATGGAAACCTAATTTTCACAGCCTCTGAAATGAAACCCTCCTCTTCAGGAGAGAGCCAAGAAATCGATTGCAGCGAAGGCTGGACTCCAGGTGATGAATCTAGCTGGACATTGCTTCCTCCTGATGCACACCACACATGGAAATTGTCAGTCTTCTGGTCAAACTGCGCTGATCTCCATGGCTGGGGAGGAAAAGGTTTGAGATATAGCTGTATTATGATTAATGTTTCTATGGCAGATAAATACATTACTCCACTTTAGTTTTACAAATATTCCATTTTACGTGATGATTTTAATTCACTTTGTGTGTGCTTTGGCATAGCTTGGGGATATTAAGGGGAGGCAGCAACATCTCTGTGGTTAAGGCTGAAGCTAGCTTCCGTTATAGCACCCTGTTTCCATCCCTTCATCATAACTTTGGCTTGGAAAGCTGGTTGAGTCTGAAGCTTGCCAGGTGTATTTTAGTCGCTTTTGCAAAAACTTGAGGAAAATCAGCCAAATGACTTTCAAGTTACAGGTTGTTAAAACTTACTCTGATTGGAAATATTTACTTTTAATTAGTATTTTGAGTCCTTGTCTTCAGTTTGATTGATTGAGTTAAATTAGTGCAGTCCATAGCAACACTCCTGCCTTAAGAAAATTTCAGTGTAACTGTAATTCTCCCCAGCTGAATGACTGTGACTGTAGAACAGTGTCCTCTTACTGACCCATGTGTGCCCCATTAGGAGAGGTTATTGTCCCCGACCCCGTCTCTGATATTTGTCTTCACCCATCTGCTGGAGACTGTCCCTCCTTTTGATGTCTTGGGAGGATGAAGTGAGCCCCAGCTTATTTCAGACAAGGTGAACTGGGTTACTTTAAACAATTACCTAGTGATTCATTGCTAACCTCGCTCTCTCGCACTGATGCAGGTAGGCAGTACTCACGCTAGCAGATCTGCTCTCAATTCTGTAAGAAAGGTTACCTTCATCAAGGGAGCACTATTAATAAAATGAAGCTGTACCACTGGCCAGCAGCTCCTTCCACAACTACAATTATTTCCAGTGCACAGGCCTTGCTATCCACACATGAGGATCCGAGCCAGTGCTATGTTCACACTTTTGATTAAACCAGTGCAAATATTTGTCTTTCTCTACCTCAAAAAATACTTGGAATCACACTTCCAACCTTTCCATATAATTAAATCCTCTTAATTTGTGCACTGACAGTTTGCAAAGAAAAATGGTTGACATTGTGCAAAGATACAAACCACTTTCATTATTCATAAATCTGAGTCCAAACAGTTTTGTTTGTTTCAGAAGGAATTATGAGTTCACTTATGTTCTTGCTGAGATCAAGGAGGCTTTTTTGGCATTGGCTTGAGTAGGATCATGACTGAACACTACAAAACATTTTGAAATCGTCTTCCGTTGCCCATTTATCTTCAAGATTTTCTTCTCTTTGGAAGGTGACCTAAAGTTACCTGCTGAGTGGCAAGAGGTCTTTATTTACAACAAATGCTTTCCACAAGTCTCTTCATTTTTCTACTAGTTTTGACCGCAGAAGGAATCAATCCACAAAATGTAGTACTGGCAAATAACAAAAGGTGCTGGTTTCAAGCAATTGTTAGTGCACCATTGCCATCATCTGCTTAAAATGCAACGACTGATTGCAAATTTAATCCATGAAGAGAGAGATGGGCCTTGCTGCCTCTTCATCTAAATAAAATTTAGCAAACAAACTCAAAATGCCAATTGTTGATAAGCCATGGTATTGTGATTTCAATCCACAGGCTATGATGCAGGTGTCTCTTTACATTAAGTGTCCTTTCTCTGATTAAAACACTGACTGCTGTCTGAATTGCAACTGTCATCATTGTCTGTATCTATTTTCCCAAATAAATACATATTTTACAGCCTTGTTGCTGTTTTGCGATTTTTAAGTTAAAAATAAATAACACATAAAAGAGAGGCACCGCTGTTTTCACTATATCAATGCTTTTCCAATTAAAATTCAGATAGACAAAGATACTACTTTAAAACAAAAAAATGAATTGGTCTGACTTCTAATCTGAAAACTCCACAACCTTGTGGAAATTGAGATCAGTGTGTGATCTCTCGCACTCCCTTTTGTAATGAGCTGGGCACCCTGAGCCCTTCTCTGACATAAAGCTAATCCCGCTCAGTCCACCCTGGGCTCACATTCTAAATTACGCTTCTTGCTGGGCTTGTTTTGATCTAAGTGAAGAATTTGCTGGTTTTTACAAATAAGGTTCTCCCCCCCCCTTCACAAGATTCCCTCCCACTCTCTGGCCAATCTCCCTGCCCTTGGCTTCCCATTTCTAACTCACTCTTCATTCCCATATGATCTCCAAATTAATTATCACTCTCCCTCCCTCTCTCCTCTCTATGTCATTTTTCCTCGCTTCATCCTGTTTCCTTCCCCTGTCAAAGATCTCTTAGTCACAAGTTTCCTCATTCCTCGTCTCTTCCATCATTGTTACTTATATGGCGGTAGCAGCTCGTTGCATGTTTTTAAAATAGCTTTCACAGTTAGGTCCTCGCTGCATTCATCTCTAAGTATACCCTTTTTTAACAAAAATCCTTAATATTGAGTGTTCAGCAAAAGACGAAGTAGTAGCTTTAGAGGAACAGTTATCAAAAGCCTTGATTATGATCAGTAGAAACGATGAAACATTGCAAAGAGAGCAGGTTTAGAAGCAGCTCTCATGCCGAGTTATTGCAACTGTGACATGAGCAACACTAATTTTGTATAGGCATCAGACAAACAACGTAAATGTATCCACTTTTCTTTTGAATTGATGGATTTTCTTGCTGTGCCTTGTGTGGCAGTGGCAGAAATTTGCATCCATCCAGTTTCACAAATAAATACGTGGTGTTCCTGAGAACTCTTCGGTTTGAAAAGCCACTTGACCCGAGGAGGAGTTTTACCTCATTAAATAGCTTAATTTAAGGGTCTGAAGTATCTTGAGGATATTTTCGAAGGTGGCATAACATGGGTAACAGATTCAGGAGACAGTAGAAAACAACTTCAGCACAGAGAGAGGAATCCACAGGAGAGAACTGGACTATGGAGGGACTAAAGGCTTGTAAAGTTGCAGACATTATACACTACAAAAAGAAGAGAAAAAAGAAAATAAAAGAACAGTCTTAGATTTATGTTACTGAAGAAAGGAAAGTAAAAAGAATCTCAGATTGCTGCACAAATGCTAATTAGGCTTAACAGCATCCCTAGGAGCTTTGGCAGACTTCGTCCCACTTTTACAGGCAAAACTGACATATCGAGAGATGAAACAGCATTGTCAGAGCGCAAACAGGGTCCTGTTTGGAGGCCAGCATGAGACATGATTTTGGTCAATGCCTAGTTTGTGTCATAATTCAAAATAATAGCAATAAAATAATAGCAATTTCATGCGGTTATAAATGTAATTTCATTGCTTCCTCGCCTCTTCCTTAAACGGAGAGACTATCTTGTTTCTATTCAGAGCGCAGCACCCCTGAACACTTCAGCAGGACCAAAAGCACTTAATTTCTTCACAGAAAATTGTATCCTGGTGGTGGCTCCGTTCTCATTAGTTTTAAATGAAGACTAAGACCAGGGAAGTGAGGCCGATACAGAAATGGCGAAGTGAGATCAGTATGATGCAATTTGTCTCTGAGGTAAAATTAGTCAGTTCAGCCATTTACAGAAAATCATTAAGACTATAAATAATACTCCAAAGACCAATAAAAGAAGCACAAGAGAAGAGAAAGATAATTCCATATTTACAATATCTCTATATGCATACACATTTATGATAATTGTTTTGGGATTAGGTAAATAATAAGCATCAATTTTGCCAGGTACCATTTAGTGCTTGTACTTGGACTTGTCTGTAGACCCCACAGGAGAAATAGGTCTTGGCAACACACAGAGGAAAAGAATAATAGGTTTACAAGTCTTTAAAAACAGTAAAGCATGTTACTAAATGCATTATTATAGGTACTGAGACTAATTAAATTCTGTGATTGTCATTAGTTTCAGTGAAGAGAGCTCTCTGTCCGCTGGGATTAAGTTTGCCCCAGTAGTAAGATTTATGTGAAATTGCGGTGATACAGATGCTAGAACAAGTTTTGCTCACTTCACACACGCAAGTCTCCAGTGTCATCCTAGAGCGCAACCAATGTGTGCTCTGTCTGTAGTTACCTGCAATCTCTTACAATAACCTAAGTTATTATTATAGTTCAGACGACAGCCATAGGACCCCGTCCCAAATGGTACCATCACGTGTCTAAACACACATTCTCTAAATTGGGTGCCGGTACTGTTTTTGCATAGAGTACTGCCCAAATGTTCTGCAGGAGATGAACTGCTACGTCCATAAAAACAACGTATGTCTACAAAGTGAAGTTCTGGAGAACAGAAAAGCCTGGATGCAAAATCTTGTCAACATATAAAGGCCACACTTGAGTGCTTGCCCCTAAGCACGTAACTGATCTACCAGTTGCAGGCATTTATTTGTCTGTAGGGGAAATGTATGGGATTCCCTTCGACTTGGGTGTCCATCTCTTTTCCCAAGTAACAAGTGATAGGATGAGAGGAAATGGCCTGAAGTTGCACCAGGGGACCTTTAGGAACAACTTCTTCACCGAAAGGGTTGTCAGGCATTGGAACAGGCTGCCCAGGGAAGTGGTTGAGTCACCATCCCTGGAGGTATTTAAAAGACAAGTAGACGTGGCACTGAGGGACATGGTTTAGTGGTGGACTTGGCAGTGTTAGGTTAACGGTTGGATCTGATGATCTTAACGGTCTTTTCCAACCTAAATGATTCTTTGATTCTATGACTTTAGAAACGGTTTGCGTGCCAGAAGCAGATATCTGCAATTTTTCACCCAAAACAACAAATCTCATGTCTCTGGAGAGAAAAGGCTGTTTACTCTATTATACTAACATTAAGTATTGCAACACTCAACATACACGTTGTTAATACATAAACTATATTGTTTCAACCGTATCCTCCGCATTCCCCACTATTCCCTGTGTTGCTATCAGCTTGCTTAATTTATTGTAAGATATAAATTCCTTATTATCATTAGTTACTTTTTAGGTACCGTAAACATTTGTAAAGCTCAGCAATCAGAAGCAAATATTATTGCGATATTATTAAAATAAGAATGGGGTGAAACAAACATACGATAATTATGAAAGATACTGGGATATGTTTGTACAACTTGGGTGTATTTTTAGGACACAGCCTATCTTAGTCACAGAACATACAAGAGGGAAGGAATTTCTGAGTGTTACACTACGTTCTTTTGTTGGTTTTCTAAATATTCTGGACCAAAGTCTCTCTTGCAGTCTCTTATAAAACAGAGAAAATATTTTTCCATCCCATGGGAGCATTGTGAGAATTACTCATCTGGTATATAGATAATTCCCAGCAAATTAAAATGCCGCTAGTCATTCTTGGTATTACCTGTTCCTCACAGCTTCTGTGACAGGATGGCTGACTACAGCCCAGTGGGCGTATCACCAGTTCTTGCGGGGACCGCCTATATATTTTTGGACAGGCTATCAAATGAGTAGAAAACAAATAATTCCTGGGTTTTGTGTTCAACTGCAGCTTACATAGCTCATTTTTAATAGAAAAATGTGTCGTGTGCCTCTCATAGCCTCACTCGAGTTGAAAGCACGCTGAAAGAACTGGCTTGACGTGCAACTTCTGTCAAGTGGTGCTGACAGAAACAAGGGTTCGGCTTTAAAACCAGAAATATAGGGAAAGTGAGTGCCTTTGCTAGGTATCCTTCCTTGTTTGCAAACACTTGGTCTGTGATTAAAACAAGGAAAGACTTCATTACTGGCTGAGGAAAACACAGTAACATAAGTAAATAAGTGAAATATCCACACCCATCATATCTCTGGCAGTGGTTCTTTAGTTCACTTCCCTACTAAGTGGTGCCAAAGTCCAAGGCGCTAACATCCCTTTAACTCTTTGTCTTCTCCCTTTTCTCTCCGCAAGGCTATTAATGGTTAATATATGATGAGGATGAACTTGGCTGAAGTGCCTCCAACCCCTATAGGAAGTGCTATCTGATCTGGTCCACCTACCCTGGCAATAGCAATTTATTTTTATTGCTGTCATCAGGCGTCCCCCACCCCCAGCTTCAATCCCGATTTCCACAAGTTCAGCGGAGAGCCAGCAGGAAATACCTTACTCGCGCTGTAAAACCGCCTGTGTGCCACAGCTTCGGAGCGGGCTCCCACCGCAGAGGCACTGTGGTGACTTATTTGATGAAGGCTTTACTAGACAAGGATCAGCAGCACCCCAGATCCTTGCACAGGGCTTGTGTCATACCAAGGGTGCACCCCAGCATGGGAAGGGAACCCTTTCCTTGTCCCTGTCTTCTCAGTTTAATCCTATCTTCTACCCATCACAAGCTCACTTCAACTTTTAGTACTTCCTAATGAAGTTTCTCGGAGGGTTTCTGCGTAAAAAGCTTTTAGAATTAGATTCTCTGCACATTTCTTCGTTCACCAAGAGTTGGCGGGAGAACTTCCTCCTTTGAAAGGCCGTTGCCTGAACTGGTGGATCCCCTTCCCAGCTCCGCAGCCCGTCTGCTCTGCCTTTTCCATCGCACGGGACGGGAGTCACTGTCCTCTCCAGCTTCGCACCAGTGAGCTTATAGATAGTTGTGTGACTCTGAGCAAACATGTGGGACTTCCGTTTAATTGTATTGTGTATTTCATCTTCCTGGGTATATACGACTGTTGATGTTTTGTATCAGCTGGTAAAAGGGCCAGTTTAAAAAAAAATGTATTATATAGATGCTTGTTACGGCAAAACCCAGCTGAGGGTCTTCTGTTGGTTATCAAAGTGAGGGAGCAGATGCCGGAGCTGTTTTCCCTCCCCGGACCTCCAGCAGACGCAGGACGTGGCGGGCTATTGGAGAACGCTGAACTTCACCGATGGCTGGTGACCCTCGGGGGGCTGCGCTGCCTTCCTCCCTCTTCACCCAGCTTCTGAGGAAGGACGAGATGAAGCAACGGGCTGTCTTACAGACGAGATTGGCCTGAGCGTGATGCCACATCCCTTACACCTTCCCAGAGGTGAACCGCCACCACGGGCTGCGGGGCGGCTGCCATTTTCTACCCCGCCTCAGGCCCAACAAGCTCGTTCCCCCCGTGTGTGCTGGGGCGGCATGGCGGGCCCGGCGGGGAGGGAAGGCCCTTCACAAGCGGGGACGTGACCGCCATGAACCGCCGCGTTTTCTGTCAGGTTTTTAGTCGCCGAAGCGTCAGGCGGCCGGGGTCCGCGCTCGCACCTGGAGCTCGGCGCTGAAAGGCTCGGCAGCGACGGCTGTGGGAAAGAAAGGCCGGGCAGGGTTCTGCTCCCCCTGCCCTTCAGCCCGCCGCCCTTAATGAGGCCGTGTTTTTTTAATGAAAAGGCGTAATTGCCAGGGAGACGAGCCGGCGGGGGCGGCTGAGGGCCGAGGCGGGGCGGCGGCGAGAAGGGGGAAGGCCCCGGAGGGACCCCCGGCCTGGCGGGAGGGTCGGCCCGGGGCAAACCAGCCCCGGCGACCGCAGCCCGCGGGGCGTTGCGCGGCGGCGTCCCCCCCCTCTCTCCCTCCCCTCCGCCTCGGTCCG
>VYZM01016422.1:78590-110646 GCA_013398915.1 Dromas ardeola | reverse complement strand
TCAGCATCGCGTTGCATGAGCTGCATTTTGAATGAAGACCTTTTTAAATATATAAGTGCGTATGGCCCTGCACGCACGGTGAAATCGGTGTCAGTCAGTCTGGGTTGAATTCGAGTGCAATTATTATTATTAAAGCGTAAGGAGTGGCCATATATTCCCCCCCCCCTTATTAAGCATATTAAATGATACTTACTTTTTTCAGAATAACTGTTTTCTTCTCTTAAAGATTATGCATACACTGTATGTGTGCGCCTGAAACTTGCAAGGGTTTAGTTTCAGGCTGGGAACACCGAGGTGGGCTGGAAATTAAGCGCTGCCCCAGTTTGACACTTGTTAAAAATACTGTTGACTTCTTTTTAAACAACAAAACCCTCAAAAGATTTTTTTTTTGTTTTATTTTTGTTGTTGTTTTGGCAAAGTAATAATAATCATTAAAAAAGAAACCCCAATGCAAACTGAAACAGCCATGTCTGGAGAAGTGCGTTTGAAGCAGTTGGAGCAGTTTATTTTGGATGGGCCAACTCAGACTAATGGTCAATGCTTCAGTGTGGAAACCTTGCTGGATATACTCATCTGCCTTTATGATGAATGTAATAATTCCCCTCTGAGAAGAGAGAAGAACATCCTTGAGTATCTGGAGTGGGGTAAGTTTGAGTGTGTTTATTTTGTGTACATCCGTCCGTGTTCCTCTCTGCTTTGTATAATGTCTCTGTTATTTATGTGTAAGAGGAGATTGTTTATAACTCAGTGTTTTACTGGGAACTGTTATCAGTTTTACTGTATTTAAACATGGTGGTGGTGCTAAAAAGAAATCCATACTGGTTATTCATCTTTGAGGTACACATATAAAGCATACTTTTTTTTTTTTTGGACGTGGATCAGGCTCTGGTAAATGAAGCATATTTGTTTGCCTTCAGGCCCAGTTGTTGAATTTTGTGTCCTAAAGTTGCTGGGAAATACAGAAGGGTGAGGGGTAAATTCTCTTGATGCCTGTGAAAAAAGATCAGTACACAATCCTCTGATTTGCATCTGCATTCTAATCTATACTGCTTTAAAATAAAAATCAACAAGAAAATCCTCCAACTCTCTTAAATGGTATGGGTTTGAAATGTCTGTGAAAATGGAGAAATGACATTCTCTTCTTTAACACAAAATCCTTGCTGATTTAATTAGATTGATTTTCCTGATGAGGAAAACAAAGTTGAAAAGCCGAATGAAATTGTGTGTCCCTCCACCACCCTTGCCACTTTCTTTATTCGTTTTGGGGAGACAGGCTATTTGTAGGTTTTTAAATGAAAACAGGTGAATGATAGCATTCCAGTTCTTCTTAAGTTGTCACAGAACTGGTTGCCTCTATGTTTTTCTTTTTAATTCGTTTTCTTCCTCCTCCTAAACACGGATGCAGAGCAGAAGATGCAGTCTGACATAAGAACCTTGATGAGAACAGTTACTGTATCTGACCTTCAAACTTCAAAGTCATGCTGCACTTCTGCATTTACATGCAGAACCATTTACCACATTTGCTTTGTAATAAATACATCGGCAAGCCTCCTTTATTAAAAAAAAAAAAGGCACATTTTTGAAACACGTAATAGGCATTTGATTAATTAGCTGGTTGAGCTGTTCATAATGAAGTCACTGAGGAAAGACATTGTTTTGATAACTGATCTAACAACTTGAGGCTGATATGTGTTTTATTTTCCTGCTCCTCACTGTAGTCATACTGACATCTAAAGGACATCTGACTCAGTAATTAAGTTTCTTCTGCTGTTCATATCGTACTGGTCTTTGTTTTTTTATTATCTGGAGGAGCAGGCTATAATTAATGCGTTCTAGCTAAGGAGGAAATAATAATTAGAAGTGCTTCTGAAGAATTTTCCCTCTAAAACTGTCACTGTAGCATACAGAAGCTGTGAAAGACTAGGAAAATACGGTGGCTCCAAGGGTATTGTGTATGCAGAAACTGAGTGTAGTCTGCAGCGGATCTAGCCAGCTGATATCCTGTAAATAGTAACAAAACCAAATTTAACCATATCAGCGTGATCAGAGTAATGGTGTGTTTGGGACCCATCGGATTGGGTGCTGGTGCATTCAGTGGTGGCTGTTTGATGGATAAATGCATCATTACAAGGCTCTGACAGTACCCGAAGCTTTCTGTAATAAACTTTACAGGCTGCTGATGGAAATAATACACTGTTTTGGAAAGGTTGGAATAAGGTTTCTTGCTGGCCTGTTTTTCCTGCTGCTTTTCCACTCTTGGGCTCCAGCTGTGCCTTAGCAGGACTCTTGAGCTTCAGATGAGACCAGTTCCTCCTATTTTCAAGGCTGAGTTACTCAAGTCCTCTGTTGGCTCCCAGCTCTGCTATCCCAGACTTCTACCCTAAGAGTTTTTTCAAGAGGGTTTGTGAGGTGAAATGCAAGAGCAACGGGTTCTAGTACCTGCCGTTGGAAGCAGTGTCGTATGTGAATGATGTCTTTATCCTGGAAACGCTCACGTGAGTTGCCTCTTCTGAAAGCCAGCCCTCCTAGTGAAACTAGTGGTCTCTGGCATTTCTGTGGAGATCGGCAGTTGGCAAAATCAGGTTTTCACAGAGGTGGTGTAGCCTCCAGTGCTTGGGTGCAATGGGTACTAAGTGGATATTGAGGATACCCTGTTCTTTGATGTAATCATGACCGCGCATACGTCTCTCCCCCAAAGGGGAAACAATGCAAGTGGTTGATTAGAAAGAGGTTATATGTGGTTTTGAAGTCGGAGATATGCCGAGTAGTGGCAGAAGCGGAAGGCTGGCAGCCAGAAATCATAGGCTTTGCCCATCTCCATCAGTGACTCACTGTTGAAGTGCTTTCAGCTGTTTTTTTTTTTCAGCTTCCCTATTTGAACGGCAGGGAAAATACCACCAATTTCACACCAGGGAGTTCTGAAAGCTGCTGCGCGTGAAGCACTCTTAGTTTTGAATGTACCGTATAAAATAGTGTATATTAATTTATTTTTCCCATCAGTGAAATAAAACTTGGTGCGTGGTATGTCTACTGGTGGATGTCAGTTGGTTGCTGTCTCAGAAAGACATTTTGTGGGTTTATGCCAAGCCTTCACAAATTTGCTTTATTACTATGAAGAGTGCAATCTGAAATTATTGGAACTGGTCTTGGAATGATGTGGACTGGTATGTTTGTGCATTTACAAATTGCAAAGTACAAACTTACTCCTGAGAACTGTTCATCATCTTAATCTTAAACTGCTTTATAAAATTACTCTTTCTAGAAGCAAATAAGATTTATTTATATAGTTAGTTATTTGTAAGAAAAGGCTAATAAATCGCTGTTTGGTGATCACAGACTCCTGTTGAGCACAACAGCAAATAATTTTTTCTTGCTTTTCAGTGGTGCAGTTTTGAGGTGCTACTGTTTGGTTTTGTGGGGGTCTTAGGGTGGTGGTTTTTTTTTTTTTTTTTTTTTTGGAGGGTTGTGTACGTGGATGTGTATTTTTATTTAAGCTGTTCAGGGTCTGAGTTGTTACGTGCTATATTTCATGTAAGACTGAATATTCATAGCACAACCTAAACTTTTGTTGGGAAGTGTTTAGGAGGTATTCTAATACTAACACAGAAAAGCTAATGTGGTCTTAGTGACAGCCATGTGACTCCTGCTATATTTAGGGCAACTAAGAAGCTTCATGTTCTAGATCCATGAAGCTTCATGGATCTTTTGGACTATTCTATGAACTTGTTATCCAGATCTATAATTTATTAAAAAATGAAGCAGGGTGAAACAGTTGAGCATCTGAACTGGTTGTTCGTCTTTTGTTTTGGTTTGATGTTACAAGTAAGTGGAGAAAGTAAGGTCTCTGCAACGAGAAGTTGAGTTTTACATTTTTGTAGGTTCTCAGTCTTTTTGAGGTGCTTGAAATGACATTAGACTGGTTTGAAGTGTCAGGTTAATTATTTTGTGATTTAGAGTCTGTGTTACTTCTAAAATCCTTTTTTTTGGCTTAAAGTGAAAACATAATTACTTTCCCTATTTTGATACATTATTAGTTTTGTGACATGCGAATGAGATGGTATGATTTTATTGCTTATTCTAAGTAGGTATTTTATATGCGAAGACAATAATGGAAACAACTAGTGTATTTGAGTTCTGAGGGTTAAATCAGGGCATGTTTTGAGATGACGGGAAGGAAATGGAACATTTAGATGTGGCTTGTCCTATGTATTTGATGCTAGTTTTCATTTTTATCTCTATTGGTAGTTGTATTTGTGATTTAGAAAAGGGATTGTCTAATTATAGCAACTGGGGCTTACGAGAGTAAGTTATTAAGAATTCCAAGCACTTTGCTTTTTCTTTTCTACATGCGTACGAGTTGCCACAATGACTCAAGACTGTGAGGGAGGTAATGAAGGCTGATAAGCTGAACTTGAAAGAAAAATATAGCGATAGCAAGAAGCTTTTAGAGATGTTTTTGTTCTGGGGAAACTTCCTTTACAATGGCTCCGATTTGAATTGGTTTTAAAAAGGAACTAGAACAACGTTATTTAGGATGCATTGAAAGAAAACTAGAAAAGACTTTGAAGTGTGTGGAGATACAAGGGAGGGAAGATGGAGAGCACTACCAATAGCATGGCGCGGTCCGGGACTTGATTGAATCTGTTCTCTTGTAGGAAAAATCTAAACTGTCCTCTAGTGGTTTTTATGTTTGTGGGGTTTTTTTTTTGCTTGTTGTTGTTTTTTTCTCTCAAAGGAAGCTTTGGAAGATGGATTAAGTTGTTCTCATTTTCACCTCTAGTAGAACTGAAATGTTGTGGTATTTGTGCGGTGCTGATATAGTTGTAGACTGAACTGTCATCATTGGTCTCATACTTCTGTCATTCAGATGTGTGACATCTCTTCTGGACATTAAAAATTGTTCTGTCACCATAAAACCATTTTTTTAAGACAGAGTTGTGGAGAGGTTGTCTGTGTTTTCTTTCTGGCAATATCTCTCATTTTTTTCGTAAGAAAAAATGGTATGCCTGTTTTCGAGCTAGGTCTGTTTTTAAATATTAGTAACAAAAGAAAACAAAATCCCGAGACTCCTGCTCCTCTTCTGTGTTATTTATCTATTTGTAGGTCGTGAAAGAAATCACAGGCATTTTCAGCTGTCACTTGCTTATATCTTGTTTTTAAAACAGACTGTTTAAAAAATAGTCCTTCATTTAGGTCCTATTCCTAGCAGAGACAGCAGTAAAAGACTTAGCACTCAATTTCTTTAAGTTTTCCTTATTATTTATTTTTTAAAGTAGATTTTGGTGCTTAATACTATCTAACCCATTAGAAATACATTTAAAAAAAAAAACACCCTTTTTTTTTTCCTTATTGCAGTCATAGAACTGGAATACTTCTTGGTCTGATTGACATAAGATAACACAGTTATTAAATTCTTTTTGGGAAAGAATGAGCATCCTGCTTGTCAAGGCCACTTAATGCGTTATTTCGTTGCCTGCAGCTGAGATATGTGGAGCTATGGGGATCCATCTATGTAGAAGTCATTGTGGCATTCTTGAGGCACAAATTTCTGACATTGTTTATGATAACACTTTGCTGCTTATTTTAAAGTAAACTGTAGTTTCTGTTTCATAGCTGCAGCTAACAATGAAATGCTTTTTATTGATTAGGGTGAAAGAAGAAGGTCCTTTAATGCTGTCAAATAGAAACGACCTTCAAGTCTCCATGTTTCAGAATACTGTGTAAACAGCTTTTATAGGGGTGCAGTTTTACACCAAACTACGTGAAAAAGAAGGGGAAAAAAATTGCAGGAAAATACATAGGAGAATGGTTGCCTCTGCAGACCTTATTGTTAGGTAGCTCTGTGTTTAACCTCTATACCTTTTGAATTGTGACCTCTCCCACATTTATTTCAGTTTTGATTCTTGTCTTGAACATGGGAAACTAATTACTGTAAGTTTATCAACAGTTCTGATGTGATCAAATGAGCTGTGAGAGCATCCAGTTAATTCTACTTGCTTTGCATTAGGGTTAAAGCCAGTTTCCAGTAGAGCGAGGCATTAACCCATTGTAACACGTTTGTTTCTCAACATATTTGCAGTACACCAGGTTTTTTTTTAAACTTAAAAAAACCCCTTAATTTTAAGTAAAATTAAGGATCTTCTTTTTGTTTTTGGTTTTTTTTTTTTTCTTTTGTGCTGGGAAAGTTTGGGAGTATTCAGAGGCTTTGGGATTTGTGTATTTATGTTGACTTCTGTCAGTGATGTCTTTTTTATTGCAAAGGAGTACTTTAGATAGAAAGGTAACTAATACTTTGTTTTCAGGAATGCCTTTATTCTGTACACAGATTCCTAGCATGGTTTGGTCTAATTGAGACAAATGGAGAAATACAATTATATGGGTTAGTCTGCTCAGTGGGCATTGTAAACCTCATGACAACACAATAAATTCCCTGTTACTAAGACATTGCATGTTAAAGGGTTAACCCAATAGTTTATTTGTGCAACAATCATAACTGTAAAGCGTACTGCTGAAGGTGTGTTTGAATTCTTAACCTCTGTGTAGCATATGACGCTGTGCATGTGTATAACTGATTAAACTCCTTCCTTGTCTTTTGGCCCTTCTCTCCTGAACTTTACTGATGTACTCTTCTATAACCTGTAGCATAGTCTTAGCTCACAGTTGACTGAAAGAAGAATATTGTGCTGTAAAAACAATGAGCTTATTTGGCCCAATGCAGTTCGATACATTGTTGTATATATACACTTTTTTTCTTTTTACAAAGATTGAGAGAAACTACCTTTCTTTTTGGAGCTCTATCTTACACCCATAGATCAGTGCTTGAATTCTGAATAGCAGCAGCAAATAAAAGTAATAAACTTCTGAGTCATACCTGTGGCTGGATAGTCGAGTGCCGATGTTGTTTTGAAATTTTATTGCAAATAAATTGCAAATACAGAATTTCCAGATACAAAGTGGATGCAGGCTATTATCCTGGAAATCATTATTTTCTGGAAGTGGAAACTGTAAATTATCCTGAATATGTCTTTGCAAAACTTTAACCCATTCATAGCATCCCTAATTACTTTTATACTGTAAAAAATTTACCATCTCCATTTGCACAGTAAACTTCCAGAAGCAATTAGATCCTGTTGCCAAGCTGTAAAACCTGACTGAGAAAGGTACAGTGGACAGCTGAAGCAGAATTAAAAGTAAAGGCCAACTCCTCGACTCTTAAGTTTTATCTTTTGGCAAAGCAGGTGTTCCTTCCATAAGCATTTCTGCTTGTTTAATTTGATTTTCTTTTTCTGGCTGAACAACTAGAATATTTTGTTCTACTCTAGTCTAACTTACCTCAACACATTATTTTTCTAAAATCCTCATTAAGCTTGGGAATGCCACTAATGTGGACTAAAATCTTTAAAAAATGCAAGTGATTTAGGTCAGTCATGTGCAATCTTTTGTTAACTACAAGATTTTTATTTCAAATAGTTTAAACATGACATTAGACTTAACAGTAACTGCAAAAATCTTCTATTCAGATGGGTCAGTTTGCTTTATTTCTAGTAATACAGTCTAATTAGGTTTACTAGCGGTCACCATGGATAAAATCCACATGAGATGTACGCAGACTCCTGAGACTTTGTGTTTCATAATTCTTCCTTATCCATATCCAGACTTCCAGTTTGATTTAAATTAGTTTTGTTACACAATATTGTAGGTTTCTTTTATCCTTAGGGATCATCATTTTAGTGCCCCTTCTCTCCGCATCTTTTTGAAAAGGTTTTGATCTGGAGCTTGTGGATGTTGTGAACTAAATATTTTGTAGGCCATTTTGAGGAAAAAAAACCCCAACTTTTTAAATATATTTTTTTTCAGCAATTTGGTAGAAATGTTTGGTTATTCTTTTTGTAGAAAGACTAGGTGAGTTTAGAGTGGCATTCCAAAGGGGAGGGGAAAAAACATTCATAAATGTTAATAACAGTAATTAATGTTTCCTTCAAATGCTGTGGGATTAGACCAGCAACACTTTCTTGCTCTGTTTGTTCAGTTTCTTTTCAGTCTCAGAAGTCTGGGCTTGGAGAGGACTTATATTGGCTTAGTTTGATAGCATGGAAGTACTTTGTTCTCAGAGCGGAGGGTACATGAGCAGTTTTTTTGAGTAAAGTGATTTTCTTTTTATTTATTTATCTTTCAAAGTATTCCCTGTCATTGTTGCCCTTGTTTCATCCTTTTCATCTTCAAATCCTATCTTATTTTAGGCTTGTGTGACTGTCCTGCCTGTGAAGTGTCCTCACCTGCACTGAAGGGCCCGCAGGTCTTCATTTCTGAGTTCTTCCTCCTTTCCTTTCTGTGTACTTTTCATGGATAATGCTATTCCAAAGCAAAGCTTTAAGGTACTTACCTGTTCTAAGCTGAGGCCTCCTGCTCTTCTTCCCTGCTTCCATTTTGTTGCTTTTCATCCGAGCGAGATCTCAGTTTGTCTTTCTAATACGATGCGGATATCCACATGTCGGGTTGATCTTCCTGGGGCCAAAATCTTGGTTTCTGGATTTTCGTGTTTTTTGTTTCATGGTTTTTTTCCAAGTCATTTCCAATATTTCATGACTTTGTTGGTCAGGTTCATAATATGGAGATTGTGCGTAGAGAGTGGTAAGAAAAAGAAGTCATCTGTGTGAGAAATACACATAGGTTTTTACCTCCAGGTGGACCCACATAGCATTTTCTGTAAACAACTGTTTATTATTAGATCTTGATGTATCAATTGAATTACTAATGTAAATCATTTGTACTTGTAAGCTCTTGTAGAGATGGGGCCTTGGGCTGTTTGTTCTGGCTGTGAGTAAGAAATTGTGATCTGTTTTAGTCCTGTGGTCTAAATATGAAGTCACTTAATTGAGAGTAGAGCTTTATCATTTTAATACCTAAAACTAAAATAAAGGAGTGATGGGAAGGGTGGCAATGACTTTTGTTACAGGAATGCCAAGTGGTCTAAGAAAATGTCATTCGTGCTGTGGGGGCACCACAGTCCCAAGGTATTTCCTGCTCTCCCTCATTGAAAGCTCTTTCACCTTTACCACGCTGCCTTTTGTAAATAAAGCACTGTGTTGTTTGAATGTTTTGCAGGACACATAGTAACAAGAGGAGGAGGAAACAGAAGTTGGTATTTTAATTGTAACTCGCTGGTTTTATCTTGGGTGGGGGCTGATTTGATGGTGCCTTAAGGCTGGCTAAATCCACTGTTTTGCTGGTGCTTACGTGGGCACAGGGACATAATGCAGTCGAAAACTAACCCTGCAGAAAAGTGTTGAAATCTGTTGATCCGGTTGTGTGAAGAGGTTGTCCTGGTGTTTGTACAAAAGGTGGGAGTCTAGGACTGTGACAGCCCAGACTTCAGTGGCTTCACCTACTGTAGCTCCACATTCAGAGATTGCCCCTCAGATTCCCTCTAAAATACAAGAAAGCTACAATTTTGAAGCAAATTTTGATGTCTGCAGTTTACTTTGACAGATACTTGGTGTAGAAATTCAGTGAGCCTTTTTGTTTCCATAACAGTTACCAAAACTTTTCTTGCAACGAGAAGATTTCTGGTCATGAATAGGGGTCTTCAAAATAGCTGTCTGATTTTGATGATGTCAGTTCCTTGGAACAAGAAAGTGTTGGTGTATTTGTGTGTTTTGTGGTATTTGGCATAGTATCACTCAATGCCTTTAAACAGTTTTTCTTGTATGTTTCATAACTGAAAGTCAAAGATTCTTATATTAACACACTTGGAATAGTTTGTTCTATTTCCCCCAACTTCTAGAAAGCACTTGAAGTCATCCTATTTTGTGATAATTTAAAAGGATCCTTTTATAATTTTGGTAGGGACTAACACAAAAGATACTTGTTTTTGCTGTGATCTGATGTGTTAAAGGGAAATTATAGAAGCTGCTACTTACACAAACAGAAATTTGCAGAGAAAATCATTATCATTGAGCTGTGCTGGTTTTGTCCTAAGATGCTTTATTTTGTTGCGTCACTCCACCCCCAATATTGACTATTTTTACCTTCATAGCTAGCAACCACTTTCTGCTAACGAAAGATGTATTTCTAAATGGCAGTATCACTGCAAAAGTCATAATTTAACTCTTGAAATAAATTTAGGCAAATTGTTTTTTCTGGATCTAAGTATTTGGTGGGCTGGCTTTTTTGTTTTCTTTATACTCTTACCTATTTTTCTGAAAGTAAGGAATTGACTTAATGTCTCCACTGATGATAATCCAGACTCTCAAAAAGCAAACTCTATTTAGAGTTAAGGTTACTAAGAGAAAATGGTATATGATGCATATTACCACAGCTGGTGTGCATTATTTTGTTAACTTGGTATTTCTTGGTTAACTTGATCCTCAAGTAACACTTTGACTTGAGAGAAGATGATCTGGGAACCAGTTGCTTCTAGTGACATAGTTTCTTAGCTACTTCAGTGAATATCTGTACAAATACACTGCTGAGTATATGCATCCTGAGCTCGTGTTAACACCTGAAAAGTCTCTTCCTGGGTGATTTAGCAGACGTGTATCTGTATCGGTAGCAGCCTGCTGCTTTAACTGTCAAGGGCGGGGGGGAAAGGATGCAGTGGGGGCAAGGAGTTGCTGATTTGCTGTTTAGCTACGCTCTTCTTGAATTTTTACATTCCTTTTCTCCAAAACTTAAGATTATTTAATGGAATTAGTCAGTATTGTTTACTGACAATATTACATTAACCTTGTGATCCTTGGCACTACCAACAGAAGGGAATCTCTTCCAAGAAATTCTTGATGGTAGTACTTAAAAATTTGCTTTAATTTGACCATTAAGTTTTCTTCATAAGGGAGCAATCCAGTCTCAAGGTTCTTTGCTTCATCTTGGTCACATAGTTTGTGTTGTCAGTAAATGTATTTAACCACGTATATGATCATAGTTATAATTACAAAAGGCTTTTAAACACCCCAAAGTCTACATCATATGTTGCTGTGAATTGACTGTTTCTAAAGCCTCAATGCATTCAGTTCTAAAACATGGTGAATTTGTGGCTCTGAAACCTTTCAATGACATCAAACTGTAACATGATTATTCAAAACTTGTTTAATTTTTTCCCATGTTATCTTGTGTGTTTTTTTTTTTTTTTGTTTCTCCCCACCACCTAAATTAAGAAGTAGAATGTTAATTGACAATTCTTAGTGATGACTGCTCGTGTTCAGCAAAGTTAAATTTTACATTTTAAAACCTGGGAGTTAAGCAAATGTTAATCTGTCTCTAAAAGAACAAGTTCCTTGCCTTGTGTCTTTCACTTCAGAGAGGGGTTCCGTCTTTTGGGGGTTTCCTTTTATTTTTTTATTTCCTTTTTTTTCCTTTTTCAGTTTAGGGGAACCATTTTCTCTAAGAAGTCACTGTTAGATCTGCTTAGATCAAAGTAATTCCCTTGCCTGGGGGAAGTGTTTTCTTTAGTAAAATGAAATAGCTTTGATGTTATCCCACTGATTCTAAGGCAATAAAGAAAACTTTGTGACTGATAGATTTTCATGGCATTTTTGCTAATGTTAGGCTACCATTTGTTTTTGCTTTTACGTCAGATTTTCAGTTTCTCTCAGGCACACCTTCTCCAGTTCTTTCTGTATTTTCCCCCCCTGCCCCCAGCATATGAAATCTTACGCTCTTCCAGTGACAGGGTGCGAAGGTTGTTCTTAGCACCGTTCCAGCGTCAGAGGTACAAAACCATTTCCTATGGGAAGTGGCAGAGGAAACTTGCAGAAGATGGAAGATGGTAGATGAAGTAGTTTTGGCAAAGCTACAAGTATTCATTCTTGGTATGCTGATCGTTGTTTTCAAACGATCCCCCACCACCATCCCCCCAAAAGCTTATGGCAGAATTTTCATTAGCTTCAAGAGAAGGCAGGTCAAGCATGTCAAACTGCACGTTTGAGTTAAGCATAAACACCTCAAATCACAGGGGTTTGGGGTCATTTGTGTGTGTGTTTATAAAAACAATGTAGCTCTTCTGCATTGTGCCATACCTGTTGTCCTTTCTCACTTAGAGTATTCAAACAAGAATATTTGAAGAAATATTTGAAGTCTGTAAGCGTGCTATTTGCAGGTCATTCTGCCTTAGTGTCCATCTCATACCATATTCTTCTATGCCTGGCGTTTGAGGACTTAAGTGCTATTTTTCCCTGCTGCTTTTTTTTTGATTTTAGAGAAAAACAGGCTCTCCAGTGAAAGGCACGGTTCCCAGCCTTAGGTGGTGTGTTAGGACTTCAGAAAGTTAGGACATCTCAATGGGGAAGGGTTCACTACTGGATCTTTAGGAAGGAGACAGTCTATCAAGATGAGTTATGTGTAAAATTATTAAATAGAAATTCAGATGGTGTATTTAGAAGACTGTGTGTATACGTAGATATAGATTATATGTATAGGAAAACATTTTTTTTACAATAAACTTAAGTAGGCATTGACTTGGAGCCATAAGCCAAAACTGTGATATCTGCTTGGTAGGAAGAAGAAAACATTTGTAAGCCAAATTCTGCTCTTGTTTAATGGAGGTAATTGGGAAGTTTATTCACTGATTCCTGTGTGATAGTAAAGCAGTTCATATTTGCTCCTGAGCTTTTAAAGAAAGCCAAGTCACTTACTTGAGGGCATTAACTGGTTAAGTATTTAAAACTAGAATTCAAGTACTGTAGCTTTTTCTGGGTGTGCAGAGAGAATATTTCCTTTATTTTGCTATAATTTTTTAAAGTATACTTAAAAAATAAAATATTTCTTTCCAAGTTGGGAGGGTTCTAAATGTTCTTCTTTTTCCTTTTCAAATGATTCCTGTTGACAAAGTAATTTAAAATGATACTGGGCACTTGTGTGTATTGCCCTGAAGATCTGTTTGAGAAAAGTGGGTGATTATTAGCATCTTAAATATCTCTGCAAAGATACGGAGGCAGAGCTGTGATTTGTTGAAGGCCATTCAAAAATTCAGTGGAAAAGCAGTTTCTAGGATCCAGGTTGATGTGTATGTTCCTTCCAAATTTTTTTTTTTTTTCACAAAGTTTTTGAAATGTTTGCTGTGGAAATTCCTGAAGGTGTGGGTGGTTTGTAACTTCTGTGTGCTTAAGTGCTTTATTTATTTGCTTAAATTTTCAGTGTACTGCTTGGGTACGCATTTGCTTGGTGTCATGACTCAAGAAAACTTGGAATCTTATTTCTGTGATCTTGTTGCTGTGATGCCCTCTTTCCTCCCTCTCCTGTAACTTTAGCATTGTACAATTCAGAGCAGCAGCAATTGTTTAATTTCTCATAAGGGAAGTGCTCTCTTCTACAGTGGTCAGGTGGATGCTTGCCAGAATTCTGTTTTGAGCAACTGTTTATGTATGTTGAACTTGGGCCTCCATAAAAATTAAACTTCTTCGAAGTCTTACAGCAGTCTGTACCTCACCTTTTCAAAAATCTCTCCTGCAGCTCCATGAAGTAGACACGTGCCACTGGTATTTCAGAGAAGTTTTCCCCAGAGTGTCTAAATATCGCATATAAAATGTAATGTGTACATTCAAATCTTGTCTCATACTTACTGTTTATGAAATAGGTCTGCACTGACTCCTGCTGCGTGTAGGGCTTGCTTAGCTTGAGCGGACTTTGGGGAAGTGTCTGTTGTTGTTTCTGTTGGAGCAAGTAACTGTTAAGCTGCAAAATTCAGTTCAGAGAGGAGAAAGGGAATTTGTATATAACATTGCTACACTAGAAACTTTTCCCATAAAACTTTGTATGCTTTCAGGAAGTCAAACATGATGACAAGAGAGATAACGAAAAGCTGTTGATTATAATCTCCAGCTAACACTGGAAATTATCTCCTGGAAAGCTGTGCGTGCATAGGTATTGCTCAAAAAAGTTTTAACTGAAGGTTGAGGCAAGTCCTCTTACAACCTTGCATTTAGTCATCAGTTGAGGTAAAAAGGACAGCATAGGTAGGCAATTTCATAGTATGGTGACTTCTGTGGATCAGGAAATTCCCCCTCCCTGTCCCTCCACCCCTCCTTTTTTTCTGCCTGGTTCTCCTGAGTATCTGCTTCCTGCCTGTTCCCACTGTGCTCTGAACCGCCCTGTGAGGAATTGATTTTAAAGCAACTGTACTAAGTAAAACTCAACTTGCCATTAAGAATGGATGCTCTACGTTTTCAGTTAATTTTGTTTCAGTGTTCTGTGCTTAAAGACTTTCGAATACGTTCTGTAGGGTGCCCTGAGGTTGGTTGGTTGGTCAGTCTGTTTTTACAGCAACTTAATCATGACATGCCAGAGGTGAAGTGCTGTATTTTTCTTTTTTAAATAGTACTGCAAAAGAAAAATTCAAGAACTAATAATGAGATACTACTTCACAGATAGCAACTATCTTGCAGGCACAGTGTAATTTATGTAATACATAATGTTTTGTGTCAGAAGTTACCATAATTTATTTATGGGGGAGTTTGTTTAGTAGGGCTATTTCTGAGTGATTTCACTGTCCTGTTACAATTTACATTTACTTCGTGTTTTGTTTGTGCAGAAACATTTTGTACAAATTGCTGTAATTTTTCTTTTTGTTCTGGCAGATTCAAATGGGAAAAGTTCTTGAGGTGTCCCAAGGTAGTTATTTATGATATACCTGGAATAGAGGAATTGGAGAGCAGGGGTTGAGTTTCTCCAGGTTCTTCAGTGAAAGTACGACAAGGGTTGGAATTTGCCTTCCATGGCCTACTGCCATAGCCAGCCCCTGCGTACACTTTCCAGGCGTGGGGAAGCAATAGCTGTTCCTGTACTGTTGCGCATTTGATATTTGTAAAATTACAGTGTTTTAGGGTTCTTGTTCTTGACTTGATACAGTAAGACTTTAGAAACTTACCTCCTATTCTTTCTTTTGCAGTCAGGTGTGGAAGGTCACAAATTGATCTGCACTCTAAGGTGAAAGGCTTTATTAAAATGAATTTGTTTTCTTGCTAGTCTATGGAGAGTGAAATTTGGGGTTTTAGTCTGGTCTTGGCTTCATTAGCAGATGGATAGAGAAAAGAGTAACTTCTTTATGAATGTTTTTTGATTGCTTAAAGTGATTTTTCTTGGGGAAAAAAAAAGTATTAACAAAGTATGAGACTTCAGCCTGACCACATGACGTCTCAAGTAATGGATAGTCATTCCCACCTGTATAAAATCAAAGGCAGTCAGAACAGTAGTGGGTTTTAAAAATTTTCTTTTGGTATGGAACAGTAACGACTGAATGAAGTGCAAGCTAGTGCAAAACCAGATCCTACATCAGTATTTGTTTTGGAGAGCTTCAATAGCTCATTTGTGGTTTTCCTGCTTGTAAATAATGCAGTTATCCCATCTCCTGCTGAATGTTTTTATTCTTTGTATTTTCTGCTGGTGGATGTATCTGTGCTTCTGAGCTATATTAAGGAAGGGTATAGAGCCAGTTACTGATTTCTTGAGCCAAATCCCAACTTGCACAGAAGAACTTAATGTTCTCCTGGAAGTTCTTGGGTCCTTTCCCCCTTCTCTTCTCAACCCCATGTAACAGAGGGAGCTTTCTTGTATCTAATATACATATGATAAGTCCCTTCCATTTTTTGAACTCAGTACTGTAGTATGTGAGCTGTGGATTAAATGGAGAGTAATTCCTTTCCTGTTTTTTCCCTTCTTGCGCCTTTAACTGGTAGCTGAGACTGTATTGCTGAATCTCCTCGGCTTTATTAACACAGTCAAAATAATCTTTTTTTGTGAGGTACTTTTCTGCACCAAGCACGATAATACTTTTCCTGTGGGTTGATTTAATTCCTCAAAAATGTTACTGCAGATGGTTGCATTAGAAAAGAAGAGGCATGTTTCTCTCTTGTGATTTCTTTAACTGCATACTGTGCATCATTTGGGGGCTTATTAGCTTTTTAGGATTCAAAACTTAAATACTTGAAATAATCCATTAATATTTTTCTTTTTGATGTTGTTCACAGTGTTAAGAGAAAGACAAACACAAGAAAAGTCAATGTGAAAATTTCTCTTTCCTTTTTATTTCAAGCCTGATAACTCAGGAAGGAAACTTTACCATGAAAAATGAGGATTTGATCCATCCCAATTCCAGTGGTGTTGCAGAAAGAGCACTGGTGTTCTAGTCGTGTTTGGGGCACTGCCCTCTGCTTAGCTTCTGCACAAGTGCAAAACATGTAGTTGGTGGTTCAGAACTGTCTTTCCATGTTTGCTAAGAGTTACGAGTCATTCTTAAACCTTTGCATTTTGATGTGACCTAAATGTGCCTCTGTTCCCCCAGTGTATGTACCTTTCTTTTGCATGGTTTCGAGTCAATGACAGGACACGTAGGACCAAGTCTTGCTTATGTAATTCTCAGAATTATTCCAAATATAGAAGTGTTTAATGCATTGAGTATGACTTGAACAGAGTACAAGGATTGTCCTTGAGCCGTTTGGTCTAGGATGCTGCTGAATTTGGGGATTTTGTATTATATGTGAAAGCGTACCCGCTGCCTGGCAAATGTCTTCATCTCAAGCAGTCTCTTACAAGACCAGGAGCCAGTCCTACCTCTCACTTGGAAATGCAAGGCCTAATTAATGAATATGTTACTGCTTTTTTGCTTGATATCAGCTGGTATTTTGAAAGCACTTGTGGAAGTAGAATCCTTTCACTGTCACTGGAGCATTTTTTGCTCTTGGTTGCTGTTTCAGTGATAAAGATTTACAGCTAAGCTCCACAGTTTGACATCTGCACACCTGAGGGCAGTGAACTCATTGTAGGGTGAAATGTATCTACGATAGCAGCAAAGCTAGCTTAAGAAGTTGAAGATGATGAATTGTGTAACTCTTCCTTGTTGAGTGATCAGGAGATTTTTTTATTTATGTCTTTCCCAGAAATACCACACCAGATCCTAATGGTGTAAGAATGGAGTAAGGACTGTCAATGTTGGTGTTATGGAGAAATTTACATGGTGTTCTTTCTGCATCTATGTAGTAATTTGGCTGCGTAAAAGCTCGAGCTAATTCTGGTTTTGCATGAAAGGTCAGGGAATTCCTTCTAGTCTGAAAGAAAGGAAATGTGAGTATCACTTACAGCTTTAGCCAAAATAGTCCATGTTGTGCTTTATTCTCAAATGGGAAAGTAAGGTGCATTCCAAATTGCAACAGGGAGTCTTCCTGGGAATTGCTTTGCAGGGTAATGGTGCTCCTTTTTGTACTTTTCTCTATTTGAGGGCACTTGAGCGTAGAATATGAAGCATCAGAAGCCAGGAAGAAGGAGCTGCAGGCAGCCAGTCTCTGCAGAGCCCCTGAATACAGGTTGTTTTCGGCACGTTGAAGAAAAGAACGGGAGGGATGTTCAACGCACCTTCCAGGGGCTCTGCCAGGCGTCAGGCCTGGGAGTGTCCCCTTCAGAGGACTGGTAGAAATTGGGTTTAGGAGCAACTTGAAGGTGATTTTTGTGTAGCTGTATCCTGGACGTTATGTAAGTGGATTTTGCGTTAAAGCTTTGACGTTTTTTAGGTGATTATTAAATGACTTAAGAATACAGTAAAAATTCCTGAAAATTCATTTTATTGGTAGTATGTATCTATGATAGAAATACAGAAAGAAATAATTAAAATTGTATAAATGCAAACCGACAGAATTAACAATCTCCCTGCGTGCATCCTATCTTTGTCTGTAGCTGTATAATTGTGGTGTTCTCCCCTCTACCCTGACCTGTTTTTGCGTATCCCATAGGACAGTAGGGCTCTGGAAATTCATTCAGATTTTGTCCATGCGGAAACTCTCGAAGTTAGCAGTTACGTAGTGAATGAAGTTGTGGTTTGTAGAAAAGGAAAATGTTTTTAATGGGGCAATTGAATGATGCTATGGAGAATTTGATTCTCTTGCTGACTGCTGCAGAGGTGGCTTTTTTCTTTATGTGATGGTGGATGTTAACCACATATTTTGTATGTAGCCACGAATTGTGTGTTCATCACATCTGGATCAGTCAATTGACTTCCTGTGGTTTGATGAGAAGAGATAATGAGAACTCTCAGCTGTCGCTGAAATCAGGTGGAGCTCTGTTTTAAACTGTAAAGCTCTATATAATGCTACATGCTCTAAAAAGTTTGTACATGGAACTCTGAAATTATTAGTTAATATTGGATGACTAGTTTTTCCCTTAATTTATTATGTCCTGATTCCTTTTGTCATAAAGGTGATAACATCACTGCCTCTTGGAAGGGTATTTTGGAAGGTAATGCATTTAGGATCCTGCCATAAAGAGTGCATTTGAAAAATTTTATGAGAATTAACAAATGTTGCTGCAGAAAAAATAAGATGTACTGTTTTCAGGAACCACCTGAATATATCTTATCTGAGCATTGAAAAGGTTGTAGCCTGTCATCATTCTTACATCCATGCCCTCTAGTTTGTCACCATCTTAAACTTTAATCTTCAGCATGGACATCTGAGCCCAGTCTTGGGCGTTTTTTTTCTTTGACCCATCACAGTTTTATTCCGATGAATTGTCTTTTGTTTGTGGGTTTTTTTGGTGTGTTTTTTTGTGTTTGTGTGGTTTGTTTTTTTTTTTTTTTAACAGAGTATTCACTTTATGAATTGCACATTATAAGGCATGCATGGAAATCATAATATATTTATTCTACCTACTTTATTGTTGCAGCTGTTGTTGATCAAAACAGCCAGTTTCTCTGAACAGAGCTCATATCGTTTTTGGAAACAGCTTCTGTTTTGGAAGAAATGAGTAGAATTTTTCTGAATTAAAATGAGGTGTGATGGAGCTACTGGTAGATGAGGAAAGGGAAAAATCTATATAAAAGAAGTGGTGACAAGTTTCGTTTGGCTTATTCTCAGTGTCACTATGTTTTGTAGATAGCTAAGGAGGGGGTGTACTGTGCCTAAAATAAGATAGTCTATGTGTTAGAGAAGTAAGTGCGTTCTAGAACGCACGTTTAAAATTCTTGTAGATTCAGTGAGAGTATGTAAATGTACTTAAAGGCTTCCAGAGAGGCACCGTGTCTGCCTAAATTAGAGGCTTTCTGTCATGTACGTGTATCAGCCTTTAGCATGGTTCAGCTTTTGCATAATGCACCTGTCAGTTTGCCCTATGGACACTTCCCAGTTGATGCTGTTGTATCTTTGAACACCCAGTGACAACTCTAAAGCCATAGTCCAAAATACTATTTTCTTTTTCTTTTTCATGTTCTTTTGGGGAAGGGCTGACCCTAGGAAGCTACAGCTGCAAGATGTTTCACTGTTTAAAGTAATGTGTCTCAGCCAGTAGGGAAGGAAGCCAGTGTTTCAATTCCAGCTCCAGTCACTTGTGGCCAGAAGACAGCATCCAGGCCCAAAGATAAAGGACATTCTGTATCTCTCCTGCTTCACCATTTTTGGGAAAAGAGCACTATGTTTTCCTTCTCTAGTGGTAGGCTTTGTAGTGGGAACATACTTTTCCAGACCTTAAGTCAAGAAGAAGCATAACACCGATTGTCTTTCCAAAATTCAAAGTATTGGTTTTTGTACTTTCCTGTTTTAAAATCTCACTGCTACAGAACAAAAACAAAGCGAGCTGCGTCTCAGTTAATCACAAAAATATTTAAAGCTGCGCTGCTGCCACTGTGCTATGTATCTGGTATAGGAAAAACCTTCCTTTTGATGGAGACGTGGGCATCTTGCGACCTTCTCTGTCTTGGTTATGCCTTAAACTGCTTCCGTGTTACTATTTCACCAGCAGCCTCTCTAATTTAAAGTTGTCAGGTTTCCTTGCTTCTGGCGATTAATTACTATCATCTTTTTCAGACCCTTAGCTTGGAAGCTTGCGTACCGTGCACCTTGCACTAGACTTGAGATCTCTTTCTTTTAGGCTTACTGAAAAAGATAGTGCATCAGTACCGCTATTGGATACTCAATCCATAGAGTTCCTGGCAGGTTGCCTGTACTCAGTGTAGAGGCAGTTGCACCTGGAGGGGTACAGGTGGTAATGGTGCAATTATATCGGCGGCAAAAAAGTTGCTGAACCTTGCGAATTTGTGCAGAATGATGCAAATAGCTTAGCAGATCAAGTAAGGGAAATTCAAGACAGATTTTACTGGCAAATTAATACAACTTTTCTGATCGTATTTTCTGACTACTTCCATAGAAGTAGTCTGGAACCTGGAAAAGCAATACTTCAGTTTTACAGATTTGCAGGGTATGGGAAAACTGTCTACAGGACCTTCTTAATGGTCTGCTTTGAAAGAGTGAATTTTCATGGTATAGGTTTACCATATCAAGTTTGTCTAAAAGAGAAAAGAATTAGCATAGCCCTGTATTTTATTTTCTGCAGTGCTTTATGGCAGTTCAGTCCTCATGTTTGATTCTAATTAAATTCCCGATACTTGCTTTCTCTGTTCTTTAGTTGCAAAATGTAGGCAACAGTTGATATATGCTTCTCAAGAGTCTTAAGACTTCCTTAGCTGTAGTATGTGATGCGCTTTGGAGAGGTAGTGTAAAATACAGTGTTTAATATTGAAAGCCATAAACTAATAATTTAATCTGGATCTCTGTCTTGCCCTTCTCTGTTGATGGTCTTGGGAACAAAGGGTCATTAGAACTAATTGAAATAGGTCTGTTGGAGTTTTCCAGTGAGCGATGCTCAGAGAGAAGACTGGGAGAGGCCAGGTCACGGCCTGTGTACCCCGCATTAGTCGGGGAACTGCACTCTGTATATGGAAGGGCTAAGCCATTGCACCACATTTCAGAGGTGTCTGGGCCATTTCATTTATTTTTACCTGCTTTTTTTTTATTTACTTACCTTTTAATTAGAGGTTTATACGAAGTGTTGTGCAGTGTTGCTGCCTGCTTAATTCTGTGAGAAGGATCTAATCTACAAATACACACAAACACCACCTTGAATGAAGGTATTTAAACTATATTTTGGTTGTGGGTTTTGTTTTTTTGTTGGTTTTTTTTGTTTGTTTGTTTGTTTTTTTCCTGGCTATAAGCCCTTTTCAAGTGAAAATGTGAGAAGTGGCACAGTTGCAGAATCCAAAAGAAATCTGAAATGGTTCCAATGTCTTGGCATTTCTTTTAGAAGACGGTCTGTATCATCTGTTAATGTATTCAGATCTAGTCAATGTTTTTACCTATTATCAACTTCTTAAACTTTTTGTTTGCGGGGAAACAGTAGAGCTTGTACTGAAAATAATCCTTTAAGTCAAATGTTTCTATTATTAAGTAGAAAAGCAAAATCCTCATGATCATATTCTGCTGTCACTGAAGAGCTACGTGAGGTATGCATCCACATTTTGACCGCTCCTCAAGTAAGCACCAAAGAAGAAACGCTGCAGCTTGTCCTGTCTTCACTGTTGATCTCATGCACTTGTAACAAAGTGATACAGTAATCATGACAGTGTTGATATTTTATAAGCAAAATATTGTTTTATTTCATACTCTAAAGGGATGAAGTTTTGTAAAATAATGGAAGTGTCAATTGGCATGTGATACAGAAGAGAAGGTGTGTGGGTTTTTTGATGCAGTTCATTCCAACTCCCATGTCTGCATGCAAAAAACAATTACTTTACTAGACTTGTCCAAAACTGAGTTTAGGCAAACACTGTGTCATTGCCCAATTCGTAATATTTACAAAAAGTCACTCTGTGTGCTCAGATATGACTGCAGTATCATGCAAAGCTTGTTCATTAAGTAATGTTTTCAGAACTGTTTTTGGGATAAACTTCTGTTTTCTAGCTGCTCTAGCAAAAGATAAATAGCTTTTCTGTTACATATAGCCACTTCCTAATGAAAGAGTTATACATACTGGTTTTATAATACTTTAAATTTAGAAATCTTTTGAGCATTTACAGATAGATGCATAGATGTGTGAGAACAAAGCATGGTCCAATATAAAAATAAGTGTTAAAATATGAAAAATAAGTGTGAGTTCATTTAATAACTGTTGCTGATCTGCTGGCCATTCAGGTAAAACACGAAATACAGACTTTTAAAATATATATTTATACATATTTAAAAAAATGGAAATAAAGTAAAGTATGTATTTTTATACAAAGAAAGTCTACAATATATAAAGGTAATTAGAGCTATGTGAGTGTTTAAGTATTTTGGTGTGTGACCTTTTTTTTTTTTTTTGCAAGACAGACTATCAACTGGGTTTTCTTGTGCTTTCTAGTTTCAGTATTTCTGAAGGCTTAAAATAAAAAAATATTTTAAACAATTTTTGTGAATTAAAATCAGGATAGTTTATGAATATATTTCAGTTTTGTAAAGGAATTGTGGGTAAAATCTGAAGGAGGATGTTGCAAAGATTAAAAATACATTTTATTTTTAATTTAGAAAAGCTGTTCCCTAGTGGTGGAACATAACTCCGAACGCTTCATGTTCCCCTGAGCAGTTTCCTTTTCAGGAAGGCATGACCATGCTTAATTTTGTTTCTGAAGTTATTCTTGCGTTGCGATGGGATGGGAGAGGCATATAGCTTTGCATAAATGGATCACAACTAAGTGGAATTTGATTGTGGTGGTCCAGATAGGAAGTAATTAAATGTTTGAGGTTTGGTTTACTTGGGTTCATTTTAAGTACCTTAATGGATGTCTTTGGTTTTGGAAGCCTGGCCCACGGCATTGACAGGTAATAGCGAATGAATGGCTGTTACCGAAGAGTGAAAATGGAGTTTCGGTGTTACTGTTATATTGGAAGAGCCTAATGTAAAGGAAACTGAAGTGCTTTCCTGATGACCTTATTTGCTAAATCAAGGCTAACACTAATGTGTGTCCAGTACAGACGTCCAATGGCTGGACTTTCTTTCAGATTTAAGACTGTTTTTGTATTGTGAGATGCATATTTTTACACCAAAGTATAGGAAAGCCATTTTAGAAAGGGCCCGCCATGGTCCCCTCTGGGGGCTGCGGGGCCATTCCTGCTCCGACGCCTGCAGCACCTCCTCCTCCTCAGACCTTGGTGCATACAGGGCCGTTTCTCTCACGTTTTTTCCACACAACTCTCCGCCTTTGTGGCTTTTTGCCCTTTTTCAGACACATTTTCCACCCCAAGTGCCACCACTGCGGCTGAGGGGCTGGGCAAGGCCCTGAGGCGGCCCTCACAGGGCCCGGCCTCTCCTCACAGGGCCCGGCCTCTCCTCACAGGGCCCGGCCTCTCCTCACAGGGCCCGGCCTCTCCTCACAGGGCCCGGCCTCTCCTCACAGGGCCCGCCCTGCCGCCTCCCCGCTGGCACACAGTGCCCTTTCCTGGGTCAAAATGGTAAGGAGTAGCCGAGAATCAGGCTTAAAGGTGGTTTTGTTGCGCTGGATTAATGATCCCTTCGTAAATTTGTAATGAGGCGAGCAGAAGTGTACAGGTCAAGACGGCTAGCACTGAAATTAGATGATGTTAAATTATCCGCATTGCCACACAGCCATGTTTTCTATCACAGTGCAACAAAATGGTAGAATTGTAATTGGATGCAGAATTGTAACAAAAATATATCTCATATATTCAAAGAAATGAAAGATTACTTCCCCCCACACACACACACTTTTTTTTTCCCCTCCTTATGTTGCTTTCCAATTCCAGCTGAAAATTACTTGCCTATTGTGGAATCAACTTTGAACCTTCAGGTCTTAGATCATTATATATTAAGATTAAAGTTTATCGGTGGTGCTTTCAACCTTGTGAAGCCACAGAGTTTGAAAGTTAACTTCTAGGACAATGAAGGGGCTTCGCTTTCCCACACTGAACCAAAATCTGTACGGTAAAAAGTTCCTGTGGCGAGTCTGGGCCATTGTGCACCTCCGTCCATTTTGCCATCTTTTTTTTGGAGGAGGTAATCGTCATTTCTTCGGGTGCAATTTAACCAACGGTGATAATCACCAGACGTTACCGGTGGTCCACCTGCGTGTTCAAGCACATCCGTAGCTGCCACTGCCACTGTCGTCTCCATTTCCGCAGCCGTGGAGCATCCCCAGGAATAAGTCTTCCCCATCCACCGATGCTTGAATTGGCTTGTAATATCCAGTTACGCTCTCAAATGCACCTGTCTGATTTCTGCTGGTAGCAGACTTGGTGTTTGTCGGGCTGGTTTGCTACGCTTTGGTTGCGTGTCAAGCAGTATAACTGGTAGTCTTGAGAGACTGTCTTTTGTCTAGCCCAAGCAGCACCTGATTATTATGAATCTGAGCAGTCATTAAATACAGAGCCATTTTCATTCCCTGGGCTGTCCCTTTTGCACTACGTGATATCCTGCTGGTAAACAGCAACAGCTGATGAAATGTTAAGTAATTGTATTAATTTTAAGACCATTTGCATGTTTCTTAGCCTTTTCTCCTGCCTCTGTTACTAGATAAGAAAAACTGTTTACATCTGGGTGTTAACGGTACAGAAGTAACTTTCAAAATTTAGCACCATATGTGTGGATTTTTCCTTAGCTTTCTATTTTTCAGACCTATAAGGGAGCTTTTCATTTGACCTGTTTGAAACCAAAGAGTATCTCTGATAGGTGTTAAATGACTACTAGACCATTTCCTGTTTTTCTGTGAAGTGTGTGTGTTGTATTTAAATTCCTTTAGGGACAATTTTTGGCATGTGAACTATGTTACTGGTTTGCCCACAAATTAGGCAAAATTAGCTCATAGTGGCTGTGGTAGAAGTCAGTCTTTTTTGATTGGGAGCAAAGTAAGTAGAATATAAAACAACAACCACAAAACCCTCTTTTTGCTCAATAACTGACTTTTAAAATTAATCTATTTTAAATGAGGAAATGCTAAAAATAAATGTGGAAAGGTTGTAGTCCTGTTAGGCTAGTTCGCGATCAATCTTCACTTTACCATGGATGTGAAGTTTATATGGTCAGAAAGCTGGAATTACCTTTCCACCATTGGTCTTAGTAGATAAGTATTCTGAAATTGTGAATTATAAAAAAGAATTTGCTCTATTTACTGGAATCATTGTTTTGAAATACAAATTAGCACTTGCTCTGACAACTACTGTGTTCATGAAAACCCTGCTGAGGAATAGCCTGCAGAACAATTTCTTCTAGTACAGTTGTTTTTAAGTAATCCCTGTCAACACTGGGCATTGAAAATGTGCTAGCTATGCTGTGGTCTGAAACAGCTGTCAAATATAGTTTCTGGCACAAAGCCATCTCTAGATATTGCATCCTGTTAATATAGAAAATGAAGAGGTAATTTTCTTCCGTATTGGTTAGATTTGTGGTCAGCAAGAAGAGGAAGAAAAGGTCTTGAGTTATAAATGAAAAGAAATTTGTTCAAGAAAGGTTTAAATGAACCTTAAATCAGTGGCTGCCTCTATTCACATCATGTTGTGTTTTCCTGAGTGTAAGGATGTACTTAACCACATGCTTTCCTGAATCTGGGTCAAAGCTCATACTGCAGTTTGACTTTAGGCTAAGATAATCTGCACAATTGTAATTATAGCTAAATTATTAGATATTATGCGAAAAGTATACTAAAAGGAAGTAATTTCCAGATGCTTTCTCTTTTTGATGATCCAAAAAACAATGCAAGCAACAATGAATTTGAGGTTTGAGATAAATAGAACAACTTTAATGGAGAAATCAGGAAGAAGACATTTTGGAAGGGGGCAGAAAGGGAAGTTGTTCCGAGGCGCTGGCATGTCTTTCTTTACATACAGATTTCACTTTGGATAGGAGTGTATGTATTCCAGTTGGCAGAATTCAATTTACAAAACTGGTTTTTCATGGTAGCTAGATGACATCCTGCAGTATCCCGAGTTGATAAGAGAACTCAATTGTTTGGATAAGTATATGGGTTCCTCTCTGGACTTGACTTAGGGTAGGTAATAAATTTCCAGTAGAGGACACGAAGTCTTGCATGCATTCTTTACTTATACTATATAAAAGAATCTTTACCAGTAGGTAGTTTATATTTAATTCTTGCTTCCTCTTGGTCACTGTGGTGATTTTGCTCATCGCTGACAAGGCCTTTTCATTTTCCTTGAATTGTAGAAATTAGAAATGGCAAAACCCTTTTAGGATTAGAGCACCCAGCACATTCCCTGGCCGATAAGGGATTTTTAGCAGTTTCGTTCTGCCTTCTGTTTTATGAAGTTCGTTATTATATCCATCAAGGCTTTTGCTAAAGGAAAACTGGATAAGGACTTCTTTTGGAGCCTGTGAAAGAATTTTAGTGGATCGGAGCATTGTAACATCATACCAGATCAATGTAATCTAGTCTTGGTTTAGAGAAAAATATCTTGTGTTAGAAGTTTCATGTTCTTTCAAAAGAAGGGTTGTTAAGGATGATGCTACAGGCTATGTTTAAGTATTGTCATTACATAGTTAACATAAATAAATCCCTATCCAGAAATCATGGTTACATGTTATCTTCACTTAGCCTTTTTTCTGTAGTCAGTGTGTGTCATTTGAAAACCACACCTATCTGTGCTGTGTGATAACTAATACAGCAAAAAATAAATGAATCTAAAGATAGTCTCCATGCTAACAAAAAAAGACAATACATAGACACCGCGTACGTCATGTCAAAATTGAGTGGGGATTTTTAAATACAGTTCGAAGTGTACAAAATCCAACTGGTAGAGGTTTTAACTGTCTATTCCAGCTAATGAGCTGTGAAATTGAATGGGACTGTATAGGTTGATTATACTCAGTGGTTTGCAGATGCCTAACTCTTTTTTAACTCTTCATTTACTGTATGCAAAATAGCTTGACGTTTGTGTGGCTTTTTTGCTGTTTATTTCAAGGTACTTGTTTCTGAAAGACACTGTGTGTCCTATAGTAGGAATATTGTTACAACTATGGTGCTGATGTTTATTTGGGTGACTAGTACTGTGTGTTTTATGGAGAACATGAAATGAGCTAATGCAAGGACATTTCTACTAGATTTCTGTTTATTGATTTTTGTTAAAATCACGTTTAAGTGTTGTGACAGTTGTTGTAGATGCCACTTTTATGCTGCATTTAAGATATTTGTGGCTACTTGCAGTGTTTTCAACCTTTGGTCTTTTCAGATACCTATTTGCAATCCTATGCAGGTTGTATACTAATATACATGCTTGCTGGAACGCATTTCCATACTCTGTTTCCTCCTCTTCTCCCTCCGACCTTGTGTATTTGCATTATACCTTATGTAGTTACTGAGAACAGGGCAAAGATACCTGCAATGTATCTTTCTTTAGTTTGAAATCTTGGATTTCATGATTATTCAGTGAGCCCACAAAGTGCATATTTTTATGGCTAATTTATGCATGGCACTAATTTGATACTAGCTATTATTATTTTACTGTTTGTATAGATCAAATCAGATCTTCAGGTTACAAGTGTACAGATTATGTAATTGCTTTTTATTGTAAGTATATTAATCAAATGACCTAAACTGAAAGATGCCTGATGTTACACCTCATGGCTTGCAAAAGTTAGTTTTGTTAGAAATAAATCACAGCTGCTGTGTTAATGCATAGTCATTGCTCATCTACAGTTGTTCTTCTGATCTCTTTGGTTTTCAACTTTCACTAAATCTAGGCATTCTTTGTAGAAACTCGTAGATTATTTGTGGTCTATGATATCACTGAGACTTGCTGTACTTTTTTCATGTAATACTGGTTGACAGATGAGTAAGTTCCTCTTGGTTTCCTCCCACTTTGTCATAGGAAGTCACATGTAATTGATTATGTGACTGAAGAGTAATGATACAACCACAGGAAATCCTGTGGCTGAAACCAGTTTTGTTCTTTACTTTCTTTTGGTACTGTTATTGTATTTGCAGAATACTATCTTTGATTTAGGATTGCATTGTACTTTGACTTTAAAAGGGTGGTGCTTTTTGCAATGTACGTGGAGAATAGCTGACAGTTTTTGAGCTGGGGAATCTTTTTTACAAAAGATCTAAATGTGAATAGAAGTATTGCTGATGAGAATTTGTGGGTGAAAACTTGGAAATGTGGGTCACTTCAAACAAAATGAAAGACAATAGTGTCAAATGCAAACACGCCCAAATAAAAAAAAAAAGTAGCCTGCACATGCTACATTTGGATGTTTTGAAAGGTAAGAGGTGCATGGAGGCATGCAGGGCTCCTTGCTCATTGTTCCTTGGGATGGAGCAGTGAGCTCACTCAGCTACACAAGCCCAGTGCTTGTAGAAAGAAAGGCTATGACGGGAGAGTGAGACCATCCTTTCTGAGAACGCAGCACATTTAAATTGATTTAAACAAGTCTGCACCCTCATTATTGATCAAGAACAGTTTATGTCTTGTCTTGAAGCCCTTACTTCCAGGATATAGCAATACGCACGTTTCTAATTATTTTAATTTTTGTTTGAGGCCTGCTCTTCCATGACTTTTGAGGAGTATTAGCATTGTTGGGTGTCAGCCTCTTTATAAAAATTCTCTGAAGGAATGGGAAGACAAGCTTTTAGATACAGCTGCAGATTTTTTTTTCCTTTCCATTTTAAAGTAATTTAAAGGAATATATTATCGTTCTAAGTACAACTAGGGAAAGACACAATTCATCAGAATGCAGTTGCTTTCTTCCTTGCATATGCTGTTATCGCCGTTTTTTAAGTTATAAATTTGGGAAGTAAATGTATCCCTAAGATAAGGGGCAAAGGAAGGATAAAATGCTTTTAGAAGGTATCTCCTGGCCTTGTAGAGAGTGTGTGTGGTGTTACCCTGACCTGACAGCCCTTACGAAAGGGGATTACTGTGATAACCAGAAGGCTAAAGAAGGCAAGCTGCTAGTGTTTCCAAACAGAGGCATGCCTTACTGGCAAGAAGGGAAGGCAGCTTGGAAACCAAGTAGTGTGGGGAAGAAGGGGCAGGAAATGCAGAGATGTACGGCCCTGCTGAGATGTACCAATAGCCTTGGAGTGTGTAGTCCTTAACTCCTGCACTCTGGATAACAACCGTCTGATACTGCTCGTGGCTGTGTGCTCACTAGATGAGTGAAGCCTTGGAGCTGTATGGTGCTATGGTTGCTGAACCTGGCCAGGAACCCATGTTTCTGTGTCACTGTCATACCTCATGAATTAGTGCAGGAGCAGGTATTGATCCTTAGCTGTTGAGCAAGATGTGGACAGCTGTGGCAGCGTTCCTCAGTTTGGGTTGTTACAATATACCTCCAAAGCCCCCTAAGGACATGTGCCCTCTGGGAAGTTACATGGAGACTTGAAAAAAGGAGAAGGCGGCAGCAAGGGTAGAGACCAACTGGGGTAGCAATACCAAGCCAGGAGTTCGGGAAATGATGATTTAATAGGGATTTCAGTTTCTTTTTTATTTAAATTCTGTTCCTGTAATTTTTTTCCTCTTGCTATTACAGACTAGTACAGAGAGTGTTCAGTAGATCCAACAGAAATATTATTGGTAGAACTGTTGACCTCAGAAACCTACGTGGTAGAAGTGCTGTACCAGCACGAATGATAAATTGTCTGTTTATTCAAACTGATACTAACAATATTAGTGTGCGCTTCCTCTGTTGAGCTAAGCATATGTATCTCAAATACATTTCTCTGTGGATCTTAAAATGAAACTTGAAGCTCAGACGTAATGGAAATTAACTAAAGAGGTTGGTAATATCTGAAGATTGTCTGGAATAACTTGTGGGAAGTGGTCTTTTGGAACAAGTAGCAGTAGGATTTAAAAAAAAGTAGTTGAAAGATGATTGAAAATGACTTTGCAGAATCTGGACTGAATTCACTTCATTTCCTTCCCTGCTTGAAGCATCAAGAACATTCTGTGATGTAATAAGTTTTTGTTGTCATCAGTAATAAATTTGGGGAAGAAGCATGCTGTTTGTGAACAGACTTATGATGACTGATTATCTAGTTCAGAATTCTGAGCCGGAGGTGGGAATGTGGGTGGCTTGCTGCTAGACTGCTTGGGTCATCAGAGACTGCCCATGAAATTTAGCTAGAAGAGTAGTCTAGATTTGGGTTTTGGGAAAATTTCTTCTTTGAACTTGTTTCACAGCAAAGAACAGGGATGTTCTCATAACATCTCACTTGAGCTATGTTTTTATACTATCGTCTGTGCAAAATCTAAAGATTGGCGGGGGAAGAGCAGAAATGGATGTTTGATTATATGCAGTCCTAAGTGACAAAATAGCTAAATGAATTCTTGTCATCCAGCATAGCTTAAAGCTTTGGAGAGTTAGTTCCCCTTTGTGTAAGTACTTCAGAGAAGTTTTAAGATTATTCTAATTTAATCATAAAATGTACTCTGTGGTCATATGAGGATTTAAACATAACCCAGCAAAAAAAACCCCACCTTGACCATAGTGACCTTTAAAGGAGATCACTGAGTGTGAGCTGTGCGAGACTTGGAAATGGATGAAACCTAGCTGGTTTATGTCAGCTGGAGATCTGGCCTAGTATTTAAACTGAAGGAATTTATTTGTTTTTTTCCTCTAAGGAGTTATTAATGCACAGTACATAAACATAGAAGCAATAATGTTTTACAAGTACTGGGGGGGGAATACCCAAACTCCAGAACAGTATCTTTGTCTCCTCCCAATCTCTTCCTTTCCCATCTCCTTCAAGGTTATTTAAGTAGTTAGTGGTTAGTGAGGAGAAGGTTGTATAAGAAAACTTCCTTCCAGTCCATAGCCTCCTCTTGAAACAGCCTCTTTGGGCAGCTAGAATTGTTATCTACATGCATTTCCCATGCCTTTTAGTTGCTGGGACCCACCCCAAAATTTTACAGCTTTAAAAACCCATAGCAGGGTGAGAAGATGTGAAGTTTTGCACTTTTCCTCACATTCATATCAGAAATAAAGATATAACCAAAACTGGATTATGTCAAAACACTTAATGTGTAGTCAAACAGGAAACATCTTTTTCCTCATAGCAATTGCAGATTGAATGAAAGTGGATGAAAGGAGTAAAAGTGATGAAAACTCTGGTGAAGGGAAGAGAAATCATTCCTGGAAAGTCAGGGTGACTATCTGTAGCAATGTTGCGGAAGATGTTCATAAGCTATAGATGTGGGCATGGAGAGCAGGCAGAGCAAACAGCAAGGAGTTCTTGACTATACATGGGATGAGATTTGTGATAAATTCATAAAACAGATTTACTAATCTGTTCCAGTATACTGAGTGTTTTGAAGATTACATCCAAACAATCTGAAAATAAATACTTATTCCTGTCTATACTCAAGTAATAGTTGAGTGGAGAGGAAAAAATGATAAACAAGAGATATCTAAAATCAAGAGAAGCTTTGTGCAACGCTTTTTAGGATAATATGTATTTTAGTATTTTTAGTACAGCAAAATATTTTGAATCAAGAGACTGAGGGCGTGTTGACTTCGTATTTTATTAAAGCTGTTAAATGAACTTTTATATTTTCAGTTCATAGTGTGATCTTTATACTGCCTTAAGTGGGCTGAAGACCTACAATACCTCTCTAGCTTTACAGAAGCATTTAATCTTTGTTTTTAAGCTAAATTTTATCCTAAGTTCAAATGAAGTGAGTGTTGCATTTGTGCAGTAGTGAAAGATGAAAGAAAATTTCTTTTTCAAACAAAGCCTTTGGCTTTGATTATTCATGCATGCATTATAGAACCTTAACTCTCCTGATCAAGTTAAAGTAGTACAAGCACCTCAGTGTGAAAATAATGCTAGTTTAAAAGTACCTCTATATAGGGCCTACCTATGGAAAATGTAAACCTACAGCAGTGTGAGCAGTTTTCCTCACAACAACATTTGCACAGTAGCAATTTATAAAAGTGAAAGGTTTTCAATAAAGTTAATTCCTAGTTGCTGTAAATACTATGTGTAGCCTAACAATCTGTTCAGAGAAGCTTATTTTTCTCTTGTGATTAGCTTAAAAAAGTAGATGGCCAAATAAGTTAAGTAATTTTTTGGAGATAGTTTGCTTTAAAGCATTCAACATGAGTAAGTGTTTTTCAAGAAAGCGGATAATTTTCCTTCTAGGCCTAGCGATGCGGGTAAGCCTGTTGGTGGTGTAGAATGCAGCGGCACAAGTAATTAGTAAATCACTACTATATAGTGTACATCATAAACTATATGCAGTTAGTAAGGAAATCAGTATATTTCTACATGTTAATGAGAAAACCACTTGCTTTCTTCAGGTAAACG
>VYZM01016422.1:56740-70697 GCA_013398915.1 Dromas ardeola | reverse complement strand
GCAGAACTGTATAATATGCAACATTTCTTCCAAATAAAATTTCACTTGATGACGACTAATTCTATAAAAGGATGCAAAAAAGGTGTGCCACGAGCTTCTTCTGAAGCTGTATGGAATTTCTGCCATGTTTAGTTAGGAGTGACATTGGGCAGAAAAGCCCATTGTCTGTTGCCTCTAGATGAAGGAAAATGTTTTATTTGTATTTTCCCCTAGGACAGAATAGCAGAATTTAAATAGACCAGACAAAGCCATTTTCCACTGTTTTTCACATTCTCATAGAAGAATAGATAACTCCTTAGTGGAGGCTTGTTCATTCTTTTTATGGTCTGAAGGTATTCCACAGTGTTGCTTAGAAGCAGGACTGGGAAAAGCTGGTTTACATTATGTCCAGGTGTTCTTTTAGGGGTAATTTCTCTGTTGTCAAGGTTGGTTTGAAAATTTGAGAGAGAAAGGGGAGCTAGTGCTGTGAAGGCTATTTTTTTGCAAAATATTTTACATTGGAGGTGACACTTATTTTATTTCAACCGTGCAGGAGAGGGGCTTCTTAGTGTCAAGGCCGTAGCTGGGGAGAGCACCCTGGGAGAATTGTTTTTTCCTGAGGTAAAAGATTTATAGCGTATGAATTTGGGTATTTTAGGTATGATATTCTTTGAGATCAGAGGAGATAAACTAATTTAAAAAAAAGTAATTGAAAATAGTGTTTCATCTTCACCTTTTTGTAACTTTTGTTTCCAGCCAATAATAAAAACATTTATATCTTTCTCTAGTGTACTAACAAGACTGCTAGCAGTTTATTTTTATTTGTACATAACTTCACATATTATACCTCTTAGAGTGATGACATATAATAAAAATAAATGGATATCTTATTTGCTTTTATACCTTTAAAGGTTAAATTGATATTTCATTATTTCTCTTAAGTTTACCTTGTGTGATCCCTGTAATGAGTTAGTGATTAAAACATCATACAAAACAGATCAAGATTGAAATAAATAAAACCTTAATTCATGGATTGTCTATCCTGAATGTTTGGTAATATGCTTAAAGAGCCACTAGAAATCATTAGTATATGTTTCATTTGAGACTAATTTTAGGCTAATGTTTTTCTAAATGCATATCTTTAGAAGAAATTTTGATGTGACAAGTAGCAATTCCTTTTGTATGAAGAAGAAGAAGATACTGCTATTTAAGAAGTTGAGCTAGAAGCAAGGAAGTGGCTGTCACCTTTTACATAGCAAAATGTGAAAGCTGTGCTTACTCTCTGGGTGTGCACACAATCATATAAATAGCAACAGCCGTCCTGGGGAGGACTGGAGGGCAGATGAACAGTGTGGTTGCAGAGTTTGGCACCTTGGTTGCTTTCTAGCTTAATTATGTTTGCTGTCAGGTTCTTTTTCACTTTGAAATAGGAAAAAAGGTGACTTCGAAAAGGAGAGAGTAGCAGAAGCCACTGACTAGAAGGGAAGAAAGAAAGAAAAGGAATGAAGAAATTGAATCTTCTTTTAGATGGCTTCCTTACTTCCTCTGGGAGGAAATAAGGCAAATCATGTCAATAACAGTCCCCTAATATTATTGATTAAATAACAGCTGTCTTGTTTCTGTGGTGTCTTTAACTATTTAGTTTTCAAAAACAGCGAGTGAGGTTCTTGTCTCTTTAAAGAAAGGAAATGGTTATACTGGCGTATGTGTTATATCAGAAGATTTCAAGAAGAAATACTGTTTTTTACATAATCTACTCAACAAGAACTCATGCTTCTTGTCAGAGATGGCTCATTTGTTGCAATGGAAAGCATTTTTTTCTTCCCCCTTATTGTATCTTTGTCTTTTATCTTGTGATTTTGTTCCAATGAACAATTCAGCTGGGTGAATAGTTTTCATTTCAGGAAAATAATATAACTTTATAATATAACTCAACTGTATGTGTGTATTTTAAAATCTCTAACCCAAAAGAGGCAGAAATAGGTAAGATTTCTCTTGCAATGTAGATTTGCTGTTTGGTGTGGTAAGGTCTTTTTTAAAATGCAAAACATCCAGATTTTTCTTTTAAAATTACTCAGTTATCTATTTGCTTAAATGTTTTCATTCATTTATGTATTCCAGTGTGTTATTTTCATAAGTCAAAATGTGATCTCAAAAATGCCAGTTTAAAATTTGTGTACAGGCTGCGCTTAACTATGCGCATGGGGTTCTGTTAGAGAATATCGAGTGTTGTCTGCTGGCTTTCTGCTTTTGAAATATTCAGGCCTGTAATCTTGACAACAAATTTGTGTGCGTGTACAAACATATATATGGCATTTGAAGTATTTCCCAAATTATTTTCCCCATGTGCAAAATGATAAAGAGTTCTTTGCTGTTTTGAATGAGTAATAAATGTTTGTTTCTTGGATCAGTGGGAGAAATTACTACTCATGGGACAAAAATTTGTTTACTCTGTCACATGTATGTGTCACAGGTTTATGGAGCAGGGAACAAAGCAAGATTTCCTTTTCCTGGAGGCACAGAAGCAGGATTCAGGAGTAGATTTTTATCTGCTACCTGTGTTTGATAAGGAAACAATTGGGGAAAGAGCTAAACAAATCACCCTATAAACCTGCATAGCTCCAGTAAATCATGGTAATTTTGCCTCCTCTCTACCTGACTTTAGGTAGTGGGAGAAATGGCAGATTATGTAGATTATATGCTGTAATGCTCTCAGATACATCCTGGTGACATCCGTCATGAACGCTTCCTTAAATCTTTCACGCTTTAATAAAGCTCCAAACCACTGTCATGTTTCAAAGATGGAAGATAGAGTTTAGTTCCTGAAAAAAAACAACCCAAGACAAAACAAAGCCAAAAAAGCTTTTATGGTCTCCGAGAAGAAATTTTTCATAAGGGTATTTTCACAGTGTTCCTTCCATGGCCTACTTCTTAGTTCAGACAGTGAGCATAGTATATGAGACTTCATGCATGAAGAAGGTGGTCCTTGTTCCTTTAATGGGTTTATGTACACAGCTTCATAGATTCTAGCCATCATGTAGCGGAATATGGTTTTCTGTTTATACAGCGAGTTGATTTAGGTTAATTTACTAGTTAGAATTCTCTCATTTACTGGTCAGGTTTTGAAATGAATTAAAAATTACTGCTAGTAATTAGGAAATCATTGTGTATGATACCTGGGCAAGTATAGTGACATTTTTAAAAAATCTGTGTAATCTTTGGTATTTAAATTGATCATATTTTCAGAAATAGTTTAGAATCTTTGAAGAACATAGCTGACTTACAGACTCATTATTTTAAATCTAGAAAAGGTGATCATAAAAATCGATACTAAAATTATTTCTTTCAGATATAGTAAGATTGTTGTTGTACATCATTCAAACTTGGGAATGTCAATTGATATTTTACAGCCAAAAGGATGGAGTCTGTTATTTGTCTTTTTTCTTCTAAAAGTTTGATGTAGCACAAGGGCCTCAACTGTCCTTTAGAACCCCCCACCCCGTGAACATTGTGACACTTCTAATATATTGCAGTTTTGTTTGACTATCTTAAGCATAATGGCATTGCAGTACTCTTTTGTGTCTACTTTCACTGGGTCTTCTAAGGATCTCCACTGACGCTGTACCTCCAGACTACTACATGCCCTTGCAGCATTTCGGGTCTATTGGGTCCTCTAATAAACAGATATAAGTCACTAGTATTGACATTGAAATGTCCAGATATGTCCTGTTGTCCAGAAAAACTGTGGCATATTTCATTACAAGAAAATATGCTTTGTTGAACCTCTATTTGCTGTTTCCTTCAGAATTAAATTGAAAACTTGGGAGCTCAGTGTAAGCTTGTAATCCTGTTTTAGCATCCTGTTTGTTACCTTTGTTACCTTTTGCTTACTTTTTCAAACTTACACTTGAAACCTGTATTTAAAAAAGACAAACCATCAAATCTGAGATCTTAATTTCAGTTCATCTCTCTTGTCGCTCTGCAGCAGGTGAGGCGTACTTCCCATCTTGTGTGGAAACACAGTGATGTCCTCTGCTGAAGAGGACAAGCAGTTGTAACACTGTACCCCAAAGGACTTTTTTTGCTTGTCTTACCAGTATATCAGGGCTGCTGCTTTCTGCTGAGTTTTGGGCCAGAAGGTGTTGAAATATATTTGTTTGGTGTTGGTTTTGTTTGATTTCTTCTGATGGTGCTGTCTCTCACACCCGCAAAGGGCCTGGGCCACAAGAATTTGGATGTGTCTGGAATAAACTTTACGCTTCCAATTTGCTTTTGTTAAGTGTGGTGCTAGTTTGATATCAAATTTGACTTTGTTACCTGTATGGGCTTGGTGTAATGAATTCCACTTATACCCTAGAGAATCTAGCTCTTAGATTGCTGTAGAAGTTGTGTCATTACTGGAGGGTTGAAGTTCTTTTTCAGGAGTGTATGCTACTTGGCCCCTGAATTTTGCAAGCTCAGCTTCTGGAGGATTGTTTACATGATGCTTTTATGCGTTATTTTCAAGGTATTCTCTCCATCTCCCATAGAAAACAGATGGTGCTGCTCAAGAAGAAGCCTAAACTTGAGATTTTTTTTCTCCCTTTGTAGTCCTTTTGATTAAGATTTATTTGGAGGTAGTAAGTTGGTCTGAGAAACTTGGCGTTACCTACAGGCATGCCCTTCCTGTGGAAATTTCCATTTAGTGGGATATACATATATGTGTGGAATATATGTATGTATATGCATGTATATGTGTGGCTACACATACACTCACACACGCATACACATGCACACACACACATATATATATTTATATATATAAAGTTTTGATAGCACAGTTAACACCAACTATTCCCTATTATGTCTTGACAGTCATGGAAAAGTGATAGGCACAGAGTAAACTTGGTTGTTTTAATTCCCTCACAGATCTATATCATAATTTCATTATCACTGTTACTTCCTTTTGACTGCAGGAGCCTGTTTGCTTACTGGGATTCAGAAAACTACAAGCAAATTTCAGCCCTCCCACTAGTCTTTACAGTACATGATTGGAAATTAATAGATTGACTTTCAGCTGGAGAGTGTGTATCTTTTAGAGCCCTGGTGATGCAGACTGCTAATTTCACTAACTTGCTGATCTCCTGCGGTGGCACTCATATGTCAAGCTTAAATTCTATGCTTTTAGGCTGCAGGATGGATTTTTTTCAGGAGGTGGAGGTGGATGTGGAATTTAGATTTTACAGAAATTAATTTTTTTTTTTTGGCTGTCTTAGGTCTTCTGGAGCTGTGTTTGTTCACTGTATGTTCTTGAATAGAATGTCTAATGAGTCTGAAATTATTTTGCCTGCTTCCTCAAGTCCTTGGGAGTAAATTTTATTAGGCCTTGCTGATTGAAATGTATCTAATGCATTTTCTTGTTTATTTAATCTTTGTATTAGTATCAGCAGAGATATATGTGGTTTGGTTGAGCCGAAAAAGTTGAAATGCCTTTATCTGTAGAATTGTTACTCAGATAAGGCACGTTGGTCAGTACATTGTGGGGAAACCTGCCCTGCCCTTATTTCAGACAGCTAGTACTCGTCAGTACAGTCACTTTCACAAATACTAAATTCACATTTGTTCTAAAATGTACTAAAACTAGTGTAAATGGGGAAAATACTACAGTGTGAGTGGGTCTTAGCTTAACAGATGGAGCCTAGGCAAGCTACACTGCCAACTGGTAACAGTGAGGGAAAGCTAAAGCGAGTGTTGTCTATTTTGATGATTAGCAACCCAAGTTACTGACAGTCAATGTTTCTTGAGTTCCAGTTGAATTCTACTTGAGATTCAGAAGGATTTTAAGGCATCCATTTATCCTGAGGTTTGTAAAGAAGTACTTTAACACAGTATGGGTGAAAGGTTTGTCTGTGCAGCTTGTATACTTTACTGTGATTAATAGTGGTGCTACTGTCTTTGAGCATGAATTAAATTAAATCGGGTACTAATGTTGGGTTAAAACAAATGCATTTTCCGCTCTCTCACATGCAGTAGTAGTTGATTTAAATTAACAGTTGTGTTGAGCTAGCAGTTCTGTTGACACTTAAAATAGTACAGAGTGCTTCATAATTTGAAACGTACAGAGGAGTAAGCAGAAAGATTTCTCTCTGTGGTGGATATTGGTCCTTTGTAGGTTGGTACATCGACAGGAGGTGCTGCACTGTGGCTTACGCAGAACACACAGCTGAGGGGAAAAAATCCCACCTAGGGGAAAATCATTATGACTAAAACATGCAGTAACTGACTCCAGTAGAAAGAACCTTTTGCAAGGGTTGTGTAAGTCATCTCAGAAAGTTTAATGTTGGATGAATTTTTATATTCAAGATCCCCACAGTTTCATTGTAAGTTAGATAGGTAAGTTGGCGTTTAATGAAAAAATTGAGAGATTCACTTGGAAATACGCAGAAGAAACTATAAGAACGTAATTTGATTTTAAACTTCCCTCAGAGTAACTTCATAGAAGCAAGATATGGAGAAGTAGTCATTGTTAACATACACCACTAAACTCTCTCTTTCAAATGTATGATCTATTTTATTTATACAGTTAAAATTGCATTATCATTGGATGGTGATGTTAAATGTATATAAATACCTGTTTTGTTAAATCAGGACATAATCACAATTAAAAGCAAGAAAATGTGTGTTTTGAATGTTTCTGATGGTACGTCGTATCAAGGTGCTCCCTATCATTAAAGTTTTGTTTACCCATCTGTGTAGATAAGTAAAAATTGCAATGAAATACAAACAAAATGAGGGGTGAGGAAGTTGAGGGTGTTGTGTATATTCATTACTCCCTTTTTATGGCCTTGGACATCTTTTTAATACATGAGTGAACACTTAATTCTCATTCTCTGAAGTGTCCTTTCTTTTCTTTCGTAGTCAACCCTTGTGTATGCAAATACATTTCACAACTGTGTGATTCTGTCTTGTCTGAAGTTGGCAGTTTGCATCAGCATTGACAGAGTTATGTAGTCACAGGTGGCCTGTTGATGTCAATAGAAGTTAAGTGTTTGCATTCTTCTGAGGATTTGGGCCCAAGACATCTTGAAAACTCACTGCAGTCGTTTCCCAAATTAATGTGTATTAAATTATTTTCCTAGAAGAAATATTTGGTGGATGGCAGGTTTCTGGAGAAAGGCCTCTCAGCTTCATAAAGTGAGATCTCACTTTCCTGTTAATCATCTTTTCCATATTTGTGTGTCAAAAGAAGTAGTAAATCAGAGAAGTTGTTACCCTTGGAGTTGCCCTAACTTTATGCAAAATATTTCTTCTTTTTTTTTTTTTTTTTTTTTTTTTTTTTGTTCTTTGGTAAAAAAATCTCTTTGCTAAAAGAGATGGAGCGAGTAATCCATTCTGAAGCAGTTGTATCTGCTGGTAACTCTAGGAGTCTGGACACAGACTTTTGATTAAAAAATCTCCAGAAAACAGAAAAACACTAACTCCCCCGAAGTAACTTTGTGAGCAGAAGTGACTAATAAAGCTTGGTTTCCTGTTAATTGTGCCTTGTGGTTGATTGGAGTCCTGAGTTAAAGGTTTTGTCGCAATTACAGCACCTGCACCGGAAGATGCCTGCTCCCACCCCTCCAGCTGGTTCCCAGGGTGTTGCCCTAGGATGAAGCAAGGGGATGTTCTTGCAGGCTGCATGGGTTTAGGAGTGTCTCCTGCCACCCACCTAATTTTGCGGAGCATACAAAAAGTGAATTGTCTTTGAAACATCTTCTCCTTAGTCATACCTGGTTCAAGTCAGGTGATGGGTAGAAGTTACGAGGAGACCCGGGATGCAGATGCGTGCTGTGACTGCGGGAATGTTGCGTCTTTCATCTCTGTGTCACTCTCCTGACAGTAATTCAAGTATATTTATGTGTAAAGGGTTTTGTTGGTGGTTATAATACTTAGTCAAAACTATTAATTTAAAAATAAATCCAGGTCTGTCTGAGAGAAATCTTAAATCTAGAGGATGAAAACCAAATATTTCTGAATACCACTTCTGTTACAGTTCTTTATAAGGACTGTATTCTGCCCTTCTGGTTTGTTTGCTTTTTGTGGACTAGCTGTAAAAAATGTACACAATGCCTATTGTAAATACCAGCCTTCCGTCTGCTGCTGTATGTAAAATTTTAATTTATGTGCCATCATTATTTGAAAAAAATAACAAGAAAGTAAGCCTGAAATACCTTATTGTATGAAAGAGTCGTTTCCATTTAGGCAGTTAGATAAGCAGCCCATTTCCTCTGAATGAATATTGCTGAAGTTGCTTACAGTAGTTACTATATCTGGAATGAATTCAGGCTTTCCAGGTGTGTGTTTCTTATTGTACAGAAGTTTTTTGAATGCACTTTGAGATAAACTGAGAATATTTAAACAATAATTTGAGTATTGCGTTTTTATGATAAGTAGAGAAAGATTTGGGTGGAAAGAAGTATCAATATAGAGTAGAAAGTTGGCAAATATAGATAGGTATATATAGAAGGTATGAATAGTGGACAAGTTGAATCTGAGTTGTTGGGGGGAAATGCACTTTGAATTCTTGCATGTGTTGCATATGAATGCTAAATTTTCTCTTACGTTTGGCATAATATAGGCCTAAGTATATTACATTTAGTTTCAGTAATCAATTTTATTTGCTAAGATATAAGTAGAGAATTTGAAAAAGAGCAACAAATTAAGGGGTTTTTTTAAAAAAAATTTTATGAGCAATGCTGTGAAGTCAAGCTAAAACTAATAGGAATGAGTTGTGCTAAGTTCTGAGTAAATACAGAGTAACAGTCTAAAAATGGGTGTTAATAAGGGAAGGAGTTGCCACACTTTCCTAAGGATTTGAGATAAAAAAAACAGTATTTGGAGAATGGGAGGGGGAATGTTACAGTTCTCATGTTTTTTGTAATAGGGAGAGCAGTGTGTTATTATGAAAGTAGTCTAGGCTTGACCTAGGACTTGACCCATTTGTCAAGAATGGTTTAAAAGTAGCAAGCTCTGTTTGGCGTTTGTATGGATGAGTATGCTCCTGACCCATACCTTCAAAAATAACTAATTCCAAATACACATTTGATGCTTCATTATTGCTAATCTTAGTTTTTAGTAATAACAAATTTGGTACTGCTTTCACATGGATAAGTGTTAAGAATTTGTAGGATTTGGATTTCAGAAAACTTTGACCATCTTTCGCATTGTTGTTAAGCTTGCAGTAATTTAATATGTTGCTCAGGGACACGAACTAAAGTCTGGAGGAAGATGAGGTGTTATGACCAGATGTTTAAACTGGGGCCTCTTGCTGAACAGGGAGAGATGATGAAATAATTAGCAAAATGGGTTTAGTCGTATAATGTGGAGCACAAATTATCCATACTAAAAAGAAACATTTATGATTGCCTGCCTTTTATTGTGAACTACTTAACTTCTCTTTTGTGATCTGTGGAACAAGGTGACACTTGGAAAAGTGAGCTATGAATTCATCTCTTTACAAATACTTTTTTCGTAGAATAAACCTTCTATAAACGAATTCCAGAGTGAAAAGTAATGAATTCCTAGCATTCATTTTGCTTATGACTTAATTATGACTTATATTTTCAAACTGTTTTGTTACCTGTAGCTGGAATTAATTTTTATTAGAGTGCAGTTTCCATTTAAATATTTAATGACTTATCTAGATTGATCATATTATAAGCACTAACTAAAATTTGTGTATGTTGCTTACTTCTGAAGTGTGGTTACTTTGAGGTAACTGAATGAGTACTCTCTCTCCTGAAAACTGATGCGTTTGTATATAAATTAATGAATTTGTGTTCTGTGCTCTTCTGAAAATGTGTCCAACTTCCTTATTATCCCAGTACTTATCTCAGACTTGTTTGTGTATGCTATGTCTTGCCATGGCTTTTCCTTTCAAGTTTCTAGTAAAAAAAACTTTTGAGATAAAACTTGGGTAAAAGCATTCAAAGAATTTTCAGAACTTGGTGAATATTTTATGCATTTAGCATCACGACTTGCGAAACATTTCTTTTCCACTGCACTGGATGCATACAAGACCACCTCTCCTATCCACATTTGGGGGGGAAAAAAGCATACAAAATTTCAAAAAAATGTCTAGAGTTGGAAGATGAAGAACAACTTGTATTAATACTTATTCTTCTCTTTCATTAGTTTGTAGTTTGAAACTGAAACACTTAATCCTTCGTTTAAAGGAAGAATGTTAATTTCGCTTGCTGTGCCTCCTTTTTATCTTAAGCTGATAAATAAAACCAAATAATCGTATCTTGTTATAAAATTGTGTTGTCGTAGAGAAATTGCCTTTTATCAATGTAGCAATAAGTAAACGCTTTAATCTGTGTAGCCTAACATAACAGGCTTACAGCAATACAACTTTGTCTTACTGTAGGGAGTAAGATTCAAAAAAGACTCTGCAAATATATGCATATAAGTGTTCATGTTTTTAAGGTCTCTCTTATTTCTGACTTGGCATCAGCGGGGATACCAAAATAAATTATGTGTTCAGTAGCACGAAAGTCAGTTCAGATGTACCGCTTAGCAATTCACTTGATTCATTAGGAATTCTGAAGGCTTAATTTGAAACAATATGCCCTTAAAGGGTGATTGAAAAACCGTAAGGGGGCCTAAAAACTGAACAGAGAAACTGAATAAAAAAATAAGTTAAAAGTTTCTTTTTGTTTTCATAAAGAATTTGATCCATTGGTAATCTGGGTTCCAGAATTATTCTTTACTGCGTCGGTGGTGGTACAAAGGAGGTGTGGATCGAAGCAAAAGGGGCTGTAGCACAAGAACCTTCTTAGGTGTGTGCATGCACGTGCACAGACGTATGTGGTTTATGTAGGAACTTACTACTTACAGAAACCGTATGCTGTAGCGTAGTTACAGCTGTTGGGAAATACATTTGTCATCTTCAAAATCAAGATTCTGTTGAAAGTTTGATTTGTGTTAATGGAGATCATTGATCTTTTTGAAGTAGGAATAGATTTTCGTGATTCAACTCACTGAAGATTGAATGATTCAAATTGCCATGAGGTAAAATGCGGTCAAAATAAAAATATCTTAATCAGCATTATTTTTCAGTGATCACTTAATCAGGAAGAAAGCAAAGATGATTGTAGTTGAGAAATAGAGTGCCGGATCTGGTGCACAGTTAGGTACTTAAGCATTATGATATGGTCTTTATTCTCAAGTGGGCCAAATCAAGTTTATTATAGGCAATTTGCATTCTAATGGCACTGAACTTACACATGATTAATTATTTTTTAATTTTAATTATGTTAGTTTTAAGGTAACTCGGAAAGAGCGGTGAAGGTCTAGGATCTTTGAAGATCTTTAAGGAGTGCTGTTAGTTTAGTAAAGGACTACTGTTAAAGTCGTAATTCCCTGAAGTGTCGCAAAACTAAGAAGAGTTCTTGAAATGTCACATTTCATAGAATTACTGTCTTTTTATCAGTGTGTCAATGTAAAAGAACTAGACAATAATGAAATGTTCAGTTGCATACCCAGCTTGAACACAAGGAGCAAGCAAATGAGTAGTTTGCAGTTCTTACAGCAGAAATAATACAGGGTGATGGCATTAAAATGGTGTGAGGTATGTGTGGAGTGGGAGCTTAAGCTGTGGAGGTGGAAAAATTTCTGTGGATATAGGAAGGGTGTTTTGTTTTCTTCCTTTGTCACTGGGAACTTGAGATTTGAGTACAGAGCAGTCATAGGGACTGCGGTAGTGTGTCTCTCTTTTTCATTGCCCTTAGAGTGGCTTAACACTCAGAAGCAGCACTTTCCTGCGATGTATTAATGAAGTGCAATACGATCTATTCTTCTTATTTTTAGTAATTACAGAGTAACCCATAGCATATATCAGACAGTGTAAAACTTATGTAAGTAGTGTTCAAACGTTACTTTTTATTTATTTGGATCACAAATACTATTTTAAAAATATATCTAGTGGCAGGAAGTGGTTACTTCTAAAGAAAATTAAAAATATGTCTGGAAAATGTGTATTATTTTAACCTAGGCAAAATCCCTTCTCGCGATATTAAGTTCTCATTATAGTTTTTAATATTTCCACTTGACAGACGTTATATCAAAGCAATTCATGCTTTTATGAATTTTGAACTTGATTTTAATGTTTGAACTTGAGTTTAATGTCAGGTATAGATCGTGAATGCAGGACTTACTATAACATCTTTCATTTCGAATGTTGTCCATTTGACAGAATTAGGAGTGTGATTGTGTGCATTCACTACCCAGCGTTCTCCAGTCCTGACTGGGACTTTTGAGAGCTGTTGCAATGCAAATACAAGCAAGTGCCAGTGAAACCCGCTGTATATGAAGTGCTTATGAGCAGGTTTATGCCATGCTTTTAAAGAGGAAACAAGGTATATTGTTACATGATAAGTCAGTTCATATGGTGGGCGCTTGCCTGTGCCATCCTGCAGAAGAATTTGCCTGCTGTTAGAGCTCGGCTGCGTTACTGGCCTTCTGCTGTGAGGCCCTTGTGGCTTACGGGGAAGTGTCTGCAATGATATGCACCGAATTTGGGGGTGAAAGCACCATGGTGGAGGAGCGAGAGACAGGGCTCAAATGATTCACGTACAGTGTGTGATTTGACAGGTGTGCATTTTGACAAGTTTTGAGGGTAAGTATATGCTAAGAATACATGGCTACACAAACAAGAGTCATTTTAGAGGAGGAGAGTTTGTGGAGAGTCTGCCTACTCCCTTTCTCACAGGTTTTGAGCATATCATTTAACTAATTAAGAGAGACTTTCAGTTTTACAGAGCTTTTACAGCTCTTTTCCCCTCAAAAATGAGTGTTAGTTGCTCATGTAAGATGCAATGAAACTCTCAGTACCCAAGTGTCTGACCTCAGTATATTTGCTTTATATAGAAGACTGTAAACCCAGTCTTTCCTTTTAATTAAAATTCTGAAGTAAAAGGAAGGCAGGCTGATGTTCTGTAGCTGAAGCCCTAGTTTGTTAGTCACAATTCACTGAAAAGTAAAGGCACTCAGGACTGCTGGTGGTCATGGAATTTGAGAAAAGATGGTGGCATCATCACTGAAACTGGGACTTTGGAAGAGAGACTTCAGCTGGGTAGACCAGAGTTTGAAAGAAAAAGTAGTAAATTAGAGAACTAGCAGAACTTTGCTCAGGTGGTGGCTTCTGTGACCAGCAGGGCAATGGGATGGGGGCCTGGAGGTAGAGAGAGAGGCAGGAGCAGACCAATATAAGAAGCAGGCGAGGTACAGATGTGGAGAAAACTGAGGCGGCTGTGGGTAGAAACCATCAGGTGTGGTGGCAAAGCTGTGTGGGGACAGGGCAGAGTGATAGTGGATGATGAGTCGTGTGGGAGAGGTTAAGACCAAATTGTTGAGAAGGAAAGTATTGGGATGAGGAGTCACAGCAGGGAAGAGGTGCAACTGGATCATGTATTTGAGAGAGGCAAGAGAAGGGAGTGTAAGGCAGGCTGCAATATTAGACAGATGTTTGAGTATCCCTTAAAATCCATCTTTCTTTAGCTTCAAAAATGGAACAGGAGGCTCCTAAAGTGCTGTGAAATACCTGTGAAAGTGGTGAGGGGGCTTTATTAGTGCTGGTCCACACAGAAAGTGGCAACTTGCAGCACTGGGTCTCTAGTCAGTGAGGATCACGTACTAGATGGTTGTGCTCCGTGGACCAAAGTCGCTAGCTTTCTTCTGGTAAAAGACTTCGATATTATTATAGTATGCAGCAGAATTTCTAGAGAGAATTAATTTTTATTTTTTAAATGAGAGGACTATTTAAATTATAAATAAAATATATATTGAACGATTCTTTGATTAAGGATGCAAACCCATGAATACAGAACAAAGTAAACGACAGGATTAATGATATCTCCCCAAGTCCCTTGAGAGAGGACGTATTACAGACTTCTGTTGTGGTCGCAAGATGCCTGTTCCTTGGAGTGGAGAACTGTTACTTGACAGGTAGTCAATT
>VYZM01016422.1:22800-48652 GCA_013398915.1 Dromas ardeola | reverse complement strand
TAGGATCATTGAGAAAGACTGCCTTTGAGCCAGAACTTGAACTTAATGTTTTCTGAGACCCATTCCAGTCCTGTGTACACTGGGTTATACAACCTTCTTTTATGGGCAACTTTTATGAACCAAATTTACTGAAGCATCTGTTTTAGTAATAGATTTCATTTGTGTAATGTATTAAATGTGACTTTAAAACAATTATTTTTAAAGGAACTGCATTTCTGGCTCAATTGTTTATAATTTTGGTTGTTTTTTTTTTTTACCAAGGGTTGTGTGGGTGCAGTATGTGGGTTTTGAGGTAGAGCTGTCAGTAACTTGGACGTCTTGCACGTGTGCAGGAGCATGTAGTAATGAACTGGGACTGGTGAGTTGTAGTGCTAAATGGGGCTGAAAGAGGGGAACAGTCCTTCTGGTACTGTTTCACTGCAAAGAACACTGGGGTTGCCTGGCTGGAATACAATACGTTATTTTGCTTACTGCTTTCAAAGATATGATAAAAGGAGAGGAAAAAGAAGAGGGAAATGAAGCTTAATTTTATGTATACAGGGTTTTCTATTGAGTATGTTAATAACATCTTGAGTACAACTGTTCTTGCTTCCAGAAGCCAAGAATTGACTATTAAGCATACCAGGTCTTGAAGAAGTGTTCTCCAAAAATACATTGTCTAGGCTAATATTGCCTTTCCAATTATCATTGATCAGCATCTTAATTTTTCAATGAATACAATAATGTTTTGCTGTTTGGCAGAGAAATTATTATTGTCCAAAGTGAACCCCTCATTATATTATACTTTGCTTTTTCAACCAGAATTAATAACATATAGCACAGATGTAGTGGATGTCTCCTGTAGAAAAATACAGTCAGTTTGACTTTTTTTTTTCTTTATATTTAAAAAAATCCAAAAGTAAGCTTACTTCGTAAACTTTTTCTCACAGCAGTTTTGGCTTAGTTCTTACTGGCTATTATTTCTAGCTTTAAACTTCATTGTATTACATTAGGGAATATGGGTAGATAAGCAAAACAGTCTGTTGTTTTCAGGGCTCTGATTACATCTATTTTATGTTACTGTTACGTTGGTGTTTGTTGTTTTGGTTTTGGTGTGTAGTTGTTTTTTGGGGTTTTTTTTGGTGTGGTTTTTTTTTTTAATGATTGATATTTTCCTTTGTTTCAGCCAAACCTTTTACATCTAAAGTGAAACAGATGCGACTACATAAAGAAGATTTTGAAATCCTGAAGGTGATTGGTCGAGGAGCCTTTGGGGAGGTATGTATGTGAAGGAGGTGGAAGGAAGGGTTTGAATAATGCTCTTGCATATCTGCAGCACTGAGGAGAGACAGTTAATAGTAATATACCAATGTATGGTTTTTTACGTTATTTAGGCATAATGGATATTGTAGGCCCACCTAATGTTTCATGCAAGTGCATTCTGATTTATACTTTCTTCGACAGCTCTTCTTAAGTCTTAAATTTTGAGAGAAGGCAAGTTCACATGGATTAAAATACCACGTTTCAATTGTCTAATGATAAATCATTTGCTTGACTGTAATTCTTTCCAGTCAGCAGGTGGAGGCCATTGTGTTACTGATGGTATACAGATCTAGCCATTTCTAATAATCCTAATAACTAAATAGTCTGAGAGTAGTTTTCAGCACCTTAAATAGCCAAATATTGATACTGACTTTCTAAGAACACAGAGAAATCTCTCTCTATTCTTGTCGCTTTGTTTCCTATTTTAATGAATGTTGGAATATTTTTCCTGTATTTCTTTAAAAGAGTTTAGCAAGTGTTAGTGTCTTTTTCAATTGTCACTTAACTGCTATCAAACTATACAATTTTTTGCTGCTTCTCATTAAGCCATCTCTTATTTGAAGTTGTCAAACAAGGCTGTTGATCGCTAGGTTTTACACTAGGCATGTCAGATTATGTAGGTTGAGGAAACTTGAATAAATAAATGTTAGCTTTCTGCCCCTTCCTCTTAATTATATTAAGTGCGTGTGCTTTGTTCTTCATGCAGGACACTATGTATGTAGAAAGAACGACCTAATATATAATAGTGCCTTGAATTTTTGTTAGCCAAATAAAGCAAAGCTGAAATATTTGCTATACTGCCTGAAAATACGTGTGAACTGAAACTCTAAGTATAAGAAAAAGATTTTCTGAGCAATGTCTTCATTGGTTTTGGGACTGGAAATGGTTTTTATTTTTCAGTTCTCTTTAGTATGAGAGCATCTCTGGAGGCTCTCTGGCATGTGACAGAGAGGAGTTGGTTTCAGGTTCACTTACATGTTTGCATCGTGTGAAAATTAGTCTTTACTACTCTGTGGTTATGGAACAATAGACTTTCATAGGTAGTACGTAAGGAACAGGAATTTTTACTGTAGTGATGTCGCTACGTACTCTGATGCCTACGTGCAAACATCATAGGGCAACTGTAAAAATAACAATAAAAGAGTAGTATTTATTTAGCCACTTTATCACTTTTGGTTTTGCTCCATCTGGAATAGTGCCCCTTTATAAAGGAGACTGAAGGCTGAAGTTACTCATGGATAATTTATCTTTAGTCTGAACCTCTGCCACAAAGAGAGTGTTGTGTTCTCCATTTTGATGTAAACACTTCTGCTTAAAACGTCAGCTTTTCTCAGTGCTGCCATAGTAGTTGCAGCTGAGTTCATGTACAGATTGTAGAAGATGTAGGAAAAATCACTGATGTGGGTCCTTTCTTGTCAGAAGAATCATACGTGAAACCTGCCTTATATTGTGTTTTTAAGAGAAGTCATTTTTGTCTGCTAAATCAGCATCAAACTCCACAGTGGCTAAACCACAAAAAAACTGTAGTTCTTTCTCAGGAAGCTTCTCTGTGGTGAATCATCCCATGGATAGCGAGAGCATAACTTTCCCCATCCTCTTCTGGGGACAGTCTGTGCAATTGGTTAGTTCTCCTCTTTTAGGAACAGTGTTTCTTTCTAATTCCTTGTCTGAGAAAGATAGCGTGGCTCTACTTGATTGTCAAAATCTTCAGTAAGGGGAAAACTGAAGTTCTCTCAGTGAAGACGTTTGGGTTTGTATGTTCTTAAAGTAGGACTTACTAAATATTTGCAAGGATATATGTTAAATTTTCTTACTAGCTTAAAGAAGGAAAGTTTCAAGTCGTACAGAGACATTTGTCTAAAAAAAGAAAAAAAAAGTTCTGTATGAAATCACTAAATTTCCTTTAAAATAACCAGTAAATATCCGAGCAAGGTTGAAAAAGGGACCACGAAATTTTGCTGCTGTTAAGCCACCAAAAACTATATTAATATTAAATTGCAAAATACTTGTATAATTCAGTAGACTACAGCAGTTTACTGAGACAGATTAAGAAATCTGGAAGAATGTATTTTATTTCCAGCAAACTATAAATGAGACCAAGGTTGCTCTAGGTTACTGGGAGGAGTAATTTTTGTCTCCTGAATCAACATAATTCTGAAATTCTGTAGACTACAAAGTTAGTGCAAGTTTTTTTTGGCGCAGTCTCAGACTTGTTCTTATTTTGATTTTGCACCACTCAATTTCTTCAATTTGCATAGTCAAGAAATATTTCTCTTTTTGTTTTTAAACGTTTGCTGTAGACAAAAAGTAATTTAAACTAGCTATTGCTTATAACTGTAAGAGTTCATTTTTTCTAGTTTTCTTTTTTCCCTTACCCTACTTGCTACCAGTCTGAGAATGCTTTCTTTTTGTCAAATTAATGACATGCTTTTCCCTTTGCATGCATATGTTTACTTAGTTAAAATTTTATGTAAGAAAGTGCTGTCTTTAGAAAGCACAGATGTTTTGCTTGGAGGCGGAGGATTATCCTGGTAAAATTAATAATGTGGGCATCAAGTGTTTCATGGCGCTGGCTTCAGGCAGCATGGTTTGAAAAACTTGACAAACAACTCTAAACAAGAAGACTTTGTGAACTTGAGAGTCGAAGAATGCTGCCAGGAAAGGTGAGGCAACTGGGCAACAGCTCTTAGTGGTGTCTCTCGGCAGTATAAAATTGCAGCTGATTGAAGATTCTAGCTAATACCGAAATTTTCAGTTCATTCTATTACTGCTTAAAAAAAAAGTTCAGTGCTTGCTTAGGCAAGCAAATATTATGTTCATGTGTTGTTGATATTTTGAAGATGATGAATTTTGTAGCTCTGAGAACTACTTAGTTACTTCTAAATTTTGGCATCCAGTTATGAACAGTAACGTTCCCTCTTCTTGTTTCTGGAGGGCTGCCTGCTCTTGATGAACAAGAAAGCCAATGCTGAGTGCTGAGTCTTTTTTTTGTTTGTTTTATTTTTTATTTTTTTTATTTCGTTTCAATTTTAATAGCTTCTGGCTTAGCTTTTTCTGTATAAGGCTGTTGCTTTTTGGAGCAAAGGGAACGTGCAGACATGTACTGTAGAGACAAGTAGCCGAGTTTGGGGCAGAAGGTGTCTGACAGCATGCCAGACTGTACTGCTGTTTGTGGGAAATAAGGAAAACTGTTGGAAGAATAGGAAAAAAAGCTATCTGACTAAACCAAGATGTTTACATCAGGACATACCGATCATTTTTTGGGCTGCTCACAGGAAAATATAAATTAAAAAAAAACAAAACAAAACAACAACCTTTAAAAGTCCAATTTTGAGAAATTCCAGTAGCAAGACACTTGAGGATAACTAGACAGGAATGATTACACTTTCATCTGTCTTGACATCTCCACTGGGGAAGGGGAAAGATCAAAACAGCACTCTGTGTGTATTTGGGCCTTTATGTTCATGGTATATACCTCCGTGTGTGTATGTAAACACTGTCTGGGGCTGTAATCATGTTTCAGAATTTTTTGTTACAATTAGAAACTGCATCAGAGTGCTCATTGCTGAAGTGTCAGGTTTTTCTTTCACAGTCCCGAAATAAGCATTTTATTTCATTTTTCATAAAGCACTGAGACACCCCAGAAAGATGCTATGATTGCAGAAAAGTGATGACGTTAGTGTGTGGTAATTATTGATATGGAATAACATTAACGGCTTTCACAGACTAAAAGACTGCTCCTAACTGACTGTAAACACAGCTGGTAAACATGGGAGTATTTTTGTTCTTCAGTCACTCTTCAATACTATATTACATATTCGCAGAAGGTACCAAGCCCTTGATCTGTCGTTCAAGGCCTATACTCCAGCTGTTAACCAGAGGCAGTGCTGTAGCTCTTTTGGTTGTGTCCAAGTGAATGCTGTTATAGGAGACTACAAATTCAGGCAGCTGTGCAATTAGCGTATGTCTTTCAATAGCCAAGTCTTTTGCAGAATAGCACAGCCTTTCGCTGAGCATGCTACAGGCAAGGAATGAAATCCTGAAGTTGGACTTGAAATACATGTATTATCTTATGCCTCTGGCTGCCTATACCGCAGCAGTTAATGGTGGGGAAAAACTTACTTTTCATGCTGGGCAGCAGCAGCGGTGTAGTCAGCTCTAGGACCAACATTTTAATTTTTCCCTGTAACAGTCACAAAACCCTTAAAGCTCTTTAGGGCATAATTACATTGTAGCTTGATGCCACAGACTGCATCACGTAGAGGGAGTCTCTGTCATCCAAGGTACGGTACAGTTTGAACGCTGACTAGTTTCAATGTTAAGGCTTTCTCCTTCTGCCATTTCTCGTTAGAAATTGATACAGATATGCCTTGTCAGAGTTTCAAGCTAGTAAAAAGAGGCTCAAGATTCAAATCTGCATTGTGGGTTATGTATCACTGTAGAGGATTCATCTTTCCCTCCTAAGGAAAATTGTGATGCTCGGTCTTGGGGTACCATGTACAGAAGAGTAGACATTCTTTATGAATCGAGATTAGATTATAGTCACAATGGTAACAATCTATTTTTGTGTTTCAAATCTGAAAATACCTTGAGGGATCCCCAGTCTGGACTTGAACCTCAGTTTTTATGCATGAAATAACCTTTAAAAATTGCAGTTCATAAACTAGTTTAAACAAGTAGATGTAGTACCTCTCTGTTTTCTCTCCTGTTTTTATTCCCACCCCTTTCTCCCGTGGCTCCAAATGGTAGCAGTGTCAAGAGCAAGGCTGATAATGCATTGCGGCATATATGTGAAGTGACAACTGCTTTGTCTATGAATCTATAGCTAAGAAAGAGGCACACTTTTAGATATGCTTTAGTTTAGACATCTGAGTATTGCAGTCCTTCAATCTGCGGTTTTGTCATGTTTATGAAACTGCTGCAGCTGATGACACATTTGGAGATGGCTGAAAGAGGTTTGCATGACACTTTCTTCAAGCTGTCTGATCCTGTATTTTCTTTTCTGTTGTCACTGTCTTCACACATAGCTGGTTTACTGATCATGAAAGAGGTGGAAGGAATGTAGGATTCAACCTTGGTATTTTTTTGCCACTGGCCTGCGGGATGAAGATGATGATAATCTGTGTGACAGCATGTTGGTTTGTAACCAGATGGACACAGAAATTAACTTTTATCTCCTTAAGCCTTAAAATTTATTTGAAAGGGAAGAGGCATAATGTGGTAGTTGGAGAATGGTTGTTAAAATATATTGATTGTTAAATTTTTCCATAAATGGGATGTTAGTGTGATGGTCTGGTCTAGTTCTGACCAGCAGCTCTGAGTCTGTGGCATATTCATGGCCATTTTGGGTAAGAAAGCTTGGGTAAGCTTCCCATACCCAGAGAAGCCTGAACTGTGAAAACATGTTTGTGTAAACTTCTTCCCTCCCTCTTTCCTAAAAATATTTCATGTTAGCTTTTATTATAGCTAAACAAAACTGTAATATTCTCAGAAAAGGACTGTGTCAATTGGCTTCGTTAATATGTTATTAGATAGGCCTATGGCATCTAACGTTTCAGAAGCAATGAGAGGAAGGAGGGCTTGCGTTTCTTACATTTTATTTTTCTAGAAAATGTGGATTTTGTTGTTTCCCAGCCACTAACAGCAGACATGATAAAGACCTCATTGAACTTGAGGTGGAAAAATGTGATTAATACTTTACTGTATCTTTGAAGGAAGTCTAGTGCATTATTTGAAATGAGAGTGGAAGTTGTTTTATGGCAAACCTACTGTCTAATTTGTGTCTAAAACCTAAAAGATATTGTTTATTTTGTTTTAGAAACTACTACATTGCTGTCTTTTCTCGGCAGTTTTGTAATTTAAATTGCTGTGTAGGACTGGAAGAAAAACTCCAAGAACATAAAGCCAACAGCTGGTGTTAGCTTCATGATAGTATGATAAAGCGAAAAGTGTGATGGTGAGAAATACCGTTGTTCATCTACAGTCACCTAGAAAAAAGATACATAACAAAAGTGTGATACGTAATGAAAGTTTAAAATAGACTTGTAACTTCTGCAAAATAAATATGCTGTACTGTTACGAAATTATTCTTACTTGGTGGTGATGATATGGTACTGTCTGGATAATAAAGCCTAAGTGTCCAGAACACTGAAGAAAAAAACCCCAAAGCTGCAAGGTTTCATAATAATTAAAACAATATGCATTTTCTTGTTTTAACTTATTTATCTTTCATTTATCTTTTCCAGGTTGCAGTAGTAAAACTAAAGAATGCAGATAAGGTTTTTGCCATGAAGATACTTAATAAGTGGGAGATGCTGAAGAGAGCTGAAGTAAGCTTACAGAAATGGTTTCTATAATCATGCACCCTCTTACTCTGCTGAATTGTTACTTCCCTTTCTATAAGACTCTGTGTGTATAGAGGGATTGAGGAGGTGCTTCACTTCTTACTGACAATATGAAAATTAATATTAAAATAAAGGAGTTCGTTGGAAGGGTTAAAATGGCATGGAATCTTGACTTAGGTGGGGCTGGATGTTTTAGACATTATACCTTTTCTGTAATTGCCCAAGAAATCCAAGCAGTCTTTTAATGCAGTTATTCCAGTTAGGAAAGTAGTCTTTAGCAACTATTTTCCATGGTGAAAGGTAATTACTGAGCTGTAACTCACCAAGCCTATTAGTTTGTCAGTGGTTAGATCTTAGTCAAGGTTCAATTTTTAGATTGACAAATCGGAAAGATAAAAGTTTCAAGTTAATATGAGTGCATGTTTCGTAAAAATGGCCATCTGCAAAAATCTGTGATGCGAAGTTCCTCGTTACAGCTTGAGTCTGTTCTGTGCTCTGAAAAAGATGGAGCAGCTTTCACCAGCCCTGCTTTGTCTCGGTTTCCTATTTCTGTCATACAACTCCACTCTTCATAGAGTCCTCAATACATTTCCCTGGATTTCTTTGGAAAGAAACTTAGAAAACGCAGTCTACACCTGAAGACTTTTGAACTAATTTTAAAAAGAGTATGTAACTAACTCTTCAAATTCCTTTGGAATTCTTCACCTTTGCCTACTAAAAATAAACTGCCTAAAAAATAGACTCATAAAATATAACTCAGTATCTTACACATACAAAGTTGCTTTGGCCATTGGGTTTTCTTTAGTTTGGACAGTGGGAGCACTATCTTGGTGTCTCTTCCGGCTTGTCTGATCAAATTATCTCTAGCCTCATTTTTTATTTGAGACTCCTACCTTCCTAATCTCAGACTGCCTTATTGCTTCCAAGTTTATTCTGATTTCCGCATTTATGCTTTAATTATATCTTGTTAGGAAATGAGATCAATGGGAAACCATCACACATTTAAAAAAACAGTGTATCCAGACAAATTAAAGCCAATTTCTGATGTATGCACATCCTGTCTCTTTTAATGAAAATGTTACCACATTAAGAAGTATAGATGGCATGCAGATTGTGGTTAGATGTACACAATGTGTTTCCTCTTTATCCAGAAAGTATTCAGATACTGAGCAATCTGGCGTTAGTCTCGATAGAAAGAGGTATTTCTCTCCAAGACAGATGTCATTACTGCAAGTTTTATTATTTTAGTGAAAAAAAAAAAAAGACCAGAAGTAAAGTTCCACTCTATTTTTAAATGTATCCTTTTAAAGTCAGTTTAAAAGCTATTTCTTTCCATTAAAATACAGTTATAAATAGGTTTGAGAGATTTTTCTCTATGCAAGGTATTAAAAATACTCTTCCCATGGGTCCAGCCGAAATTCTGAAAGTTTGAACAGTTAGCCTAAAAAGAATTACAGCTATGTTTTTCCATGTATTTGTAACCCATGGGTATACAGTGGAAAGAGAACCATCTGTAGTGAAAATGAATTACAAAGCATGACCTTTAACAACTGTAACCTGTCATTTTTAAACGTTGATGAACGCATCTCACTTGTTACTGCTGCTAGGGAAAATGACCCATTTTGGCTCTGTTAGCAATGTGCTGCATTAACACTGAAATACACAGGAAAATCACAGTCCAAAAATGCAAGACAAGCGTATAGGTAGGTGTATACATAACTGGCAGAAATAAATTGTCTGTATATCCCTATATCAGCTCTGTGGGAAGTGGGAGTTATTTGTAAAAGCAGAAAGGGAGTATGTACTCTGAGGCTTGCGAATGCCAGATTAAGGGTGATGATTGCAAGTTCTGAGAGTAATTGTATGCAAAAACTTTGTTACAGTGAAATTACACAGGTTGCGAGGCCAGTGTTCTCTTTGGTATTGTAAAGAGCAGAAGTATTCCAAATACTTGCCACTGTTGAAAACTCAGAGATGTGATGTAAAACTGGGAACATTACTAATACAAGGAGTACCTGAAAGTGTGCGACAGCTTGCAGTTATGCTCCCAGACGTGTTACCCTGAGTGTTGACAATGACTTACAGTTACACGTGTGCCATGGTGGTGCCTGATGAGGCTCAGGATTGATCAGGACAAATACTATGCAGCATGGAAGCAGTCAGTACCTCCCGCAAGGTGCTGACACTGAGCCGTAAGGACACGAGCACCAAATAGCCGAGCAGCCGGAATTCTTTACTGGTTGAAGGCCATGATAACCAAAGCACTAAATTGGCTTTATGCTGACGGAGAGTTGGATTAGATGACCTCTGGACGTCCCTGCCAACAATTCAAGGAGACTGGTCCTAGGGAAGATGAAGCGTAATGTTGAAATAATGAAAGGCACAAAAAAAGGCTTCATTTAAAAAAAACCAAAACTTAATTGAGCAATGTTACAGTAATTACAATTATAAATTATTTCTTTTTTTGACATGAATTAATTTGCCCATGAACCACTTAGACTCTTTGGCTGTTACCATCTCAGCTGTGATCTACTGTGGTAATAGCTGCTGCTGTCAGCTCTAGGCATATTGCCCGGAGGTGGGTGTCTAGAGTGCTCGATGAATGCATGGTCTTTTGTTAAATCATGGCAAAAACAAGTGGAATTTTATAAACCCACTGTAATAACTAATCCTGTGAACTGTGTCATAACAAGTAGAGAAACTACATGTCATTTACCCTTGTGACAATAAGAGTTGATAGTATCTCTCTCTGAAATATGTCAAGAGTTTATAAAACAAGGAAGGAAAAAAATGAAGCTGAAGCGTAGAACAGCTTTTTTTCATTCTGAAGATCATCTTTTCTCCTTCTCCCACCCATAAGTCCATCTTTCATTTAACACCTTTGAGGGTATTTTTTTTTTAAAGTATGTTTTGTTATTTTCACAAATTTCACTGGTTTATGTGCTATGCTTAAAGCATACCATCTTTCTTTTTCCTGGTCTTCATTGTTCTTACTCACTGTATTCTCCAAAATGAGAATTGGTTTGGTTTATGTGCTTGGAGGAGGGAGTTATTTTCTATTTTGTTTTTTTTTCTATTTTGTTTTTACTGCATGTATTCTTGTGCATATAGCTCAATCTAAAATTGTATTTTACTTTTCATTCTTCAATCTCCAAATCTCACAGTCAACAATAACCGTGTCAGAGTTCTGGTATTTGCCTATTGTTTTTGGAAATGAAATTGGAAAACTAAAAAGAAAAGGCTGGATATTCCTTTAAATTTAGCTGTCTCCTAAGATGGAAGAGACAGAGCACGGTTCAAATGGATGAAACATCTTTGTGAAGTGGCAGAGTGTGCTGGAAGAGATTGTGGTCTGTGTTTTTCTCTAACTCTCCGTCTGCCTTCTAAATAGAGCCCATACAATTATTACTCTTTCCTTTACACTATCTTTTCAACGTTTTTCTGAACAAAATTGTGTGTTGGCTTTGCTATTTGGTACCTCTTGCTTTCTTGTGATACCTGCTTCAGAACTCAGTCCCTTCAAAATGTTTAGCATATTTCTTTGATACAGTTTCTTTTTGGCTTCTCAACTGTTTGGTCATTTTCCTCTGTCATTCTGCAAAGCTGCTTTTGTTGAGGTATTTTATTAACTTCTCAGGGCAGGTTGCAAACCTCCATTGAATTAACTCCCTTGCTGCTTTCCAGTTGGTTAGTTTCTTCACATTTTATCTTCTGCTGTTTCGTATGAACCTGTGTTCTCCTTCTCTTAGGTTTTCCTTATCATTTCTTGGCAGTTCTTGTTCCTCCTCTGTTCCACTTGCTATGAAGGCACCTTTTGCCTTCTCTGTTTCTTTCCAGTATATTGAGGGGAGATCCTCCTGGGTGTCTTATCGACAGCTTATGTCTGGCAAGAGCAATAATCAATTCTGTCCTACTTTTCCTGAGGGAAAAATGTGGAGAAAACCCCAACTGGTTAATCATTATCAGATTATGGCTACATAGAAGTTATTGGCGGCAGCTTTCAAATGAAAAGAAGAACCTTGCTTATTTGAAAATTCAAATGTAAAACTAGGCTAACAGCATGATGAGGTAAAATAATGACACAAGACTCCAGATTCTAGTTCTTTAGCTTCTATTGTAGCTATAATTATATAATGCCATCATTGATTGTTTTCTTCAATCTTATGTTGCTAGTCTGTCATTATTGATACTTGATTTCAATATCTATATGTACAAAAAAGATAAGATTTTGAGGGTATTTTTAGACAATGGGAAGCAGCAGCTTATTTCTCCCTTTGCATCGTATAACAATATAGAGAAGTACAACTCTTTAAATTTAAAGAAGGTGGACTTTTCCAATACCTAGTTTTTCATAGATTTTTTGCGTGCTTGGAGAGTGTAGTAAATGACTTTTTAACTGAGAGGCAGTTTTGAATTTTTTCCCCCAAAATATAATGTTAAAACATAGTAAACTTGCAAAATGTGTTTCTTAATATATTTTATTTAAAGGCTATACTTATTTTTCTCCCCTTCAGACAGCCTGTTTTCGAGAAGAGAGAGATGTTTTAGTGAATGGAGATAACCAGTGGATCACAACATTACATTATGCATTCCAGGATGAAAACTATTTGGTGAGTGTTGCTTTTACGTATATATGGATGGAAATGCAGATTCTTAGTTGTGGTTTGAGAGAGAAATAAAGTTTGTGTATTTGTTAATTTTGTGCTCTGGACTGTGCAGACCACGTGAGCTTTGTGATTTTGTGGATGAGATTCTGAAAGGTGGAGAGTGGTCAAAAACTTTTAAAGTTTTTGCTATAAGTATCTCAGGAATGTAGCTTTGTTTTCTAAATGTCTTTGCATTTGTTGATAAACCTTGGTCTATCGGCATCTTCTTTCTTCTAATTCGCAACTGCAGTTTAATTGGATTCATAAAAACAAAAGTGTGCTTACTAACATAAACTTTCTACTTGACTTTAATTTTTGCAATTAACATTGCTGATTGCTGTTTTAAAGTGAGAAATAGGGAGTAGCCCCATTTTGAAACAACAGTTCGTTTTGATTGGCCTTTGCTTTTTTGAGGACTTAAACCCACTAAGATGTCATAAAGCAATAAAAAGTTCTTGCAGCATGGAAGAAATGTTCATAAATAAGAGTGGGAAGCTGCAACTGTAAAGTGTCTCTTTAATATTTGCTGTTATTTAGTTTTCAAGTATTTTGAAAGACTTGCAAAAAGAAGCTAATGTGAGGAAAAAGTGCCAGTTTTCTATGAAATCAAGGAAGTTTTGATTATGATACAGTTTTGGTAATATTTATGCCTGAAAAGGTGAACAACTCCACTTTGATAGATTATGCTTATTTGGGTTTTACTGCCCCATGATTTTGATTCTATATCACTAGTAAGTTCTAACATGTTCTTAAAAATCTACTATGCAGTCATAATCTTTTTTTTTTTCCCCCAATGTGTCCAATAAAAGAAGTGCTATACATGGAATTCTTGCAGAATTGCAATGCATTTTGCCATTGTTGGTTTTTGTTCTGTCAACTCAGATAACTGGAGATCCATGGATTTTGGTGGAGTTTGTACAGAAACAGGGCTCTGCATTTGTGAATCTAACTGTTGCCTTAAATTACCTCTCAGCCAGCTTGATGCTTTGTTAATGTGGACAGTAAAAATAATCTGGTTTATGTAATTCTGATCTTACTATTAACAGTATGTCAAAGAAAACATTATATATTCCACAACAGCCTGCTAGAATTTGTTTTAATCTTGCCAGTTTCCTTATTTTCACTAAGCACAGAGCAGCTTCTGTTCTTTATCTTTGGTAGTCTAACAGGAGCTAGTTTTGCAGCCTGCTGAGGAAACTATCAGTAATACTGTTTTTCATCATTGTAGTGTGAATGTATCACTAGTTCTCCATGTGCTTTTTATTAAAAAAAAAATATAACAGAAGTGGCCTTTAAAGAAAATCATTGTAGATTGAGCAGTAGATGTGGTTGAGCAGTGGATGTTATTTACCTTGATTTTAGTAATGCTTTTGACACTGTCTGCCATAATCTCATGATAGACAAGCTGACAAAGTGTGCGTTAAGTAAGCAATAGTGAGGTAGATTGAACACTGGCTGAACTACTGGGCCAAGGGATTGTCATCAGTGACACAAAGCCCATTTAACGGTGGTGTACCCCAGGGCTCAATACTGGGGCCAACATTTTCATTAATGACCAACATCTTCATTAATGACTTGGACAATGGGATGGAGTGCACCCTTGGCAAGTTCACAGATGATAAAAATCTGGGAGAAGTGGCTGATATGCCAGATGGCTGTGCGATCAGTCGGAGGAACAGCAACAGATGCAGAACTGGACAGAGAGAAATCTTGTGAAGTTCAACAAAGGGAAATGCAGTATCTTGCATCTGAGGGGGAATAATTCCAGGCACCAGTACATGCTGGGGGCTGCAAGCTTGAGGTCTTGGTGGATAACAAACTGACTGTAAGGCAGCAATGCATACTCGCAGTGAAAAAGGCCAAAAGTATCTTGGACTGCATTAGGAAAAGTGTTGCCAGCAGGTCAGTGGAGGCCCTTCTTCTCTGCTCAGACCTGGTGTGGCTGCCTCCGAAGTGTTGTGTCCAGTTCTGGCCTCCCCAGTGCAAAAGAGAGATGGAGCTACTGGAGCAATTCCAGTGCAGTGCCAGAAAGATGATTAAGTTCTTGAGCCTGGAGAAGAGAAGGCTCGGGGGAGACCTTCTAGAAGACTTCTGGTACCTAAAGGGGGGGTGTACAGGAAAGAAGGGGAGGGGTGTTTTGTCACAGAGTGTAGTGACAGGATGAGGGGTAACAGTTTTAAACTGAAAGAGGGGAGATTTTGATTATATTTTAGGAAGAAATTCTTTACTGTGAGGGTGGTGAGATGCTGGCACAGGTTGCCCAGAGAAGTTGTGGATGCCCCATCCCTGGAGGTGTCCAAGGCCAGACTNGACTGGATGGGGCTTTGAGAAACCTGGTCTAGTTGGAGGCGTCCCTGCCCATGGCAGGGGTGTTGGAACTAGGTGATCTTTAAGGTCCCTTCCAACCCAAACCATTCTATGATTCTATGGTTAAGGTGCTGGAGCATCTTTCCTATGAGGAGGCACAAACTGAAACACATCAAATTTTGTCTGAACAGAAGAAAATACTTTCGTATTGGGAGGGTGGTCAAACACTAGAACAGATTGCCTGGGGAGGTTGTCAAGTCTTCATCCTTAGAGATACTCAAAACCCAACTGGACATGGTGCTTGTCAGCCTGTGCTAGCTGACCCTCCTTGGGCAGATGAGGTTGGAGTAGATGATTTCAAGAGGTCTCTTCCAACCTAAATGATTTAGTGATTAAGGATTAAATGCCCATGTTAAACTTCCACTAGTTACTAGAATTTAATGCCCTTAAATCTGTCCTTTTTCTTTCTCTTAGAAGAATGGTACTGTTGTACAGTAGTATTTTGAGATGTATTTGAAACTTGAATAAATCTGATGATTGTGTTCATTTAGAAAGTATTCTTAAAGCTTTTTAAAAAAAAAACCCAAAACTTTATTTTTTAAGGACATGGGTCTTTGACCTTGGATGGGATGCTATGCATTGACTGAATTGTTTTATTAAAAATTTAGTTGTTAAATTTGGCTTTGATTCCTGTGCATGTCTTTAACTTCAAATGCATGACTTAATACGGTGAGTTATAGTGTAAGTGTTGCCATATTTGAGGAGTTGAGGGTTTCTTTGTCATTAGGCTACTGTGTTGCTTTTGTAAAATGGGAGGTGAAGAGTCCTGTGTTTAAAGAGCCAAAATTCCTTTATTGTAGTATATCCAGTAACTGAGTTTTACTGCCTTTTAAAAGTGCTGAAGAATGAGTGCAGAGATCCCACATCAGTTATGAAAATCTTAAAGGGTTTTTTTTAGTATACTTTCAAAGCAATAAGTTAAGCTCTTGCAGATCTCTGTATAGTGTATCAGTTAATAATAATTATATTAAGTTCCAAAGGCTTAATGTATTTTCTAAAACTTTAAAACATGAGAAGCTAATACAGATCTTGTTTCAGAGGGAGCGTAGGAACACCATGGAACGGAAGATATTTATCTTGTGTAAGGCTTGAGAGCATAATTTGAGAAGTTTACTATTCATGTCACAAAGTAACAGATGACATTTTGATTGTCAGCACATTTAAAATTTTGTGGAAATGCATTCTGTACTTTCTTCATGCACTTGGAATCAATGAGGATGCCCAGGTTATTCTGTATCAAATTGTTAAAATCTTTCTTCATCACCTTCATTGTTATGGAAAGTATGAGAGAAAAGAAACAGGCATAAGATTTCTGCCTGCCCCACATCTTCCTTATAGCTGGTATAATTTTGCAGATCTTTTCCACACATTTTAATTTATCTTTCTGAAGGTGGGAAAGACTGGAACAAATGAGGAGAACTAATAATGAAAAGTCCCTTTAAGTTGCTTTGCCAAAATTTTAAAGAATCAAATTGGGATAAATTATTGTATCTTTAATATTTTTTCTTGTTTGTGATTCATTATACACTATTCGTAAGAGTCACTGCTTCAAATGTGGATATATGCTGCCTTCCTGGAAGCCGAGGTTGGAACTCTAGGCAAAAGCTTTCAGATACTATATACTTTAGTGGGAAACTATTCTAATTAGTCTGTCCACAAGGTTTGAAAGTAATGTCATAGCAGTGGGGGTGAAATTAGATTGCTTATAATTAGTTTGTTAGTTATAATTAGTTTGATTTTTTTTTTCTTTTCCCCATTTGCCCTTCCAGTTGCTGGTCCTGAATTAAAACAAACTAAGCTAAGCTAAAAAGATATTAATTGTCAGTTTCCCACTTTTCTTAAGTTTACTTTTCCACTCATTTTGACCATATGTCTAAAGGAAGTGGGATTTCATTCTATCATAATATGGTAAAATGGAGAAAAGTTCTGATCTCTTTAAAATCTTTGCACCCGATTCAATGGCAAACAGGTTTTATGTTTCATTAATAAATCAGAAATCAAACATATTTTTCTCTATCATTTCAATTAGACAAGGTGACGCCTCCCATTGTATGTTGGCAGATCCTGTATTGTGCACCATGTCAACAGTATCTGGAATTGTACTGTGAGCCACTGGAAGTCTCAGTCTTTGCCTTAATCTGAGTAGTTTAAAAACTTTACTTTCCAAAATAGTTTGTTTAATAGGAAAAGATGATGGTAGGAAAAAAGGAAAAGGCCCTTTTTTTTTTTTTTTTTTTTTTTTTTTGGAAATTAGGGCCCTTAAATGAGTTCCCAAGTTAACCAATTGGTTTCTGTTTTATAGGTCTGTGCTTTAATCCTTTTCTCCTTTTGCATTCTTTCAAAGGGTATTGAAAGGAATCCAGAGTATCTAACTATTTTATGTTTGGTGATGGGACAGTGGATGATGCTATTTTGTCATGAGGCTTACTGTATTTGGAGAGGTATAAATATGAAAACCATTCAAGTAGGTTAAAAATTAAAATGAGACTCAACCAGCTAGTGTTTTCAGAACATCTAAGCATCTTGGTCAGCTTTTTTTATGCCCATGATATTTTTTGCAATAAGTTCATTTTTATGTTTCAATTAGTTTTCAGTCTGATTCACTCAATAAATCGTGGGGTTTTTCCCCCTCTGTTTTCTTATCATTCCCACACCATAGTACCTGGTTATGGATTACTATGTTGGAGGAGACCTGCTTACGTTGCTCAGCAAGTTTGAGGACAGACTACCTGAAGATATGGCTCGTTTTTATTTGGCTGAAATGGTGATAGCTATTGATTCAGTTCATCAGTTGCATTATGTTCACAGGTAAGTCATTTGAGCTTCAAATCCGTCTTGCAGTTATGGCGAGTTACTTGATGAACCAAGAATAATTAACGTTAAAGAGTCTGAGCTAGTAACAAGTATTTGTCATAATAGTAAGCATACTAGAACTGACTTGACAGCATCTTGTGGTTATTGACAACTGTTGCCGACCTTTTACCATATGGTCAGACACATGAATGAGGAGATTTCATGAATATCCGAATGCACGTGATGAATCTTGCACACTGATGTGTTTCAAAGTTAATGATCTGTAATTTATAAAAGCAAAACTAGAAACCTGTTTGTGAAATATGATCAACTTTGAACAGGTTTATTGAAGGGTCAGGTTATGTTTCTTAATTAATTTGTTCAACCTATACGGAAGTTGAAAACACACCATTGTGTGTTCTGCTTTGGATTTGTCACCGTTTTCTTTTGGATTTAATGAAATTATCTTTAAAATGAAGTGATGGCATTTTGCTAAATAAGTGGAAGTACTAAAATTGTGGTACTTATCTTTACCTTGGTATGTAAAAGTATATGTGCTGTTCAAAGGAGAGTATCAATTTGTTTGTGTCTAGCTTTTTTTGAGGCCATGATTGATTTTTCCACAAAACTAGCATAATCTTTTCTTTAATGTATCATTCTCTGAAGACTTCCGTGGTAGTTCTTGTATGCAGAGCAAAAGATTACCTTACAAGAGGCAGAATTTTCAAATGGACTCAATAGATGTATTTTGCTCTGACAGAAATCAGTAGGAAAACTCCAAATTGTTTAAGCTGAATCATTAAGTTGGCAGAATAAGCTCTTTTGATACATCTGCCTGTCACCCTTAATCAGAATCTATATTGACCATTCCTGCTTTTACTCCTTCTACTTGCCTGCTTTGCTCCAGAAAATTTTGGGGTTCTTTTTGTCCAAAAGGTGTAGCATGGTTGTTTTTGGTTTGTTACTGGGTTGTCTTTTGTTTCCTTTGAGACTATGGCTTTTCATGAAAGAGCTGTAGCTAGGAGTTCTTTAAGGTGGAGTGATGCTAAGCTGCAAATTGCTCTCCTGGAATATTTTGAAGTCTGCTAGTTCTGTTGAAGAGCTGTGTCTACCTCCTAAAGAGCTCTTTGTGATAAAGCTTTTTGGAAAAGCCCAAGCAGGGTATTTTCCTTAGCAGTTTTCTTGAATTTTGAAGATTTTAACTGTGTATTTCTGAGAAACTGTTCATTTAGGACCTGATGTGAAAGGCTTTTGTATTCAGTATTATTTGGATCTACTTTTAAAATGTGTTTGTGGGTAAACTGTTGAGATGCTGTCCGCTGTTACCAGGTGGAGAGTACTTCAAGTACTACCTAGACTGCTGTATTTTACCCAGTGAGTCTGCATATGTTGTAGTAACTCCTCCCAGAACAACAGATGCGTACCATCTCTACCTTTTCCTCCAAACAGATCAAAACCTTTGTAATTCAGCACCGATAGTACGTACTATGCAGCACATGTGATGTTTCCATGCTCAAATAGTTAGTGTTCCCAAGATGAAATAGGTGTGGGTGTAAAATTTTGATAGAAAATTCAGTGACATTGCAGTTCAAAACCACATACTAATTATTATGCTTGCATATTTATTACTATGAATCATGAACAAGAAAAAGCCCCTGTACAATCCCAGTCCTTTGTTGTTTGATTTGTGGCTTTGTCAGTGATGTTCCCATGTTTGGCATTTTATCTTTAATCCTGCTGTAATACAATGCCTGTTTATAAGGGGATGTTTTGCAAAGATTAAAAATGTAAAGAGCACTTGAATATATGTTAAATGATCAGCCTTTGAAATGAGACACTTTCCACTGTTAGTTTTATTAGGATGTTTGCAACTGGTAAAGCAACAGAAGGGAAAAGAAAACACATCATCTCTAGGCCACTAATGCTCTTTTCCTGAAAGTTTAACTGTGGTGGCCACATCCTTTTTGGCAGTGTGTTGCACACAGCAAAGGACATAGGAGAAGGAGGAGGAAAATACTACTAAAAGATGGCATAATATAACAGCTATAGTTTTCATATTTCAGGTGAATAGCCAATATGCATCACGATTTGATCTGAGTTGTAGCTAGTGAACTAGAAATCATGCTTTAGGCATGTTTTGTTCAAGGCTTTTTTCATACAATGAGATAGCAGATTGTTTTGTTTTGTTTCCTTTTAGTGCCCCAATTCTTTCAGGATAGATTTTGACATTAACCATACATAGTGTTGTACTTTGATGATTTCTGTGAATGTTGTTCTACCTTTTAAAAAATGGTATTTCTGTTTTTGTTCCCAGTGTGTCAGTCCTCTTGCTCTTTTCTATCGTTAATCACTTTTTTGTTGTCACTTAGTTTTGTTTGGGAGTCATAGTGATTGCAGTGATACTTCATTCACAGACCACTCCAATGTCAAATGCAAGTAATTTTTCTTTCCTAAAGTACATTGGCCAATGTTCTGAAACATCAAATGCAAGCAAACCTCATCATTACTTAAACAAAATTGCTATGATTTCAGGTTTTGGAGGTCCAAATTTGAATGCCATTTCTGCACTAGGATTGTGGGATTGCAGGATGAATTTATAGTGTGAAGGAGATAAAAATCTAGGTATTAGTAGATTGTGCAGAGAAATTGCATGGGGTTTTCAAAACTGTCTCCTGATACTTACTGAATTGAAGAAGGAGAAAAGTTGCTAGTTGAAAATAACATCAGTACTACTGGTTTTAGGATATTTTTTTTTCTGTTTTTATCCACTTTTTACTTTAAATATGTGATACAATGTTTCTGAGATGGCATCAATCAGGACATAAAAATTTGATAATTTTTCATTTCTGATAAATTTAATTTCTTTCAACAAATCATGTGGTATCTTACCCGATAGTTAAATGATGGCTCAAAATGTTAATGAAATGGCCTTTTCTTTAATGTGTATCTTTTATAACAATAGCTTTTGCTGTTGTTATAAATGCATCAGCGCTGGCATTACCAAATGACGTTGACAGCTCCAAGACTACATGTGCAGGTGTTCACAATGAGGAAGAAAGTACGTATGACTTCCTTGAGAGTTCATGTAAAACTTACACCTACCCCCGCTACCTTAAATTACTAATTTGTACTAATCAAGTGATGCTTGCTTGTAGGCCAAGGTTAAATATTGTATTGTGCCTGTTTTCTGCAAACTGTAGTATCATACAGGGTAAGATTTTATGTTTGAGGAATCAACATAAATTTGTGTTTTATAGATTTATAGCACCTTTTTTCTGGGTTAAAACCAAAAACTTTTGGGCTGAAAAAGGCCTCTACGTGTATTAATTTCAGTTTCAAGGTTGTGTTGTTAATTCCTTATGGCATATGTTAAAAGCTTATCTTTGCATGCATTATGAAATATCCAGGTGTGGGCTGGAGTAAAACTTATCAGCTTAAGCTAGGTAGCTACTCTTTATTTATGCATGTTGCATTACCTCAAACATGCAAAATCTGTTTTTTCCTAAAACAGAGACACTAACTCCTTAATTATTTTATTGGTGAGCCAAGTTTTCTCTCCATTTTATGTAAGGTGGAAATTGAGGTGTAAAATGCTTGGTTTTGTCTCAGTCCTTTTAAGTAAAAAAGACTTTAGAAGGCCTGGTTGCCACTGGAAGAAATTTCCCCTGAGGGCTGCAGGAGGTACCTTCTGGGCACGTACTGGTCCGGGGCACAGTGAGCGTGCCGCTGGTGGCTTTGCATGCCCTGTCAGTGTGGCTGTGCTGCTGCTTTTTGTGCTGTCTTCTGAGGCAGCCCTTACTTTAGTAAGGGTGCATCTAAGTCTGTCACTGTCCTAAATTTCATTTGGGACATTCCAGCTTCTTGAATAGTACAGAATTCTAAGTGTTAATGTGCTTAAGCTATTTTCATCATGACTTTCTTTCCTCCACCTATTTGTTCTGTGCGGGGTTGCACATTGATTCAGTGCAGCTAGGGAGTGTTCAGCATTTAGGCTCATGATCCTCCAGACCACTGCAAAAATATTCGTTTAAAATAGTTTTCATATATTGGCACACACCCATGTTAAACAGTCTACTTTTTCTATTGAATGGTAAAACAATCCTCACTTACCTTCTTACTAAGAAAATATTTTGGAAGGATTATGAAACACCTATGGTAATTATTATTTTTGTTGGTGAAGTTTATGGGAGGATAGTTAAGAGTACAGGGCAAGCTCTCAAGTTACATACATTTCAGATGTCATCTTTTGCATGTGAAAAGATAGGCATGCAAAGCATAAACACACCTACTTCCATAAGGTATGCGAGATTCCAGTTAGCTTGATCAGTATGTTTCTGGATTTCTAGTTGCTGCTGTCTCTTAGTCTGAAGGATTTTAGCATTCTAAATCACCAGATGCATTTTTTTTTTTCCTTCTCTTTCCATTTTCTTTATCAACTTCTGAAATTAAGTTGACTTCACCGGAACATTTGAGTTCTTAAAATGTAGAGCGGCGGAATTCTCTGTGGAAGTGACATCCTTTCTGAGAAATATTGAACATGAGGGAATAAATCCGTTAGAGGGATAAAAGAACTGTCTGTTCCCTATCAAGCCAGCCTCTTCTTTGCTTTTAACAAGAAGGTACTATTTGTCCTCAGAAAAAATCATCTTAGGGACATCCCTGAAATATTTACTGCTAGCAGGCAGCTGAAATCCGGGATTCTTTGTAGGATGCATTTCACTTTCAACTATAAGTTTCAGTGCCAGCATATCCATTTTTGACTTGCTGAATAAGTGGTTTTCTGTTTTCTGGGTGTATCCCATCTTTCCTGATCATTAATTTGCTTAAGTGGAAAATTTGGGGGTGGAAGGCACATCTAGGGAGTTAGCTGCATTGCACGGTATGTCTGAGTTGAGTTGGCACAAGGATGAGCCAAGTGCTCTGGCCTTTGGTAAAGTGAACCGAAATTGTGGGTTTGAAAGAAAGCAACAACATATTTTAAGTGTTTACCAAACTTTGCAACAGGCATAATGTCGAACACACAGATGAAGATGTCCTTACAAAGTGCTGAGAGTGAAGGAAACAGGGCTAGAAAAATAAAGAAAAAATAACATGAGATTATTTTGATAGTCTACTGAAAATATATTGCTTTGAAATATTGCATGGTTTAGTTTTACATGGAAAACTGCAGGACAGAAAGTTATTTTAGTGGGTATTTGGTAAGCTTGTGCTTCCTTACAAGGTATTCCTTTACAGAGGTAGGAGAGCTCTGTGAATCTAGGGTCTGTGCTTCCTCCCCTTTTTTCCACTGAGGAAGGGCTGCAGACAAAGGTTATCTTTACAGACTCTGGGCTTACATTTTGCCCTGTGACCCTGTATGCTATAAACGCTGGCAGCTGCTCCCATAGTACCCCCTCAGGGTGGCATTTGATTTGCAGTGAAGACCATGGGAGGTTAATGATACTTGACCAGAATTTGTTGGTAGGATTTCTGAAGGAGCCTGTGATGAGCTAGAAGTATTTTGAAATAAACGACCCATATATGCTTGGAGTGCCAAGAGCTACTGGATCAGACTGGCTGTGCCGTCATGTAGAAGGACAAATGGTTACTCTACGGTATTGTGTCTAGTGGGAGTGTTAATTGAAGTGAAAGCTGTGTAATGGGTGTCTGAGCTAGCATAGACCTGTGTTCTGTATTACTTGAGCAGAAGGAATTTAGAAACCCCGACTCCAGTGCCTTAAGCGATAGTAGCCTTGAGTAGTCCTTTCAGCAGAGGTGCTTTTACAAATGTATCCTTCGGCCTTTTTTTGCCCATTGTTCCTCTCTCCCCGAGACTCAAGCTCCAAACATCCCTACTGCTCAGCTGAAACAAAGGTTTGTGGGGCTGTGCGGTGAACTGAATGAGGACACCAATCCAAGTTAGAAGTAACTTTATATTTTAACTAACCTCAGTCAATTTTCTAATCTGTTTGATGGAGAAGGAGAAGAGGAGGAAATTGCTTTAAGCTGATCTTTCCAATAAAATCTATGTTAATCTACATTGTGCCCATTTTTTCCCTACATCCACTGAGTGGTACTTGAGATATCTGGCTATTCATTTGAGTCTATGATTTTAAAGAAGAAGGGACACAAGAAGCTGTTGGAGCTGGGGTATCTTAAATTTAGTTAGCCATAAAACCCTCAGAAGTGAACCCTTCGCCTTTCATGTCTGACACCTACCTCCTGAAGAAGGAAATTCTTGATTGTCATCAGTTGAGGAAGGCCAGCAAGACAAGGAGCGCAACCCTCCATTCTTTCTGCTGAGTCTCCCCCAGTCCTTTAGCTAGAGAATGATACCTTTATTAGAAAGAAGACTCATAGGAAAAGGAGAAACGTGTAGATAAAGATTTTTTTCTTTCTTACGTAAATTGGTATATCTTCTGGGTGCAGTTCCTTGAAAGGCAGGTGGATGTGAGCACTCTGTCAGATGGTATGTAATTCTGTTTAGGTAGGAGCTGGATGTGGTTGTCATAAAACTGAAGTATGTAAACCCTCCTGAAAGTGAAAATGAGAGAGACAGACAAGAAATAAAGTTTGACTGAAAAGGATCCTTTTTAACCTTGTACCTCAGTGGGAAAATTCTTAATGCCAAAAGTCTTATATAAAATAGCCTGGTTTTGCCTTCCAAGTAATAATGTTTATAACAAAACTCAGTGGATGCTAAATGTGATAGAACTTTCCAGAAGATATTGCTGCCTCTAGCATGAAGATTCATTTCACTTCTGTGATGTTTTCAGGAAAGAAAGTCCATGTTAGAACTATCATAGCTCTGACATGAGAGCTGTTTCAGTGTCTAATGAAGTTGGAGTTGTTTTCAAAATTTCATAACTTCTTTTGAAGACAGAACATTCCCATTTGTAAGCTGTTTTTCTGTGAGTTAAGCTATAATTTTACACTCATTCTTTTCTGATTATTTCAGACCTGGAAATATTTTCTCCTACTACTTTCTTTGATATCCAAAATCAACAGCAGGAAAGTAGGACAAAAACATTTTCTTTACTTCTGAATTTTCAGTCCTAGTGACTGTGGTTCTGAGGGCGTAATTAGCTCATTGTTTGGTGCTTGAGGATAGAGTTGTAATTAACACTTTCAGTGATTTTGCTCTTGTATATACAGCTCAGAACCATGCAGGCAGAAATGAGGATGGCAGTTGGGTGATGGGAGTCTTCATTATTCTCAAGGTTTCTGTTATATTAGAAGGAGACTAACTGCTTCATGTTTTGTCTTCAACAAACTTTCCATTTAATTATTTTTTTGTGAACACAGTATTTCATAACTACCTCCGTTCATAGTGTCTTTTCACTTTATTTATTAATACCCTATGTGCTGCTCAAGTTCCCCCTTAGAATGCCTTTATTTTATTTACGATTATAGGCCCTTTGCTGCTTTCTTTTTATTTGAAATACAGTTGGGTTTATGTTGTTAGATTAGATCAGATCAGATTAGAAGCTCCGCAGGAAAAATTAATTATCATCTCCTGAATTTGAGTGCCATGTAGATTTGTCATTGCATAAATAAGCAATAATAACTTGGCTTTATCGTTTGATATTCCTGCAGTGTTAGTATAAAACTATAACATCAAGATGCTTTGAAGACCTTATAAACCATTGTCTTTTACCTAGTTTCTTGCTAGAGCATTTCCCCCAGTGAATATTTGATGGATTTGGGATGAGAATGTCTTCGCTGCCTGAACTGCCAGATCTGATAAATAGAAATTTGGGGTTTGAATTTCTGAATTAAATTGCTGTTGCCCCAACCACTAAATGTAATACTTCCTTTTCCTCATAGTAAATTCAGATATCCTTGCAAGATATCTTAATTATAATAAGATATCGGTGCAAGAATCTGAGTCCTGAAAGGGCAGTTAAGGAAGTATCAGCCCAAATAACCTTGTCTGCACTGAAACTGTTCTACAGTAAGCATTTCCCTGTTAGGTTTCCAGAAGAGCTGCTGTTAAAAGAGTCTATTCCGTGTTCCTTTTTAATAACAGCAAAATATTACTAGATTTTAACTTCTTACATGAGAAAAAATAGGTCACTTAACATGCTGCAAATTAGAGTACTGCTTACAAAGCAGATGCTTGTGTAAGGTCATGCTTGGTTCAGCTGTGGAAGGCTTCGTGGTTGGGGTCAGGGAAGAGAGACCTTGTGGAGCTTCATCTGAAAAGTTGTATTAAAATCTTTATTGACTCAGGTGCTGTGATGTTTATGCTGTTCAGTTTTTCTTTATTAGCTATTGGGGGGCAGCCTTTAGCATTTCCTCATGCAGGAGGAAGCAGTGATATTACTGCCACTGTAACTCAGTAATTTTTAATCAGATATAGTGTGTAAAATCCAGGAAAATACTGGCTAGAAGAGAAGGGAAAAAAAAAGGGGGGGGGGG
>VYZM01016422.1:5617-22749 GCA_013398915.1 Dromas ardeola | reverse complement strand
CTTAAATGTGATCTGGTATAATGGTAGCAAAGTTGTGTCTTTGTCATATAGGAAATTGAACTTTTAGCACAAAAAGGAATTTACTTTTATGCAGGTACAGCTCTTTAAAGATTCTGCTTAAGTTTAAGGGCTGAAAATTTAGGCCTTAAGTTCCTACCTGAGATATTAAAAAAAAAATATTATGAATTTGTTTTATTTTTAAGCAGGCATCATGGCTTATGCTTTATGTTAAAAGAAAAAAGTGAACTACATATGCAACTTGAATACAAAGACTTTTTCAAGAACCCTGTCCTTTATTCTTAGTAAGTGTAATTTTAGTGTGTTTGAGCAAGAAAGTGCGCTTTTTATTTTTCTTACTATTTTTAAAGGTCTGACATGTTTTTCTGCCAAAAAATGCGGGTATGGAGATGCATTTAGACCAAACACATTTCTTCCTTCATAGCCTCAGGCTACAGTTCCTTCCTCAATTTGTTGCCATCAAGAGTTTTAGGCAGATGTTACAGTGTTTATTATATCTGGATCATGCTTGTCAATATGTTTTGTTCATTTGTTTTCTAAAAACAAGGGAAGCAAAAAACATATCAAACTAACTATGTCTTATGTCTGTTTTTACATGGCAGAGTAGTAGATCTCTAGACATACATGCTTCAGACTTGGTCTAGCTTATTCCTGCATGTTTCTTTGACTTTTGGTTGGAATAAAGATTGTCTTAGAATGTGTTCTAGCTGAACACGTTCTGAGTGGTTTATGAGATGAGAGTCTTTAGGATACATTTTTACTTCTTTTTCCTTTCTGTTTTGTAAGAGTAATGACTGCATTGTTTTCATATTCTTTCCATCAAATTGTTATCTTTTTCCTGTGATTTAAACATGATAGGGGCCTATCTATTAATTAGAGCTATTGTTTTTCTGAAGAGTTGCTTTAAAAAACTATAGCATATTCCTGTACGAAAGTGCAGTTTTGATCTCTAGTGAAGTGACCTTCTAGAAACAAATTCTTACAATCCTCCTCAGATGGTATCATAGACTAATTTAATGCTAATTTTTACATAAAAATATATTGGTATGTTGTGTTTATACAAGCACACTTCATTTTTAATATGCTTACTTATCTATATGTTGCAGTATTTTTGCTTAGCAAAAGATAAATTATTACCAGAACTACCACCATACTGACTAACCTGGTACACTAAAATCTTTCTACAGTCTGCAGCAGCGTGCTAAGCGTGTAAGGGGCTGTCTGAGTGACTGGAAAGAGGTCACTTTATGAAAGTTACGACACAGTGATATGCAGAAGCTTTACAAAAACCAAAGAAGCAAGAGTCTGAAATTGTTTAATAATCATTCTTGACAATTAAATGGTGAATAGAGTCCACTGGGTATCAGATGGTGTCCCATTGAGGTGTATGGTAGTTTTACACACTCTGTCTGGGAAATATGAAGATAACTAATCATATCCTCACTTAATGTATGAAGAAAGTGGAGTACAGGTGTAATGAAAAATAAACACAGTGTATAATTTCATATGATGGGCATATTTACTTTTTTATAGCAGAGCAATAGAGATACAGTGTTTCAGTCCAGGTTAATTTTATCTCTGACTGGGTAGATGTAACAACAGCCAAACTACAGCCAGGAGTAAGTGGAACATTTAGATTATGAATACTTCCAAAAAAGCTGGTAGGTTTTGGGACTGCAATAAATAAGGCAAGATAAGAAATCCACATGTGCTGTATTTCAAAGACTGGCTTTGATCATGGGAAAGTGTTGCAAAAAAGAAAGAAGAACTGGAAAAGATAATGTTTCTTTATTTAAATGTGAGCCTAACTCTAAACAGTTTAGTAGTGATGAAAAAGAACTAAATTTCTGTACCGCAATGACTACTTGATTTTGATCTGTTTCATACTATTGGAGCTACAGTTAGGTTTTGGCATATGTTTGGCAGCCTGATTGAAGTTTCTTGTGTATAAGTCAAAATTTTAGGGATTTCGTCTACAGATCACAATTACTGAAGTAGTGTTTCATGACAATTTTGAGTACGGTCATTCCTAAAGTTGTCGTTAACTCTTAAAATTATCAGGCAACTTTCAACTTTCTGAAACTTCAGTGACGAGGATTGTAAATAGTATTCCAGATACCATTTCAGGAAAAAACCTAAACTGTTCTAGCTCCAGTATTTTACTCTCTCTGCTAGGACATTTCTCCCAGTGAAACCAAGAGCTGTGGTTCCATCACACTGAAAAGGGTACAGGTATAATGTAAGTATTTGGTGTACCCATTCCTTCTCTGTCATTTACAGTTGCTAAGGTCTTAATGTATAGGTGAAGTTTCTGCTGTTACTAGCAATAGGCAGGTGTTTACATTTTACACTGTTGAATTTGACCCAATTTCTGATACAATAGCCTTCAGTTAAGCCATTTCAGTGTGTCTGATATTCCATTCTTCCCTGCTGTTACTGCTGTTTTCCAGCTTTGTGATATCTACAGGTTTTATTAGCATGCATTTGTTTTTGTGCCAAGGTTATTAGCTAAAATGTTAAATCAGTTTCAAAACTGACCCTGGAGGATTTCCACTAATAATCTTCCTCCAATTTTATTTCCTTTTTGAGTACCTACCCACTGTCATCTCTACTTTAGCAAGTTCCTTACCAATGCTGTTACTAGACCTGGCATTTGTTCTTTCCATGGTTCTATTATTACTCATGCAGGAAAAAAAAAAATCTATTAAAACACTTTCATACATGATCTGTGTCAATTCATAATGCTGTCACAAAAATTACCTGATCCTGATGACTTAGCGTGCAAAGGAATTCAGATTTTTGCGCTCACTGTTTGCATGGTCTAACATGGTATTCATCATAAGCATTCTAAATATTACGCATTATGTTTGAGGAAGTGAAACTTGTATCATGTTAAAATAGTCTACATATTTTCTGCCCCATTAATTGCAATAGCTCCAAATAACATTCTCTTGCTATTCACTTGCATCTCAAAGCTGGCTTTCCTTTTTAAGAACACAAAACCCCCAAAGGTATAGAAAATTACAAAAGCATGATTTACCGTGATGGCTTTTGTCCACTGTAGCCAAAAAAGAAATTATTGTCAAGTTGCAACTCTTCCATAAACATACATTCAGTCTTTGCTTACCTTGTTGCATTAAACCATAGATCCTGGAAAATATTTGTCTGAGATTCTGTATTACTAATGTTATGATTGCTTTTGACAGTCAGGTGCTTAGGAGAGTTGTGAATGCTGAAATTTAAAACATTGTAATTCTCATTTGAATATCGTAAGTGGGATTAACTTGTTGCTTATCAAAAAATCAGAAGGGTTCTGAGGATGTCATGGGCAAGTATCTGACTTCAAACTAGACCTTTGCACCGCTTCTCATAGATTTAATTCCAATTAAGGAAAACTGATTTCTAATAAATGATGATGTCTGGCCTTTAACATGCTTAAGATAAGTTCAAAAAAAATGAAGTATGTGTCATCAGCAATTGTGCCAGCACCATTAGAAACACTAACAAACATAGAAGCTGCTCAGTGCAGTTTCCCTGGGGAGATAAAAGTTCTCTTATCCCGTTTTGCTTGTTCTGTTATTTTCCTGCTTTTTCTATGAATATATCAACACCCAAAATTTCTGTCCCATAATTTTTAAATGAGTTACATGAATGCAAACCAGCTTGCTGATTTTCCTACTTACCTTTTAAATGTACTGCCATAATCTTTCTATGTTGCTGCCTGACAAAACTGTGCCTGTCTAAATGTATTCATCTCTTTCTTCCTCCCAGTTTACACTAACTTAACGTGTGTATCTTACGGTGCGTTGATGAAACTAACATGAAACCTCTAACATGCTGAAACATTTTGGAGAATAAAATATAAAAAACCTGGATTTTCACTCTAACTGTGCGTGTGTGTCTTCCTGTTGCGGGTACTGATTTCTGTGGGTCAGAAAGTGTTGTATAATGTTTAGACTGTGCTTGTGCGATTCAGATCAATAAGGATTTCATAAACATGTTTTGGCTCTATTATTACTTCCCAATTCGCTAGTACCAGATTGGTGCAATTCAATATTATTATTAGCATCAAAAATCTTTGAATCCCTCTGTGCGAGAGGGAGTGATGAAATAATAGAGTTGTTCTGAAAAGTCGGGAAATTCCTGTTGCCACATGAAGACAGAGAATATCTTGAACTGGGCTGAAGATGTTTTTGGTCTCCTGTTAGAAATTTTGGCACAATCTTGATTCAGTTCTTGGGTTCTGTTATGATTGAAATTCTCTGTAACTGGTCTGCTTGAACACAGTGCGGCAGTTACTGAAGACCAAATGTATATTTAAGGTAAAAATGCAGCTAGCGTGTGAAACAGTTGAGCTACGCGTGCTTGTGTGGGATTCATACTGCAGGCTTTGACTTCATTTGTATTTTATGGTAATGAGAATTCTGGGCTGGAAGTGCCTGGTGGTATGATACTAGTTTGTACAACATTCAAATAGCATCAGTAATAATTTTATTGAATTTTGTAATGCCATTTGCATAATATGTTAAGCAGAAGAACTCTGAATATCTTATCTGCTGTGTGCTACTTCACAGGAGGTCAGAGCTGGTCCCTTCAATAGGCTTTATTAGGGAGCTCAAAAAGCTGACCATAGGCAGATACCAGGAAACTGGAAAATTGTGTCTAGCTAAGAGGAAAAACATGATTAGCTCAACTAGAATTCAGCTAGTAAATCCTTGTTACTGTTCCTAAATAACCGATCTTCTGTCAATATTGCATACTTTAAAGTGTCGATAATTGATGGTTGTCTGTTATCATTACAATTTTTTAGGGCCTTGCAACAAATTCTTTAAAATACTACTACAACTGAAATGTAGGGGAAAAAAGCCACAAAATTCTGAGAATTTATCTAGCAAGATGCATGTGACTTATTTTATAAAAAGTTTGTCTTGAAGCAGATAGCTGAGTTACTTGCCTAGTCTGGTCTTGCAGGCCGGCTGATACACGTGGAGTGGAGGATTTCATGTCAATACAGTGTTTGAGTTGAATTTAACCTCAGTAGATGCAATTTTCAGGAGAGTGCCAGAGGCTTTTTTTGTAAACTTCTAGTCTAATTGATCCTTTTGAACCATGGTTTTATATCAGTGAGTATGTGTTTATGACATTTAAATCTCAGTTATGGGGTTTTGTTTTATCTGTTATATTAAAGTAAGTCAGGCAGTACTTGCCCGCTGTTACATAGCTTGTATACTCCTTGGCTCCAGATCCATAAGAAGAAAGAAGGTAATTTATGTAGACGTTTTACGGACTGTTTTATTTATTAATGGAACCAAGTATCGAATTGTCTATCTATTTGTAACAGGTTGTCTCAAGTCGAGTACTAAAAATTCAACATTTCAACACCATCCATTGCTTTCTGATATTTCAAAACAGAGTAAGCGTTTTTCTTTTAATCTGTAAACAAAAATAGTGTTAGGAATGTAGATAACTTTGCTTACTTACGAAGCATTGTTTTTCTCAGAATACTTTGGTAATGGTGTTGTTAATGTAAAGAACTGTGGAAAAACTTCCATTTTTTGAAATAAACACCTTGCTGGGAGCCTTCTGGCTGGTGGTGAGTTCAGTCTCTCCTGGTTGGAGCTGAGGCACAGGCACCAATTAGGAATGATCTTTGACTCCACACTTCACATGAGGACAGTCTTACAGGATGTTTAATTTGAAATGAGTTAAGGTTTTTACTGTGTTTTTTACTCAGACTTTTGCTGAAGCAGATCAGATATAACACGTGTCCAAGGAAAGTTTTTATTAACTCTGCTTATGTATCATGTGAATAAATCATTGATAGATGTAACTGCTCTATTTGCTAGTTTCAGTTCCGAACTGCTGTTTCCTGCTTTAAAGAATCTGCTTTTCAATTTGGTTTCAGCGAGGGGAAGGCAATGCTTGAGTCTCAGCCAGACAATAATGATTAATACAGACATTAATCAAGTCAGTTGAATTCAAATATCAATCAACTCTATAAAAACAAGCATCAAAACTGCTTTGTTTAGCTAAAATGAGCTAAACCCGCTCATTTTGTGAGTTCTGCAATGCACCTTCTGGAACATTACATATAGCCAAGGACTTGCTGTCATTTTCCTTGTTAGCCATTTAGATGCACAGTAGACAACTAATTCTACTTAAACAGGCCAGCAACAATGAGATTAACTGTAGTTTAAGTGACTGAAAATAGCAACTTTGATCCTCCAAGTGACCATCTATTTAAATGGAGGAGGATACTAGATGGAAAACAAGCATGGGACTGAGGGGAAACAAGAAAGGGAGGAATACATGAGTGACTTCTGAGGGCGATGGGTGGGATTTTTTGTACTGTTGAATATTCCTAAATAACTGGTTGTTCGAAAGTGGTATTCTCTGACTTTTTTTAAAAATGTGAGTTCAACCCCAGCTTTCCCTCAGTAGTTGCAGTTCTTTCTTTGAATCTGTCTTTAATACAACACTTTGTAATTTAGGGATATCAAATCAATCATATCTTAATCTCTTAATAAAAAAAAAAGCAGTGCTATGAGGTGCATCGTTTCTTAGGACACATTTTCTCATTTTAACTTCTCAATATGAATTCTGTTGTATTCCACCATAGGATCTAAAAATGACAAAGCTCGAATCTCTTCCTGTAGTTTTCACTGAGATGCAGGCTTCTGGTTCACCTGCGTGCTTCAGCGAAATTGATACAACCCCACTCTTACCACCTTCCCCTTCAGCTGTCTGCTCAGGGGAGTGCTTTTCAGCATTTTAAAGACTCAGAAACTCTCTCTGACAAACTCCTTCCTTCTGCAGTTAATGGCTTTTGTGTGAACAATGAATGTGAAAAAGCACCATAGGAAAAAGAAATATTAATAAAATTGACTGTTACTGAAATAATCAACCATCAGGCTAGGAATTTGAAGCACATTGTCACATGGGCCACATCCTCCTGTTTGCTGTTTTCTGGCCTTCCCATTCTGCTTCCATAGATGTTCGTGCTGGACAGCAAAGAAGGGTCAAGGAGCTGGTCTGAGGAGGAAAAAATCCCCAGACCGTGTCTCATCTTGCTTGGTATCCCATGGTCAGATGAAGGATCTTATAAAAGTCTCATCCAAAACCTCTGCAGAGCGAAAAGCAGACAGGGTAGAAGAACCCCTGAGTATAAGGAGTTCACAGTGAAGGTCCAAAACCTTGTTATATAAGCCTGTTACTTTAAATGTAATTTTAGTGTCAAAAAGGAAAGCATCCTAATGTCTCAAAGTAAAAAAAATAAGAGGAAAAAATAAATCTTTCAAGAAGAGGTAAAACTCTTTTTCAGGGCACAGGAGACTTCTAGGGAATCTATTCCTACCTTGCATCCCCCTGGACATACTCAGAAAAAAAACTGTGCTTTTTTCACGTTGAATTGCTTTAGCACACCTGAAAAGCTAATACTAATAATAATGTAAAATGTATCTTGTTTTACTTGTCAGGGTAGGACTTCTGATTGAAAAGATTCATTACCAGCTTCTCTTGTACTCAGGTTTGGGGGAGGCCGGTGGCACGGGTGAGAGTGAGGTGCCAGGCGCGGCTGGTGCGGTGCAGTGCTTGCATTTGGCGTTTCAGCAGGCCAGTGCGACCTTCCCACTCAGGGCTCTGAAGCTGAGCAACTAGGCACGATGTTTACTTTTCCCCCTTTAAAAATTTCAGAGTCCTGAGTGATATAGCAAAGAAAAAAAAAAATTACGTCATGACAGAGGTGGGAGGATTTGTATGTTTCTTCATTTGTATTTTCCTCATTGATTTAGAGCCATTTGTGTCCCTCTTCAGCTCCTTCCACTGGTGGGTTCTTCCACCCTGTGTGCCGGCCTCCCTGCGAGGACTTGGTTGAAAATTTCATGGGAGGGTCACGATATGATTCTTCCAACTGGCTGTGGAATGGCACAGAGGGAACGATACGGTCCTCTGCTGCTTCTTTCTTTTCAGTCTAAAGCCTTGCAAGTGTACACTCCTGTTAAGGCACTCATTCTTTTTCTTGCTGCCTCCAGCAAGGCTTTGATTCAGCCTGTATCAACATCAGTCAGGTTGAAAGAGCAGCTGTTCATGTGGTTGACATGGAATGAGTAACAACATGAAATAATCTACATTTCCAGTGAAATACAGTTTTTCTTCTGTCTCTTGCACACATGTATAGATGTGCTTTCACACATGCTTATACTCTATTTTTCTCTGTACCTAAAAATCAGTCACTTTGCATTTCTTATATTTAATGTTAGTATCTTCTGCCTGTATTTTAACAGCTGGTGAATAGAAGTCCCTTGACACAGTTATTAATGAGTACATTTAATTGTTTGCAAATAACCAAAAGATAATAAATACAGTGCCATATTTGCAATACAGTAAAGAACATGATCAAGCTGAGGGGAAGCAAGAGACATTATCCTAAATTTAGTTTTATTATTTCAAGGGTAGTAGGTTCTTTGCTCTCCACTGTTCTACTTTTTACCTACTCACTGGGAAGGAATTGACTTTCCTATTAGCATTTAACCTATATACTGTTAATTTAGGGCACAGTTAAGTAGAAGACTTATTTGAAAAAGCCATGCTTTAGTCTCTTGTTCTTCAGTAGCCCCCTTCCCACCCCCCCCCCCCCCTTTTTTTTTTTTGGAGGGGATAGATAATCTTAACAATGACTTCAATTAAAAAAGAGGAATCACAAATATCTGTATAACTGCTGAGTAAACCTTTATTGAATGAAGGAAGAAGAAAGCAAAGGACCTGTGCAGCACATTAAAATGGCTGTATAGTAGTGTTGTTTTCTGAAACATTCTTCTTCCTGCTGGGCAGGAAGGTCTTTCAAAAAATATGTGAAATCTAAAGCCATACTAGCCTGGGGGAAAAACAGTAAAATATATAGGATATAACAGTGCTTCTTCACATGCTTGCAACAGCTATGGCAAGTATTTGATGTATATATTTGTTCTCTTGGGACAGCATTGGTTTTCTTCTCATTGTAAACCATTTTTTTAGCCTCCAGGGTTTACTTTGCAGCCTTTGTATCTTAATCTTTGTTCTGTTTCCCACATAACTCAGGAACAAGAAACAATTTATTTAAATGTTTGTAATGTACTCTCTGTTCCTTTATGTTTTACGTGTCTTTATATTCTACATTCTTCTGTGTGTTTTTTTCCCCCCTTCAATATATTTTTATAGCTTCATAGTGATTTTTATTGCTGATCGAGTACATGGATGGGAGAGGAATAAGATCAACCGCATATTAAGACTGTATATCCTTCCTTTGGCAAAATGAAAAGTATCCAGTGATTTCAGAACTCATTTCTGTACAGACCTCCCTTTCCCTCACCTCCCATAATTCTTGGTGTATTTATATCTGTGTATTTATTCCCAGAGGAAGATAGAAAAGGACTAGGGAAGAGATTCTGTGGGATGCAGTATGGATGCAGCAGGTTAGTTTGTTTCATCAGTCCCAGGAATTTTCTAGTGATTTGCAACTAAACAGCTTGATTCAGCTCAGGGCACTTATAAATATCCCTAATAATTTCAAAAACATGTATGTGTGGCTTCTACAGATACACATGCAAACAGATATATAGGAATATATGTTAATACTTGTTAAATTGTCCAGACAGCTTCTGTGTGAACATTCTTCTGTGAATTGCTTTCTTAGTATCATCAGTGCATTTAAAAAAAATGCATATGAAAACTGGTTTTTTGACTGTCATCGTCAAAACTAATCAAGTTCTCTGTTTATGTTGTCTAATTTACCCTCAGAAATATTCAATGCAATCAGCTGTTTCAGAGACTATATGATTGTACTGAAATGCAGCAAGCGGAGATTGCATATCTAAAATGAGAATCGAAAGGAAAGAAAGCATTTATCTGCCTAGAAGTATGGGTTAAGGTTATCTAGCATAGGTAGTAATTTACAGTACAACAGCTGGGCATATTCTGGATTCCTCTTTAGCCTCTTCTTTCAGGATTTCTTTGACAGATGGCACTCACAGATGGACATAACATTCTTAAGGAGCTTACTCTTTCTACTCCTTTACCCGCCAGTAACTCATGATACTATTAGAAATCTAAAAGCTTTGACATGAATTAGCCTTACTTAGCAGACTTTAATTTTTTAATCTTTAGAATATGCTGCAGGGTAGTGGTTGTGGAGTTCTTAATCTGTTTACTTAAGTTCTTAGAAGCCAAAATGGAATTCCAATAAAGTTGACATGGCAAAACATGGCAAATATACAGTCTTTTTTTCTTTTTTTTTTTTTTTAATTGTCAGTATAACATTTCTATTCCTGTCTTTTGGAGTAAAAGTGTAGAATGATACAAAAAGAACAGTTCAGCAACCCGGAAATAGCTCTGTCAACTGAAGTTCACAGAGTTCAAACAAGCTGCTTGGTATTCTGTTGTAATTACATATAAATCTTAAGTGAAAAAACTTAATATTTAAAATTGGGTGGTCAATGAAACTTGTTTCTACCACCATCAACCTAAATGGTTTGTGTTTTTTAGTAAGTATTTTAAAGTATCATCTAATAGGCTGCCACAAAAAAGAGCAAACTGTTTTCAGGGTGTTTGAGTACACTTCTATGAGAGTTATTTGTCTGCCATGTATTTAGTGTTGCTTCTCACTATTCATGCAACTTTGGGCTTGAACCTGAAGGCCATTATTCTCCGAGTGTTGACTCAAACGGCCGTTTTCTGATGAATGTTGTTGGTGTGGAGTTTCTGTTGAGGAATGTGAAACTATAAGCAGAATGATCAGATCCAAAAAAAGCATTGTGACAGCTGGGCAGGTTAGAGGCGAAAATAGCGAGTGCCATCAGCCAGGTCCTCCACTGCATGTATTCGTGGCTTATTAGAAAACTAGAAGAACACCAGATGGAAGTAGAGAAATGAAATCAGGTTTTTTGTTTTGTTTTCAAAATGCTGTGTAAATTGAAGGTTTCCAAGTCTTCCTTCACAACTAGTACGTAGCGCACCGTGGCAAAACTTGTGGTTCACAGCCCGTTTTCAACTGTGTTTTTTTTTTTTCTTCAGGGCCACTCTGGTATAGGCTGCTTGCTAGGTGAGCAGTCCTCTCCGTGCCATCGTTTTCTTCCCAAAGGCTCCTTCATTTCAAATTATTAATGTATTTTCAGTGTAGGCACAGTTTATTAGTCACATAAAGGTATAATTTAAACATCTATCTTGAACCCTCCTACCTGCAAGCAGTTGGGTTCTGAAGATCCATCAATAAGCAAAGTCCTGACATAAACATATCCAAAAGAAAAGGATTTATGTACTCTGTTCCAGTGCCTGTGTATTCCTGAGAATATTCTTGCATAATAATAAAGAAGCACGCATATAGTTACTGCAAATTTACAAACAATTTAGCTAAAGAAAACATTATGAGAAAAAGTAATCCATGTGCTGGAATATGAGGTTCAAATAAGTAGTCCAGGCCAGAATAGTACTTGGTTTGCATCTTCAGCAAATTCCGTATATATTGAACCACCTAAAAGTCTTACTATAAGCCTGAGTTTAAAATAAATAAATAAATAAAATAATTCTTCTCTTCTTTTGCTTTTAAGTTCTAAATTGTACAGTGAGTTTCAGTGTGATTAACTAGGGAGTCAGTATGAAGATAGAGTCCTTAGTTAAGAAAAGCAAGAGACGTTAGGAGAACCTGTGACCGTAGCTGGGAGTTACGGGGTGAGAGGCAAACCGTATGATGAAGTTATATTTCAGTAGAATAAACCAGCTAGCTGATCCTTTAACGTTATCTGGCAGTAAGTGTAAACTCTTTTTGAAATTGGTATGTGAAAGAAAGATGTTGCTTTGGGGCAACAGAGCTATGGTGGTTATCATAACTCTGAGGCACAAGGAGAGTTGTGCACTGTGCCCTGCTACAGCTGCAGACTCGTGTGCTGAAGCCATTCTTACGAGGAGATGAGTCTCCCCTGAGAGCCAGGATTTCTTTCTTATGCAGAGAAAACCTGTGTAAAGGAGCAGTGGCGTGGATGGCTACTCATATAGTGTTACCTGCTGGCTTGAGGCCAACCTTACCAGCATTTAGTATTTTAACAATGTCAGCAATGTCAAAGACTAACCTCGATTGCGGAGCATTTTGGGATAAATAGCAGCTTTCTGCTTGTCAGACTTTAGAGCGGGGAAAGGAAGTTTTTAATTTTAACAAATTTTGTAAGCCTGACTACTACTAAGTGTTAAGAAATGATCATGACAATCACCTTATTAATGCTAAGGCTAAAGACGCATTCTCTCTTGAGCCACAAGAACTCAAAAGTATATATGCTGCTACAACTGAATCTATAATATCTTGGTGTCACTGCAATTCAGAATTAGATTTGGGAAGCTTTGATACAACAGAACCAGAATGTTGTTATTGAAAGAAAATTGCAAAGGCAGCTTTAGTCATAATTTTAGAATCACGGGATGGTTGAGGTTGGAAGGGACCTCTTGAGATCAGCTAGTCCAACCCTCCTGCTCAGAGCAGAGTCAATGAGAGCAGATTGCCAAGCACCATGTCCTGTTGGATTTTGGTTAGTCCTTTCAAGTGAATCATAATTCTGGATTAACTTTGATCAATGACTGATCAATAAGTGTTGGTCTGTGGATATATTACAACTTGTCCCATTTCGTGTAAGAATATTTATCTCATTCCCTGAGCATTGTCTCCTTGAGTTTTACAAATTGCTTTGTTAGTAGCAATTTTTACTAATTTCTTATGCTGATGTTTGGTCTTCTCCAACCAAATACTTGTTTTTCGAATCGGCTTTTGTTTCTAAAAAAAACCTTAAGAATTCCTGTTGTGTTTCTCCCATCTTTTATTTGCACATCCTTCAAAACTTTTATGCTTGTGCCTCAGATATTTTGCATCCTGAGACCATCATAAAAAGCTACTTGAAACTATTAAAATTACCTGAAAAGAAATACAGTAGAAGGGTCTAATGTTTTTATGCACGAATTTTTTCTCAACAATACTATTCTGTTCAAGATCAATGCATTATTAAACACTCAAATGTTCAATTCTTTATGTGTGCCCCGTTTTATGTTTGAGTCCCTGCAAGTTTTTTGGTCTAATATGAATAACTCAAGTATGAGAGAACCCTGAGGGAAGTTACTAGCTTCTATATTCTTGCTCTTCTGTAAGAAGACAGTTCATTTTTTTGGTTTTTCATTTGTTTATTTTTGATGGTTCCAGTGTTTGGTAGTCAGACTATTTCAGTTAACTTCCTTTTTTTTTTTTTTTTAAATTTATTTGCACTTTTACCAGTTTCAGGATGCATTGGATGTCACCCTTTCCGTTAGGTCCGTGATTGTTTACAATAAGGAATTGTCTTTCTGATAATGTCTACAACTCTTTTATTTTTATTTCATAGGTGTTCAAAATTACATCTGTGAATCAGCATTGTAAGGTACTAAATTTAAAATGGTCATAAAATGACACAGTGTGTTCCTGGGTTTAGTCTGTAAAACTGACAAGACAATAGAAATAATCCTTAGGCATCACAAGTGACTTTGCCCTGACACCTCTTCAAAATGCTGCATGAGGGGCCTAGCCTGCATGTGAAGGTTTTCTCCATCGATGTCTGGTTCTGTCAGTGGATTAATATTTTAGATGAAAGACAATAGCTACAGGGAGTATGTAACTGCCAAGCACTTATCAACAAGGATTTTTCAAATCACCCCTTATATTTTTAAAAGAAGGGAAAAAAATCAGCTATAAACAGCTTTTTAAAATAATTATTCTTGTTTTAGAACAAGGATAGACAATTTAGAACAATGTTATCATATTTTAGGGATCCATTATTTGAAAGCAAATACATATGCACAAAGGCCACAGGGAGACATTTTTCTAATGTAAATTAATTCCAGGACATTATAGTAGGATGTGGTGGAGCATATATTTATAAGCCAGTAACTGCACTCAGTTCAAGTGTTCAGGAATGTATATCAGTGCCTGAACAAACTCAGGATGTATATCCATTGGCTGATGTACTCATTCTCTGTTGTTTGTTATTATTTCCTTTATTAGCATATGAAATTCATAAAGAACATTGGATATCGTAAGGTAAATACTGTGTTGTGTCCAGAATACTTGTCTGAGTGGCAGAAATTAAAGAGCAGTTTGAAACTGTAGAGAGAAGGACTGGGAGAGGACGTGGAGAGGTCAGCTAATACTTTTCTTCTGCTGCAAGGCAAGAACAAACTTTAGCTAAACCACTCTTGACAGATCTTTGTCTAACCAGTTCTTGAAAAAAAAAAAAGTTACTGTGATGGAAATGGTGAAATTTCCCTAAGCAGTTTGTTCCAGTGTCCTACTGTCATTATGAAAGTGTTTTCTAATGTCTCATCTAAGTATCATTCACTGGGATTTAAATTCATTACTTCTTGTGTTGCCCACACTCAATGTGGATAACAGTTCATCTTAGTATTTTCTGCATTGTATACTTCAAGTCTGTGGTGTCAAGTTCTTTGTAGTAAAAGAGGAATGTAATTACCTTATTTTTAGTGGACACAGAAGTTATTTCTCTCAATATAGGTTAGGGATTAAAAAAGTACACTTTAGCAGAACGTACAGTCCGAAACTAAGTAAGTTTGGATTCAGTTCGTGATTCTGTATGTCATGTAGCACATGGACTGTGTCTAGTACATGAAACCTTGATTTCTGTATTGTCTTTCATTTAGTTTTGTAATATTATTAAGAATAAAACTTGGTTAGGATGTATAACAGTATAAATATAAAATTGCACACACTGATCAATAAATAATGACTATGTCACAGATCTAGAACGTTTATTGTCTTGGTTTGGTTGATGTTTCCTAGTAATTGATGGGAGTCTGTCCACAGACTTTAATGAGATTTAGATGAATCTCCTGCTGCTGAGAGTAGTGAGATTCTTTTAGTAGAGGTGAATTACTGGGCGTTCCTGGAACAACACATACATCATGATTTATTATCAAGAGTTAATGAGAAAACAAGGGAGTTTTACAGTATTAAAATCCTGTTTAAAAAAAAAAAAAAAAGTTGAACCTTCTCATTGTAATTTTAAAATAAGATTCTTTATAGCATTTATTTTTTCCATGTAGTGTTTAGTCTTTGACTATTCCTGTTGACTTCAAGGCGTTATGCAAGGCTACTACGACTTTTTCAGTTGCAAGCTTTAGTTTGCCAGCTTTATATGAAGCAGGTTTTGTTTAATATACAAACATGATGCAACTGTTTGGGTGCTATGTAAATAATAAGGTAGTGATCAAAGTTATTCAAATGATTTTGAATTCAATTGAAATGTGCACTTTTTGGCTTCCACCCAGAAGTGGAGGAGTGTCTGTTTAGGAGAAGGCACTGTAGAGTCTTGATAAGAGGCACGGTTAATGAGGTACAACATATTCCAGTTTTCTCATGCTGCTATCTTGTGCAGCCTATCTTCTTGGGATTACTAAAGAATAACTGCCGACTGTCCAAATCTAATTTGGCTCAGTGCACATGGATCTTTCTGCCAGATGGAGCTTATTTCTAGTTTTGCTCACTAGAACTCAGATAAACTGTAGTTGGCAGAATATGGCAACTTTGATATAACCCAGTACACTGTAATGGAAAATAGAAATAAGCTCCTGGACATCAATGGCCGTGGATTTGGCGGTGGAAAAAAATGCATCCATTGACTAGCATTCTTGATGGAAGTTTACCAGCTGTTTCACTCTGCATATCTAAAGCGGGCTGTCAGTGTGGCATCACTGAATACCTTAATAAAAACTGCACAGGCACCAGATTTTCTCCTTTGATTGGAGTGCTGCCAAAACCAAATGTCTTCATTTTTTATCGTGGATATAGCATTTCTGTGTGAGGAGAAGAGGAGTGTGGAAGAAAAGTCTGCCTGAAACAACAGAAGGGAGTAAAATAAACAGTTTGCCAAATTTCTGTCCTGACTAAGGATAATCCTGTGTTCTGAAGGAATTTTGGATAAAAAGTCCAGGCATTCTGGCAGTAAGATCTTGGTTATGCTTTTTTAGAGTAGGTAACTTGGCAAAGGATAACATTTCTTGTTTTAAGAGTCAGTAATTATAACCATTGATGTCTGCTTTTAACCTTTTGATTTATACTTTTGGGGAATGCTCTTGCATGTATAATGAGAAAATAATGCACTGTGAAATCCTCAATTAGTAATAAGCTGTCTGGATCAGCTTTTCTGTGCCAGCAGTTACACCTGAAACTAATTTATTTTTCTCATCTGCTTGTATTTTAATTTGCATCGGTAGCATTAAAAAAAATACTGTTCATGTGAAGATTTCACAGAAAAATAATTTAATGGAAGCTATTCACTTTGTTCTTTACTATTCAAGGACAGCATATCTTGGGGCATGTGACCTGTTTAGGAAAATTAATTAATTTCCATGCCTTTTTAATGTTAACTTTACAAATAAAAATTTGTTCTCCGAATTATCCCTTTCTTATGCAGTGGGCTAAAGTAAACTGGTAGCTCAGCTATCGAATTGCTCCTTTGATTTCACTCAGGCCCATTTCTTTCTTCGGGCTCAGCTCCCATTGTAGTTGTCAAGTTTGGAACCACATAAGCCCCTTTATTGTCATTTCAGTTCTGCTGCTTTTTTAAGAACTCAGCTGTGTACGTGAGGACAGTCCATTAGTATCTGAAATGTTTATTCTAATAAGCGCATATTGAGAGATGCCCCTTTGCACCATCTGGCCACCTTTTGTTGATATTGGTTACAGAGGACTCACCTTTTCCTCCATTTTTGCCTGATCATTTTTGCTTTTTAAAAAAAGAATAAATACATTACAAATGAATAACCAAAGCGAGCACATTCTGCGTCATAACTGTACAGTTACCAAGAAGAGTGATCCCTACTAGTCACAAACTCTTTAATGCCAGAAGGGTTTTTGTCGCATAAAGTTAAATATGTGGGCCTGTGAGTTGGTACACTGCCATAATCTTTAGCATCGTCTGACACAACTGCTGCTTAATCATTGTGTTACAGTTCTTGCATTAAATGTCACTCTATTTTTGATGTAATTCCCTGTTTGTCTGGTCCCCTGCCTCCATGAAGCTGCCCAAAAAACAAAATTAACTTAACATTCTTCTGGA
>VYZM01016421.1:16419-28803 GCA_013398915.1 Dromas ardeola | reverse complement strand
TTTTGTTAATTAAAAATAAGTCACAAGTTGAAAAATGCAAATATTGGCATGCAATGTAAATCTTCCCTGTTATAAATGAAATTCTATTATTCTGTGTTAGGAAATTATCCTTATTACAAAATAGAATGCTTTTTAGTCTGGGTAGAAAAGGGTTTAAGGCTATGTTTAATGTATTAATTGAAGAATATTCACCGATGGTATAGAAACTTAATTGCATGAAATTGTTGACCAAGGCTTGATCCTGCGTGCAAGGAAGCCAGTAAGACTTTTCATGCAATGTGAAGACAATTTATATTCGTTCTGTTACAGCGATCAGCTAGTTAGACTTTTTTCAGTCATGCCATTGTCTTTGACTTAATCATTGGTACTTCTAAGTTACTCACTTAAATATCAAATTTTGTTAATAATTTTTAAAACTTATTTTGAAAACACAACAAAATTGTTTGCAAAACCCAGTGATAACTCTTAAAGCTATGGCACTAATAAACATAATGAAATTATACTTTTCTAAAAAGAAAACTTTCTATGACTTTTTCCATATCCTGAGATGCATAATTTAGTTGTAAAATGTAGACTGGGAGCCAAAGCAAACTATAAAATATCTACAGCACAGTTAAGCGTTTGAAATAGGAAAGGGTGATTGTTTTTAATTGCGCAGGGGTCTTACCACATTAAAATGCTAAGTGGTTCACTTTGAAATTGTATTTCGTCAGTTGTAAAATGTTAACATAGTTGAACAAGAAAGTATAAAAATTGAGCAATAATTACTCATTTGCTCTAAAAAAACTTGAATGACTCATTAAAATGGGGAAAATCTGTATGTCATTCAAACTGATTACTTACTTCACTTTTTCTTATATTCATCCTTTTTAAAATAGGAGCCAGTAACACAGCAGATACCTTATTCCAAGAAGTGCTGGGTCGCAAGGACAAAGCCGATTCAACGAGAAACGCACTTAATGTTCTTCAGCGTTTTAAATTTCTTTTCAACCTTCCCTTGAATATTGAAAGAAATATCCAGAAGGTATAATTCTTTAAAAATGCTTTTCTGTTTCCTGAGAGTCTGTTACCTTTTTCTTGAGAAATATAAATGTTTGTTGTTTGTTTGTGTGTGTGTGTTTTTTTTAAGGGCGATTATGATGTGGTTATTAATGACTATGAAAAAGCCAAATCACTCTTTGGAAAGACAGAGGTTCAAGTATTCAAAAAATGTAAGATACAGTTTCTTTTATTTGCTTTTTATTTTAACTTAAAGGCTAAGAAGTGCGTAGTAGTCTAAAGAGCTTTAGGTGGGTTTGAAATGGATTTTAATCCATAAAATTATGGATTTATAGGAAGCGATTACTCTAAGCAATACTTCTGGCAAGTTTTCTGAGAGAGATATATACTACAAAATGTGAAATCACAGCAAATTTTATTTATTAAGGCTTGGTATTACTGGACATTAAAAAAGGTTACAGTAATTAAAACGTGACTCTGATTGGCATATTGTTGGAAAGATTTCAGAGTCCAAGTTTCTGTTTTTGTAGAACTGTTGTATACAAAATTTTAAGATGTGGCTTGTTAGAAAATGAGTTATATTGATTTCCACATTAACTCCAGAAGTGTCTGATGTCCTAGAAAAATAACATAATTTTCAGTTCATACCACTGCCAAAGGCACACACAAAATTTATTTCCTCTCCCTCCTCCTAGATTATGCTGAAGTTGAAACCAGAATTGAAGCTTTAAGAGAACTTCTGTTAGATAAGCTGCTTGAAACTCCGTCAACATTGCATGATCAGAAACGTTATATAAGGTAATCACTTGACTAGTGTCTTCACCAGACATACAGTGTTTAAATGTGTATTTAAATCTGTTTCCTAAACAGGGTAGTGACTCTTTGCACTTCGGTTTATATACCAATTTTAAAGCTGTAAGTAGAGTATTTTGAGATTTTTAGGATTATATAAATAATGGCAATGGGTTGTTTCTTGATTATTTTTTTAATGATTGAAAAACAGCCCTTGAATGAGAGCAGTTTAATGAAGGATAACTGAGATTGAATTTAATTTTTTAAAATCTTTAAGGCATGTTTAGATTCTGTTGCTTCCTGCAAACCATCGTATTGCAAGCTATGTCTGAAATGATCACTCACAGGTTGCAGATCTCAAAATAGATTCCTTATTAATTTGTCTTACACTTCAGCTTGACTTGCTGTTGAAATAGAATTATCCTAAGTCAGATAATAGAGAAATTTTAATCCAAACTGTCATTTCAGTTTGGGTTTGGCTCTTTTATTACTCAATTTAAATAATCTAGTTCCTATATATTTCGTGAACATGAACCAGTTCCCCAGTTTTCATTGAAATTCCTAGATTTTCTGTCATTCACAAAGTTGATGTCGAAGTCTGTTGTAGGCATACTGACATGAGTTGGTTGGACCTTCTTCTACTGATAGACCTGAACTTATTTCACAGTCATCGGAGCCAAATTTTAGAGTGCTCTGGAACATTTGATGGCTTTACGTAGAAAGCTTTTGAGTTTTGTACAGTACTAGCATGGCTTGACATTCTCGGTGATTTTTTTCGGTTACCTTAAAAGATGTAGACCAAATGGGCTGTGTGAGAAGCATTCTTAAAATTCTGACACCTGCATGAGGTCTTCAATGTTTTGTATGCTCACCAGGCCCAGTTGCACAGGACAAAGTGTGTTATTGGTATCTTAGGTCCCTTTATGTTATGTTAGTTTATGAGGACAATGACCAGTGTACATTTATGTAGAGTGCTTCTCCTTCTTAGGGGTGCTATATAAATATTGCCTATTTACTGGAATTGCGTTTTAAGGTGAGTAATTAAGCATTGTGTGTCTCTGAAGAAGGCACTACTGTTTCCTTTCTACATCAGTCTTCAAAACCTTAAAAGAGCAGCTTCATTATTTAAGCCAAATCTTATGACCTCTTCTAAGGATTCTTTGGAAGAATCAGAATTGTATATGATTTTGATTCTGGGTTTTTTTGGTGGTGTGTGTGGGGTTTTTTTGTTTTTTTTTGTTTTTTTTTAGTTTTTCTCTAGTGCCTTAACTTGAAGTATTGAATCTTTAAAAATATTCCAGCCTATGTTAAAGCATACTGTGTTAGTGTAACTACCAAATGTATTTTGCATGTAGAAGAGTATAATGAAGGAGAGCAGGGAGTGGACAAATGTGGAATAATTTAGTTCTAATGGATTAACAGAATCCCAGCATAGAAAGTGATTAAATTAGTTTCGCTACTCTAGGTATGCTAATGTGGTTATACTAGTGTAAATTTTCTGGAGGCAAGGTGTGAAGAAAGCTTTCTTCAGTGCACTTCAGCTGAGAGGAAATTAACAAAATCCTAATTGCAAAATTATTTGCATAACATCTGCTATTTGGATGAGGTTCCTTGGTATGTTTGTTTTGTATGTCTCCAATGTCTAAGGCTGAGCAAGACCTGAAATACTGTGGTTTTCCCCCTCAGATACTCAATGTTTATCTTTGTAATTCAGCTTCAGTTCATATTTTCCTCTAATTTTATTATGGTATTTACACTGAAAATTTTATACTGTTCAGAAACAGCTTACCATGTCACTTAACAGCCAAGTAGATGTATTTTTTCCAAGACCAGTGGTAATTTTTGTTTTTATTTTGAGTCTAAGCAAAGACTTAAATCCCCCTGAACACTGAGGAGGGGCTTGAGCTCATAATTTATAAATGTCACTCTATCAAAATGGTTGGTTGTGTAATGTTCTCATCCATCCAACCAATCCTACTTTGACAGTTTATTTTTTGTTAAAGTACTGCAGACAGTTTTCAAAGAATATGGAATTTTGCAACACGGTCCTATTTAACATTAGTTAGTATTGTATTAATACAGTTTTTGTGAAGGAGTTAGACATTCCCTGCACTGCTTAAGATAATAAATCAGTGTACTTCACCTTGAGCATCTTGAATTTTTGAATCTGTCCTGAGTCTCATTAAAGCAGAATGTAATGGAGCGCATTAAATAGTAGAACAGCTACCGCTTTTTGAAAATACTGTTTTGAAAGTACTGTTGTCAGATAGTCTGGAATGTCATATGTTAGACTATGTTATGTGTTCTCTTTGAAATCACAACAGCTGGCTTCGCTCTCCCCCAAAGACAGAGGGTGTTTTGCTTCTGTGCATTAGAAGCCCCAGTTCCTTTCTTTATCAACCCGCCCTTTTTTTTTCTACCAGATTGTGTGTGCACATCCTAATGCAAAAAAAAAAAAAAAAACAAAAAAAAAACCACCAAACCTTAACAGCAAAACCAAAAAAACCATAAAAACAAAACTGAAAACCCCAACCAGGAGCTTGGTTTACATTTGTTTATGCATGCATGTTCTAAAATTAATGAGCCACCAAAAATTAATTCCTTCTGTACTTACTTGTTAAGGTTACATGATGATACAATCAGGACATATAAAGTGGGGAAAAAAATTACCCTATTTTATGTGCTTGAGGTGTCATCACTGATTCCAAGTGAAACATGAAACACTGAACTGCAACCTTGGCAGATAAAGAGCTTGGTTTCCCAAGTACTTTACTAGAAGCACAACTGAAAATATGTGTTAATGTGATATGAAATATATATGGTTTTGTGTATTTCTACAAGGTTTTTTTGGTGGAATTTTGCTTCACTAAATGAGGAAGGGAGAATGCAAAGGTTGTGTTTGCATTGGGTTTGAATGTATCTTAACAACTATTCTTGAATTTTTAAAACTAGGTAAAAAAAAAAGTATTTGTACATCTTTGGTCTATTTTAATGAGGCCGTCAGTGTGTCAAGTCAGAGCTGTGATTTTTGGACTGGGTTTTACAGATATCTTTCTGATCTTCATGCGCCTGGGGACCCTGCTTGGCAGTGCATTGGTGCTCAACATCAGTGGATTCTGCAGCTCATGCACAACTGTAAGGAGAGCTATGTTAAAGAACAAAAAGGCAAGGATATATTTTTTTTTTTATATATATATATGTTTGACACTTAGGAATTTGGCATCGCCTTTTATTTGACAAGTTTTGGTGTACAAATGATATTTGGTTTTTTTCCCATCAATTTTGATAGCTTTTTACAAAGTCAAATACTGACTTGTATTTTTTCTTTATTCTATTATAAAAACAAAACAGCAGTTGGAGTTTTCATTTTGTTTAATTTATAACTTTTAAGCTCTTCACATGGGGAAAGCATTAAATTTCAATCATTTATCTGAAGTTTACTGTCCTCTTGAAATACTTCTTTGAGGTCACGTGAAGTTTGGATTGTTTTCTGAATCTGCCAGTTAGATTTCTTTGTCACAAGATATGCTGTTAGTATATGGATATGCAGGGCATTGGGCCATAGTGGGATACTGTGTAATTTGTTGATGTGCAGTGAATGACAATATGGTGTTTTCTTGTTCTCTGTTTGTTTCAAAATTCAGATTACACTGTTCAGGCACAGACCTGTGAGTTGGATAAATAAGATACTTAGAAAATGTTATATTAAGACCAGTATGAATATTTAGTTGTATTCTGTCTTTGTCTTTGCCAGTGTTGCTCCTCAAACAAATGTGTGCTCATAGGTATTGTTTTCAGGTATGACAGCAATTTAACTACGAGTTAACATAATCTATCACATTAGTGTATTTTCAAAAGGGAGTAAGTGGGAGGCTATTGGCCTGGCATTTCTAGTAGTAAAATCTGAAAACCAGATTTTTAAATTAGAAAATGACAAGTAGTGCCTTCTTTCTCAAGAAGTCTTACTGAGTTTGCTATTTCTGAAATGAGTGAGCATATTGGAATCTGGCTTCTCTCAGCTTATAGGGAATACCCATGTTTAGTGTAGTGCATGCGTATCCCAAACCAAATAACGTGTTCTCGTCTGAGAAACCACAGAAATTTTACTGAGTTGGAACTGCTGCAGAAGTGTGCTGTAAAATTGCTGCAGGAGGCTTAAGCTCTCGTTAGCAGAGGTTACAACATCAGGTATAGAGTTCACAGGGTGCATCGCATATGACAGCGATGTCAGTAAGTTTTAGTTAAAGCATTTGCAGACCATCTTTGTTCCACAACACAGTGGGGAGTGCTGTAGGACCAGCTGGAACACTAGGTTGGTTTCTTGGCCTTTTGGTTAAAATTCAGAACATTTCCAAAACCTTCCCTATCTTCGCTTCTTGTCAAAATCCCAATACACCACTCCCACCCCCCAACATACAGCTATCAGGAACAAAACTCACTTTTAAAAGTAGCCATGGTTAACAATTCTAAGCTTGCTTTTTCTCCAGTCATTTGCAAAGTGTTATGTAGCCATCTCCTGTCTTCTTAGTGAGAAAAATAGGGGCATGAAGATACTAAGTGCTTGAGACTTTTTTGTTGTAGTAGTCGTATTAATTTTGATATGCATGCTCCAGTAAACGAATGGAAAATGTGTCTAAATTCCTAGGCTTGTCTTGAAAGTCTCAACCTGTTTGGTGTTTTTCTTGCAACAAATCTTCTTACGTCAGCCTTAATATCAAAGGGGCTATTATGTTAGCAGCTTTGTTTGACTCACAGAAGAGAGAATTTAAATAACTTGAATGCCCCGTAAATGCCCGTATGAATAGTTAATATTTAGTGCATATATGAAACAAATGCTAATGTATTATCACTCTTATTAAAGAGCTCATCAAACTTCAATAGTTTTTTCCCCAGCCTTTTATGTGATCCTTACTAATACGGTTTTTGTACAGATTGTAAAATACTCAAGAATTGATCCTAGCTGATGAAATTTCTCACTTAGTATCTAGTAGGACAAAGGAAGGCTGCTGAACATGGTTTTTCCTTTTCATAGATCTTTAATTTTGGCATACATCAGACAGGAGAAGGAAAAACTTGCAAGAATTGGTATTAACTGCCAAGTAGAACAATGCTGATTCTGATCAGAGACATGGAATGTATTTTTAATCTACTTTAATAGATGTATGCTTTTCAAACAGGAAAAGTGTGGGTTTTTACTCAAATTGGTTATGCAAGACTTTGAGGAATATAATCAACTTAAATAAGTCAGAAACGCGGTTTATATGTTTATAAATTCACAGGCTATTTTTAGAAGAAAGTAGTAATACATTTTCAAACGTTGAAGTCCTCCACTCTGAAAACATGCTTCCAAAAAAGATTATTTTGTATATTAAGCATTTGGAGGAAGAGGTGGGTCATAAGGTTGATATTCTAATGAAAAGGGCATTAAATCTTTTTCTAGATTTCCCTTCTCAACAAGGGTGATAGATACTGTTTCTAGCAGATGGTATTCTTCATATGGTAGATGCTGGAATAAGTAGACAGCAATTACAGTTCCACCTTAAACATACCAACAATTTTTGGCTACTCTGCTGTGAATCTGTGGGTTCAAACTGATGTGAGTCAAAACTTTTAGGCATAGTAAACTTAAACCTCAGTAGCAGATTGTATATATTTTTGCATTTGTGCACAATTTTTCAAGTTTCAACTGAGTTCATGCTACAGTATTTTGCTATTTTATTTATTTTTAATGCAGAGCTGTGCCCCAAGTTGTTATACATGAATTTTACTACCCGAAATAGATTTGGAAGTAGAGGAAAGCCATTGCTTTTCTTACCTGGAAAAGTCTTTGTGGAAAACTCTGTTAGACATTCTGGACAGGATTTTTGTAGCTGATTGTCAAACAGTAAATCTAATCAAAGAATTTATTTGCTGGACATGATGTGTTCGGGAAGGGAAGGTTAACATAGCAATTATTTGCTAAACAAGCTAAACCCCAAGCCTAAGTGAATTCTAAGGAGAACTTACTCCAAATTCAGTCACTGATATGAAAAGCCAACAGAGTACTCTTAGTGGGACAAAATTGTTCTAGTTATCTCCACACTGTTAGGAGGTTGACCCTTTAGTCATTACAACTGAAATAACTTCATTTTCTTATACCGAAATAGCGTATTCTCCTATCTTCTTTAAGAGATTTAGTGATGTATTGTCTCATCTAGGCCACTAGTAATGTCAGTCACGGCAAATCCCCAATATTGATAAGAAGTACATCTACTTTTCTATGTCCTCTGTAGGTTCCTTATCTTTATCTGATGATTGCTCTCTTGTTAATAACTGTACTTTCAAGGCTTTCCTAAGCATAGTTGAAGAGTGGAGTGAGCTAATATAAATAATGAGGTGGTTGAAGGTGCTATCAGAAAATTGTGTATTAGAGATATATTTAAATATGTGTCTATTTAAGTTTTATATCTAAGTATACATTTTTGATCTAAATGTGAATCCTTCACTCTCAGTAGTACTATCACATGAAGACTGTTGGGGGTTTTTGGTTTGTTTTGTTTTTTTTTTTTTTAAAATGCCTCTGTGCTTTGCCATTACTAGAGATTAACTCCATTCTGCAGAAATACTCTGCAGTCGTAAGCATGTCCTAAACTGTAAAGTATCATAATATAGTACAATCTCTACTGCAGCCTGAAAGAAGAAACAGTGGCAAGTTTACAGGACTGCAATGGTCTTGGAGTTCTCTCCTGGAATTTGTTTCAGGGGTTAGCAGAAGTCCTATGTGTTTCAAATATTGTCTGTTTTCAGTTAATCCAATTTGTGTTAATATTAATCTAAAAAACTAAAAGGTGTATCAAGCTCTGCTAAGCTTTGTCAGATAATTTGGCAGTGTGGCTTAAAGGCTGGCAACTACCAGCAGCAAATTATTCCATTGGATGTTCCTTTGATTTTAACAGACAATTATTAATTGTAAAAGATACAGTAATCTGATCATTAGCTGATTGGTTGCATTTATTTCAAGAGGTACAAATAGGGTGGGGAATTTTCTCAAGTCCTGTGTATGAAGTACTTTACAGCAGCATTTTGGAGTCTGTTTCCCTTGGAGAATGTCTCTGTATGTGTATTAACATACTCAGTCTTTCCCCTCAGTCTCTTAAACAACCCTGTTGGTTTCCTGATTAGTCTTGAATTATGTAGATTAATGTTTCATTACACGCTCAGGTATGGCTATTGTTACTCGCCCATCATCGCCTTTAACCTATCTCTCTCTTGCTCTGTGTAGCCATAGCAGACCTTCCTCATTTGTGAGGTTAAAAAAATGCAGGCAGATGATGCTCATACTATGTGAAGCTGTTGGAATCCAAGCCCACGTGTTTTAAGGAGTGAGAGAATATGCTTATATGACAGCAGACCAAAATTTCTCCTGCTCTGAAGTATGAGCAGACAGGATAAAGTTTTACTGCATGAGGCAGTACAGGGGATGCCCAAATCATAAAGCTTCCGTGCTTGTGTCCGTGCATTAAGCCATTTTCCTGCTTCCCTGATGGACAAATTTTGCCATTAAAGGTGCAGTTGCAGATAGAGGACTCATGTGCAACTGGCTGGAGCTCTAGCCTTGCTGATGTGGTAATGCTTGTAAATATATGGATTTATTAACTTCTTATGTTTTCAATTTAATTTTTGTCAGCCTTTCTAATGGAATATGCAGTTGTGCTCCTTTATTGTTTTTTAAACCTTTTTTTAAATGGTTATGAGGTTATTTCCTGAAGCATTGATAGATTCCTTTTATAAATCTGATTGCTGCCCACTGGAAGGACCTGAAGTAGGTAAAGCCAATTTGCTGCTCTTATTTAGTATGTAGATACGATAGAGAGAGGGAGATGCATGAGGCTGAATAGACAGGAAAAATAGCACTTTTGAAGGCTATGAATACAAAGCTTAACATAGAAGAGCACTGTGCTCACTCAAAACTGTATTTCTTAAAGATCTAGCAAGAGATAGTTGAATGATGCACTGAATTGTGCTGGTATTTTATGCCTTGCATTGGCTAAAGTCTGAATTGCTTCTTCTGAACTTTGAACTTACGATTTGTAGAAGTCTTGGGACTTTCAAACCTGATACCTGGATAACAAATGGTTTCCTTCAATTAAGATTTTACATATTCGTAATTTTTAACTTTACTTGGCACTTCCCCTATTATTAGGGCATAATTGTAGTTTTTCACCATGGCTTATGCTTCCCAGACTTCACTGGAGTACAGGAAACATGGGGGATATAATGACGTAAAATGACATGAAAATAAATGTAAATAAATGAGGTTTAGTTTAAAATTTGCCTGGGGCACTGGGCAGATAGCCAAAATGAGTTAAGCAGTGGGATTCTTAACATGAGTATCAGGGAAAGATGCTATGGAGGTTAGGACTGTTTTCTGCGTGGCCAATGGTTATTTGCTTAGACTTTAATAGTGGCTTAGTAGGTTTCATGATTCTTTGAGCTAAAATGGATAGGGACTCTAGTCCAGTTACTGTGAAACTGACTGAAAAAGTCTTAATTTCTTAACAAGTCTTTCCGAGATATTATGTAACATCATTGCAAATAAGCTACTGTTAATATAATTTAGAAACTAAGACTGTAAATCGAAGCGCTGCCACAGTTGTAGCGTGATCTGTCTGCTGCCCTTTGGGTTGCAAAATATATAATATACAACCTATTAAAGTTCCCAACATGGAGACAGCTCTCAAAACTGAAACGTGTTAGCTCGGTCATTGTGATTTTTGTTGTAGTTCTTATTGCTGGAAAAAAATGTAATTTTTGCAGCACTCAGAATATGATACACAGCTCTCCAGATATTGTTAAAAAAAAAAAAAACAAAACACACCCAAAACCATGTAGGGTTTTTCTGTGCCAGAGTAACAGCAGCTGTACATGGTGTGAAGGAGAGAGATGGATGCTTAGACCACATTGCTCTTTCTTCTGTGCCACACTGAGATTCTATTCACCTTGCAATGAATGATCCATCTTTGTTAGATCAGACAGGCCAGCAAGGCTTGTGTCAAAAGGGCCTTTTCAATTTGTTATCCTAGCAGCTGGTTCTCTTCCATTGCCTTTGCTTACTGTACATCTGGAAGAAGACTTCTTGCAGCTGGGAGCCATTTCATGTCTAAACCACATCCCCTGTCCATAGCAGAAATAGCCTTCTGACAGCAGATGTCAAGCAAACCCTTAATGGGTTATTAATTCAAAAAAAAAAAAAAAGAATAAAAGTTAATCAGTACAAAATTTAACCTTGGATTTGTTTTCCCCTTTTACCACCTGTATCTGTAACTTTGCTGTTACCAGATTCTACTAAAAATCCTGAATATGTTCAGAAGTGTAGGAGGCATTCTTATTTTATATAATACTTCAAATAATATTTGAAAATATAAAAAAAATAAAAATTTAAAAGATCAGTACTACTGAAGTTAAAGTGAAACTCTTCTGTGCCCACAATTTTACCTTGGTGTCTGCTCTAGTCTTCTAAGTCCTTATTCGGGCAATTAAATAAAAGCGGGTTGTTTTCAAAGTTGCTGAAGATCTTAATGTCCACTGGTGCATTTTACTAGTGCTAGTAAAATGACGTCATTTTTATTTATGTGCTGAACTTGAAGTGTTTGGCTCTTGCTTCAGCATTTTTTGCCCTGCAGGACTGACAATAAGGCTTACCCTTAGGCTGTGAAATACTTAGAACACTGCTAGAAATAATCAGCCCAGTTACCCTTTTTGTAATAAATGGAAAAATAGTTTTAGTATAAATGTATTTAGTATACCTAAGATTAGTCTTAAAAAAAGCATTCATTTTTAAATGTATTCCAAAAACGTGGGTTGTTTTTTTTTTTCTTAAAGTGCAGCAATTTTGATCTTCCACACTCATCTTTTTGCTAGAAATACAACCCATTTTCTTCTTGATCATTTAAAAATGTCAGATTCCTAATAAATGTAAGGTTAGAAAGAAAAGGTACTCCAGAAAAACAGTGAAATGCACTCATTCATCTCTTAAGCAGGTTAATTTTTTTTTGGTAATTTCTCGTGCTCACCTAATTTCTTGCCTAGACAAATTGAAATTCTCAAAGTGTTGCCCTTGAAAGGAATCTTATCCTGGTTGTGTCGGTGCGGGCTCCAGGCACTGTGTGTTTGGTCAACAAGCAACAGTGGGTGGTCAGGCTGTAGCACAGGACAAGGGCCCGCTGTGCACAGGAAAAAATGTTCAAAGGTGTTTAAGGGTGGTAAGGAAGTCTGCCGCCCCTTCAGAGAGTCGGGAGGCTATAGATCAGCCTTCCCTCGCTATGATAGCCTGTGAGAAAATTCACTGTAAGATACATAATGGATGAAAGAATACAGTAACTGTATTCACCTGGCTGNGGTTATCTTCTGGTTGCATAATTAAATGGTTTTTTTTTTTTTTTTTTTTTTAAATTTCATGTTGCTCATACACATGCTGTATATGTTCATGCAGCCTGTGTAATGACCGGTGTTTGACTTACCATGGAAAATTGCACTGAAAAACTACTCGGACTGAGGTTAGTCACTTGTTAACAATGTTCTTCACCACTACAAAAAGTACAGGCACTGCATTAT
>VYZM01016421.1:878-16402 GCA_013398915.1 Dromas ardeola | reverse complement strand
AGCTTTTCTAAAAAGCTTTAGCTGAATGTCACATAAGTGATGCGCCAAGAATTGCAGAGTGGCTGAGGCTGGGTTACACGAGGGAGGTGGGAGACGTGTGACTCCCACAAGAAACTTCCGCCTGTCGAACTGCAAGGGGAGGGGGGGGGGAAACAAGCAGAGTTGTGGAACAATAGATAGTGCAGAACGATTTTTACACTCAGTTTGGTAATAGTTTGGAAATATGAAAGTAAAGCTGCTTTTAAAGATTTAAATCATTGACTGGTTTGCAGATTGTGGAAAAATCTATTTTGGGCAAATTTCATGTTAGTTGTCTTTTTAATGGAGGCTGTGATATGCTGCGTGCCAAGAGCATGCAGGTAACATTACCAAAAAATGGGGTCAGGGTGTGTACATGAGCCATAGGTACTGTAGGCACACAGGTACCCTGTAGCAACTCCAGTATTGATAAACTTAGAGTAAACCTGCAATTAGGGGTCAGCACAGGTGACTTTTTATTTGCAGAAAATGAAAGCACAAATTAAGTAAATGACCTCCAACAGCGTTGTGCTTTTTTTCTTTTTAGATCCTTATTTTGGTGAGATCTCACTGCACTAGAACAGAAGAGGTCTGAACAAAACCATTAACTACTTATATTTCACACAGTATCTGAATGTTTTTATTTTGTTCTACGTACTGTTAAAATATCTGTGTGCAAAAAGATGAAACCCAGTAAAATCCTTTAAAAAAAAAAAAGTAAAGCAACATGAAGATTCTTAAAACTTCTTATTTGATCTTCTAATGATTTTACAGTTGTAAATGTAATAAGGCTTTAATTACAGTTCTGGTTTGTCACGACTGGTAGAAGAAGAAGAGAATGTAGTACATTTATTTTTCCTGTGTTTCCTTGGTTAAATATACACTTGGCACTGGAGTCGCTGACAGATATGCTCCATGTAGATGCTGTATTTTGGAAAAAAATACTTCTCTAACTTCAAAGATGCAGTATATTTTTAAAAAATTAAGATCTGCCAGGAATGAATTGTTCATATTGTTTATACAACATCTTAAAACATGTTAGCACATCAAAAAGTTAATTTCTTGAAACTTTAGATTGTTGCTGTCCTATATTCAGGATCTAGGGATGTAGAAATAGTACGCAAATCGAATAGTGAATAGGCAGTAAATTATTATTTGGGTAGTTTATTTAGGTTTATAAATATTATTGTCTACAGTCCATACTAATATTAAATCATTGTATTCCATTATGCTGCTAAATTTAAGCTGCAGGCTCCAGAGAGGGAATGAGTTGGGCTGGGAGAAAAAATGTTTGTAAGTTAACTCTCACTTTTTTTTACAAGATTTATGCGTTAGTGTGCAGTCTTCAAGCGCTATCTTCTGGTAGGGTGAAAGCAAAATCAGCTTTGCTAATGTAGTCCAGATGTTTATTAGTCCTGAGGGTATATGGGCTGTTGTAGTTCCCTGCTGCTGTGTTATACTTGCTTGTAATGCTAGACAACCAATTAAGAAATTAGTTCATGTTAAACTTTCTTTTCCTGGTACAGCTGCAAACTGATGATGTGGTTTTTCTGGTGGAACAAGAGAGTATTCTTTACATGTTTTCTGTTACTGGTGAATATATAAACCATTTGGGCGGCGTGGGGTTAGTGTATCAGCAGCAATACAGAATTTTCAGGTTTTCATCTACCTCAAGCAAATGGTTTTAATTGAACTAATTCACATTAAGATGTTTTGGTAAGTGTATCTGTTTTTCTTAGTTCTGAGGTTTAATTGGCACTGTCATTTTTAGAGACCATCTGTTTACAAGAAATTCCTCATATTAGCAAGGTGTTTGAAAGGTGAGAACCTAAATTCTATGCGAAGACATCAAAGAGGGACGTTTTGGGGTATCATGGCTTTTTCTTATTGTAGTTTTTGTGAAAATAACGTTGCTGCGCTTTTAAGGGTTTCTTTTAGTACGTGCTTTAACTAGCAATAACTGTGACAATTCTGATTTGCCCTTCTTGGCATACTTTTTTTGGCCAAATAAAACGTGCATGTGTTGAATCTGAGGCAAATTCTTGTGGAAGCCCAAGAACTATGTGAGGCAGTTAAATTTCTCAGGGTCTTCTATATGATTTTCTTTTTATTCTGGGTGGAAACTCTGTAAGATTCTGAGTGCGTCTTTTTTTTAATCTGGAGAAGAATTAATTTGTTTTGGTTTTACTTCATTCTGTAAGGTTGCTGAAATGTTTTCACATAATTACTGCAAATTTACAACACTTAAGATGGGGGATGGCTTCTGTGAGAAGCTGCTAGAAGCTTCCCCTATGTCTGATAGAGCCAATGCCAGCCGGCTCCAAGACAGATCCCCTGCTGGCCAAGGCCAAGCCCATCAGTGACAGTGGTAGGTTCTGTGAGAACATATTTAGGAAGGGGGAAAAAAAACCCAACCTGATAGCAGCCAGAAGAGAGGACTGAGAATATGTGAGAGAACACCAAGGTCGGTGAAGAAGGAGGGGGGAGGAGGTGCTCCAGGTGATGGAGCAGAGATTCCCCTGTAGGTGAAGACCCTGGTCTGGGGGCACGCTGTAGAGATTAATTGTGGAGCAGATATCCACCTGCCGGCCATGGAGGACCCCATGCTGGAGCAGGTGGGTGCACCTGAAGGAGGCTGTGACCCTATGGGAAGCCCACACTGGGGCAGGTTTTCTGGTAGGTCTTGTGACCCCGTGGGGGACCCACACTGGAGCAATCTGTTCCTGAAGGACTACATCCCGTGGAAGAACTCATGTTGGAGAAGTTCATTGAGAACTGTCTCCTGTGGGAGGGACCCAGTGCTGGAGCAGGGGAAGAGTGTAAGGAGTCCTCCCTCCAAGGAGGAGGGAGCGGCAGAAACAACATGTGATGAACTGACCACAACTCCCGTTCTCTATCCCCTTGCTCCGCTTGGTGGGAGGAGGTAAAGAAAATCATGAGTGAAGTTGAGCCCGGGAAGAAGGGAGGGGTGGAGGAAGGTGTTTTAAGATTCAATTTTTATTTATCATTACCCTACTCTGATTTTATAGGTAATAAATGGAATTAATTTTCCTTGAGTAGAGTGTTTTGCGTGTGACGGTAATTGCTGAGTGATCTCCTTGCCCTTATCTTAACCCACAAGCCTTTTGTTATATTTTTTCTTCACTGTCCAGCTGAGGAGGGGAAGTGATAAGAGTGGCTTCACTGGGCACCTGGCATCCAGCCAGGGTCATCCCACCACACAATGCCACAGTGAAAGGCCACAGGAAATCTCTTTAAGAGCCATTAAAGAATTATGGGAGAAAGAACTTCTTTCAAAAGGAACTAAAACACAATACTGTCACCTATTGGAAGTTTGTGATAAGTTTCACAATACTTAATATTGCTCTTTATGTCCCAGCTGTTGAAGTAAAGTGACTAGGTATATCTTTACTGCCATACTGGTCTGACAGCAGCATAAATTCAGAATAAATATTCTTAAATCCGTTTTACTTTGTGTTACTCTTGAATCTGAGTATTGCAGTGTTACAGCTGGTGCTCTTGCTGTGTGGCCTTCCTGTTATTTTAAGTGAATGTAGGTATTGATGGAAAAGATCAAGCAATATAAACTCAAGTGCTGAGATTCTCACTAAAAAATTCAGCATGAATTACCAGGAGAGGTTTCATCTCGATATAAGAAAGAAATTTTTTACTGTGAGAACGATCAATAACTGGAGTAACCTCCCCAGGGACGTGGTAAAGTCCCTGTCGCTGAAGGTTTTCAAGATGCAACTGGACAGGGTGCTAGATAATCTCATTTAGGCTCCCTTTCCCACAAAAGGTTGGACCAGATGATCTTTTGAGGTCCCCCCCCACCTGGGCTGTTCTGTAATTCTATGAATTGCAATTAAAGTTTATCTGCTACAGCTCAGTTGGCCAATGCTGAAGTAATTTTTGATGATTTCTTTCAGAAATTTATCTGCAAGGTGAAATGCACACAAAAGCAGCAATTTAGACTTTAAAAGAAGTATTGGCAGTGTTACAGTACATTAAAAAATCATCATGGTCTGCTCATCATTATATGGTTGTTTTCCAAAACGTATATTAGACTCCAGGTATCCACCTCGATCAGATTAGACCGTTGTTTAGGACTTGCTGATAGTGACATACATATAGGCAGGCACCCAAAGGAAAAAAAAAAAAAAAATTGATACGTTGGGAAATATTTTGTGTGTTTTGTAGATATGTATAAGTAAGGTGTGTTTAACAGACATGCACGAGCATACAGTGCATCTGCTCTGTGGTGGATGGATTCTTTCTACCTGATCTCTGTAGAGGTCAAACAGCAAAGAAGTAGTTGAACACTCTGCCCTTAACTGCCTCAGCTGGAGGCACAAGAAACTTTTGCTGTTGAAAAGTATATTTAGACATACACCAGAAAAAAAAAGTGTGTGCCATGTCACTAATGGCATAAATACATATTTATCTATGGTTTTCAAGCAACTAATTGTAGGGCATTAATTAAAGTAAAACCAGAGAAACATACAGACCAAAGAATGATATTTCCCACATGGTACTTGTGGTTTTGGCTTTGCTACAGGAGTCAATAGTGATGTTATTCAATAGCATTGATGTAGATAACAAACAGTCTAAATAAGCGAGACTAAGAATGTTTTTGCTACGTAACTTTTGTCTTGTATCACTTCTGAATTAAATTAGAATTCCACAGGCAGCATGCAGTTTCATGTCGATTGGTGTGCAAAATCTTTATAACCTTTTTTCCCTCCCTCCCTAGGCAACTCATTGCTCCACAGCCCCATGTTAGACCTGGACAGTGATGTGCGTCCATCACCAATTGGCCATCTCAGTCAAACTGCTTCATTGAAAAGGGGCAGCAGCTTTCAGTCTGGCCGTGATGATGGTAGGCATCTGTTTTATTTGGAAAAACAAAGCTGCAGTTCCCTATGTCCAGTGTGTGGTGTAACAAAAAAAAAAAAAACAACCCAAACAAAAACCGGGATTCTCTGTGTTTGTTTTGGTTTGGTACCAAATAAAATTCTTTCTTCTCATGCGTTACCATTGCTTACTAAAGGGTTTCTCTGTGTTTTTTGCAAGCAAAGAGCAGTTCATAGCTGAAATCTGTTTCTTAAAATGTAGTCAAGGTAGTAAGAGTCTTTTTTCTACAAAACCAGAATTATATGGGTTTTTTTGGTGTACATAACCACCTACTGCCTAACACCTTTGGCTGTTGTTATACCTTTTGTGTTGTGGTTGCTAAGATGACTTTCCTTGCATTTTGTCCTTCTGTGACTTCACATATCTGGTCCATGTTCTCTAATTCTGCTAACCCAGAAAGGGAAACAAAGTGTGTGACTAAGCTCAAACAGTGTGTCTGCAACCAGCCGAGCCTTTGTTTGTCCTAAGTGTCTTCAACACCCTTGTCCAAACAACTTCATCTCAGGAGTCTTTCAATGGTGACATCACAGGAGACAGAAAACATGTTTTTCACAGGCTAGGTCATTTCTTACCAAAGTGCTTTTTTTGCAGAAAGTGGGTTTTTATGAAGAACCTTCTGGCTTTGGTTTGCTTTGATGTTGCTCTTCTCCCAATTCCATGGACTTCCTTGAAGAACCATCCATAAATATCTGATTTTTTTTTTTTTTTTGAGCAAAAAGAGGAATCTTTCAAGAACATAGAATGAAGAATAATAAGAATTGTACATTCCTGTGCTGCCACAGGGTATCTTCACATGGCAAGACAATTAAATTGTGTCACAGTTTGAGGTCGAATGTTTGTATTCCAAAATGTAAGTTACGCAGACTCTTCAAAATGTATGTGTACACCAAGTAATTACATTACTGTATTACTGTTACCCCTGTCCTTTCTCAGCCCAAAGCCTTTTATGAAGTTGATTAACAAGTTTTACAGAGTAAAACAGTAAATTCCTGGTTGTCATTGCATACCATCCACTAACAATACACATGCCACACTTAATGTAGCAAGCAACATCCAAAATCCACTTTATTTTTTCCTTGTTTGAATTATTTTGCATGTGTTTCTGGTTAAAGAGTTGCATCTACAGAAAGCAATTCCAATTCAGTTGGTTATCTTTGCTTTTTGAGTCTTAGTTATGGATCCATAACCTTTTACAAACTGGAAAAGAGAAGTCTTCAGCAAGCTTTGCAAATTCTGTAGCCATCATTTTAAACCGAGACTCAAAGGAAAACTGGAGGATTGGTCAGAGCATCATAATAATAACCCACTGCAAAGACCCTAGAGTTAGAATGAGTTGCCTCTGAGTTGAGTTGATTGGTATTTAGTTGCAAGTGCCCACTGCATGCTTACAAGCAGTTTAAATCTCTACCATCCCTTGCTCTTCTCTGAGTGGAGAGCCAAAGCAAACCAACCACTTATGATACCTATGCAGGAGCTGCCATTCCAAATATGCCATGGTGTGCTCTGTTTTTAGGTTGCTTGTGCATCTTTTTGGTTTTTAGCAAATTTGAGGAGTGGCATCTCTGGGTTTTTTGGGTGTTTTAGTGTGGGTTTTTTGTTTTGTTTTGTTTTTTTTTTTCCACTAATGTGATTAACAGTGATTGTCCATGACATTGTTTGAACAAATTACTTCAATTTCAAAACTACAGCATTCAAGTAACATTTAGCTCTTGCTTGAGAATGTGTTCACGAGGATATGTAAACAGTAGCTCGTTTAATCTTTAGGATGTTACAGCACAGATTGTAATAGAATAAATAGAATAAAAGAAAACTTCTGCTTTAATATATATTGGAGCTTTCTCTAGCAACAAAGTCAAAATATCCTGAATTTATGGCCAGAATGTCCTTTTGACGTGATGTGCAGTAGCTTATTCTAATAAGTATCTGCTGTCTGCAGACTAGGGACTAAGGCAATCTTTGAAATAGGGATGAAGTGTGCTTTCTGGAGGGGAAAAGAATTTCATAGGTGAAGTAAATCTTGCCAGTGTATTTCAAGTTAGGACTAGACATCCCTGGTTATAACTTTGGTTTGGTGCTGGAGCTTTTGGCAGAGATGAAATAGTTTCTTGAAGGAGCTGAAGTCTTTTGGTTAGAACTCTGGGTTTGTTGGTGTTACAGAGCCTCTGTTGCTATAGCAGTGTTGGCACAGCTTCCTGGCGTAGTCACAGCTTATGTTAATGAGTTTTTCTGCCACTGGGTCTAGACCAGTTCTCTGACAGTGATAAACCAAGCTGGCAAAAGTAGTGCTCCCACATTCCGTGTCCACACTATGAGCTTTGGTAGTTGAGTTTTGAAGTTTTCATGCCTTCTAAACAGATGCATCGCTATCAGCAGAGTTGTGCTTCAGTTATGTCAGTCTCTCTCCAAATTTTAGGCTTCTGTTGTGATTTTTTTTTTTTTTTTTTTTTTTTTTAAATAGCNTTTTTTTTTTTTTTTGATTTTCAAATACTAATCCAGAGTCCCTAAACATTTTGGCCATGAGGAAAAAGAACATTTTTGGGTAGTGCAGATGTTTATTTGTCCACTAAAGAAATGGGCCAATAATTGACCCGCACCTTGACAAAAGGATGCTGCTGAAGGCATGCTGTACTTCAAGGAGATTCAAGGCTGGCTACCAACACAATAAAATAGTGAGGCTCTGGTGAAGCCCACTAGTTACCTAGTGTCCTATTAAGCAGCTGTTTTTTGCCTAACTGGCAAATTCCTGTTCTGTGTAGGCAATATTCTCTGGCAGAGAATAGCACAAAAAGTGCTATTTCACCCAACATCTTTCTGCATTTGCACAGAGTTATGTAGGATAATATCATGTTTTTAACTTTTATCACTTATAAAAGACCAGAGTTACACACAAAAACCCTACACGAACAAACATGGACCTCTTTAAGTGGTTTTTGGTTTGTTTTGTGGTTTTTTTGGTTGTTTGTTTGGGGTTTTTTCAAAAAATCAGTGATTTCTTTTTCCCGGTGTTGTAAAGTTTACTCTGATTCTTGAGGTTAGATATAAGTCTTAACCACTATTATATCGATACCCTGTTTTGTTAAAACAACATAAAAGAAGGTTTCAATAGAGAAGACAGACGGTTATAGAAGAGTATTTCACAGGGTTTCCTTTGTTTTCTCTGTTAATTAGTACTTTTTTCTTCCCTTTTTCAGCTTTCTCTTTACCCTTCCCCCTTCCCCCCCCTTCTTTTGCCCCATTTGATAAGAAACTGAGAAAAGTTATCTGCTGCCAAAATGTAAGCTGTTTTCCTGATGTGTTTTAATAGCCAGGGTACCAGGAATGTAAGTAGGTTCGTGAAGTGAAAGATTTTACGCAGTGTTATGTGTTATGATTGTGTTCTTCATCCAGGAATATCATTATATAATTAGTGATACATTTATTGATTTTTAATGACAATGTTGGAATCTCCCCTGTTTTTCAGATAAAAGATTTTACCAAACAAATGAAAATGAAGATGAGAGGTTGGCAGCTTGCCCCAGGCCACAATGGAAAATGTTTTGAGCTGGAAATAAAGCCAATCTTCCAGTTTCCATTGTTTGCCTTAATCATTAGCCCATCTATCAGCCCTGTTTCTTCAGCATCACCACCTCGTAATTTGAAACTTCTAATGTCTTGATTGCTTTCGTGTTACCTTATGTTTTAGAGTGGTCTGAAGACAGAAGACCGGCTCAATGGATTGTTAGGTGGATTGCATTAGATACCCCTACAAGGAAGGCCTCTTCTGTATATATTTTGTCATAGTGCTGGCACCTTGTAACCATATAAGAAAGGAAGAAAAAGAGCTTGTATGTGTACCAATTATGTATGCATATATAGGCCGGGTTTTAAATTTTTCCGTTCTTACCTGATAGGTTTTACATATACTGTATAGCCACTTGTGTAACACAAAGCAGCAGCAAGCTAGTAGTACATTTTTTTTATTATTAATTCAAAGTTTTTTAATTTTCCTATTTCCGTCCCCTCTCCCCCTTTTAGCTTGGCGATACAAAGCTCCTCAGCAAGTTGTATTTGTTGAAAAGTTGACAAAACTTGTTGTAAGTCAGCTGCCCAACTTCTGGAAGCTCTGGATTTCTTATGTGAATGGGAGTTTATTCAGTGAGGTATGGATTCTTCTATATAAATTGACTTTTGAGTAGCAACACTTCATAATAATTATGTTTGAAGTATTATATTTCACTGGAAGAAGTGACTGGATTTATTTTAATCAGAGAGGTTTATAAAACAATATGTAGACTCTTACACATTTGACAGATGCTACTTTGACTAGGAAAGTGTCTTGCAATACTAACCTATAGAAGTGACATTATTCTTTTTATTTTGAAAAGAACAAAAGCATACACTGGAATTACTTAGAATTCTGCTAGTGGTGTGTCTGTGTATGTTCCAGATGCTGGAGTCAATATCTATGTAGTTTCACCTCTTATTCATAGCTTCATTGGTGATCTGAAGAAATAGCAAATTGCATGAAGAATAGAGATATGTAAGAGACAAAGTCATACAGAAAAAAATTGTTTCCTTTCTTTGGAACAAGCGTACTCATTTCTTGAGTTTTAAATATTTGAAAGTGAGGATGGGTTCAAGACCAGAGTTGCAAAATGACCAAGGCCCAGAGTGGTATACACAGACATACTATAGGGAGTCTAGCCTGGAAGTGCAGTCACCTGTGCTTCTAAATCCTTCTTGCTCAGGTGATACAGTTTTAACAAATTATGTAAANAATGATGATTCACGATGAGCTGGTTTTATGTGCACACCGTTAACAGATTTTGAAAGGATAACTTTCATAATTAATTTCATATCTTACCGTCATAATCGTTACCAGAGAAACGCAATAGCTTTGGGGTTTGTGTTAGTGCTAAAATTTGGCCACAGAATTACAGTAGGTTTTCCAGAGAGTTCACTTCTGGTCCTCAAGCCATGTTGTTTCTTCTCCAGAAGGAGAACTGTAGTAATGGCATACTCCCAAGAAGTAAGTCTGACAAAGACAAACACATGATTGAAGTGTAGTGAAAGGCAGCTCTCTGTTTCATCAACAGATGATAAGGCACTAGTTCACACCTCATCTGCATAGCTATCACTGAGAAGTCGCGCTGACTGCAATTCGGGCTCGCTCATTCTGGGTACTAAAAACTCTGAAGACAAGGTCTGTAAAGGGATGCAGAGATAGTTGGGATAATACATAGCAGGTGGAAAATAAGCAAGCTCTTGGACATGCATGTTATTCAGATCAGCTTCTATATCGAACCTAAAAGCTTATGCATCTAAAACTTCTCTGCTTAACTGTTGCTATATAATTTCATTTATTGGATTTTTTTTATCCTGCCATGCTTACAGTGTCCTGCTGTGCTTAAATGCTGAAGTCATCACAGCTACAGTATTCCATTACAAAATTATCCCTAAGGCAGAACTACAGCCATAGATAATCTACCAGTCTTCGCAGCTTTAGTAGAAAATAAAACAAAAACCTTGGGAAAGGAAATTTGGAAGCTTATTTTGTCATTTTCCTTTTCTCTGACTAACTAAAGAATTCATTTCTCAAGCGGCCATTCTGTTTATTGCCACTATCTGTAAATCAATATAACATTTTCATATGATGATACTAACAGGTACTATATCTCTTTATATGTTGAACACAATATATAGAGCATTTTAGCTCCAGTGACATAGATTCTATTTGTGAACCTCAGTTTACATGATAAAATCAAAAGGAAGGTATGACAATTACTCAAAACGTTCAGTGAAAGAAGTAGAATCAAGAATAAACCTTAGTATTGTTGACTTTCACAAAAATAATTAATTTCATAAGGGAAATTGCAACCTTTATATTTGACAACAATATCATTGGAAATTAGACTTTACAAATTCACCTGCTAAGTTAGTGATTTTTTTTTTTCTGAGTACAATGAAAAAGAAAGCAATTTCTAAAGAAACTGAGACTTGAACTGTAAACAAGGTTGAGAAATTATGCTCATGAAAATGACTGCAAGTGGAAAATGCAGTGATCTTATGTCATGTCTGAACAAAACATTGTTTCCATGTATTTAAAAAAAAAAAAAAAAGGAGGAGGAGGTAGTTTTCCTGTTAGTCTTTAAGGTACATCTACTCTCCTTCTGTTGGGCCAGATCCTGAGCTTGTGAGAAATTAATCCCCATACATTTGATTTCTTCTGCTTCTTTGGTCCTCATGGAAGCCCCCCAAGTTCTTGGGGAGAGAGGAGGGATGGTGTCCTCAGTTCCTTTTGTGTGTTCTGGATTCTGCATGCCACAATCAACTGAGGACGAGTGGGAGGAGAGGGTGGCATAAGATAGAGGACTACTTCTAGAGTACCTAAGAATATCTGTCACCACATCACATTCAAGACTCAAGGTTTATATGTTTTTCTGGCAGAAACCATACAGATTTTAATTGTCCATAAAGAAATTTCATTTACCAAGTTGCTTGCTATTTACTGTCAGTCAGGAAGCAAGGTGATTGCTACAGTTTTTCAAGAAAAGTTGTGTGAAAATGGTGTAGAGGGTCATTTCAGTTAGCTTATTCAAGTCTTCAAGACATTTTAAAAATATGTAAAGAAAATCCCCACGTATGAATAACAAGCTGTATTTTCTCTTGTTCAGTTTGTAGGGTTCTGGGGGGGGGTTGTTCTTTTTAGTTCTGAAAGGTTAGCTATATGCCTTAAAATATTGTCAGTTAAAGATTTACGTGGTATTTCCAACAGTTTAAAAAGTTGAGTTCTTTGAATCACTCTAGGTGAAGTCGCATATTTGAGTANAGTCGCATATTTGAGTAGTAACCTGTGGTTTTACCACAAGATAGTTTTGGTCTGTCTTTGCAGGAAAGGTATAAGATTGGTCTTCAGCAAAACCACTAAGAAAAAAAAAAAAGGATATCAAAGATCTGTGAATTTTTTTGTTCTTCTTTGATCCAGCTGTAAAACAGTGTGAATTTTATGTTGATACCTGAGTTTTAAAGGAATACAGCTTATTTTCTTTTTAAGGCATTAGAAGAGAGAGTGGGTATTTTATGCAGCAGTAACTCAAGAGTTGTTCTCCTTGTCTGAAACTGTGTAATTCAGAGCTTTAAAGTACAAGAGTTTCATAGCTATGTATTTTCCAAAACTGTTAAGCAGTTTTATTTTTCTCTAATTTTTGCTTATTTATTTTACTTTAAAAATCTGAAATGCTTTAGCATTTTTCAAGGGAACTTGAAATATACAGCATTTCAAATTAAAGAAAGTAAACTGATTCTCTTCGAGAACGCTCTTGTCGTGTTATTGCACTTCTTGTCCAGTAGATGTTGCTGTACATACATAGAATAGGAGATTTTTCTAACTATAAAATTCTACGCCTGCACTTAACTCGGTATTTGAAATAACTTTTTTTGGTATAATTTACTCTACTGTGTTCTGAGTAGACTCCACAGAAGGCTAGAATTACAAACAGGAAGACTCTTAGTCAAGGCATGTTTTTCTTCAACTGTAACTGTCTTGTGCAAAGTGTACTCACGTTCCTTGTTTTTCAAAGTGAACTGCCCATGAAGATGCTGATTATTTTGCAGAGTCTCTTTTACAATTAGTTGAATTGTTTAAAGAGCATCATCAACAAAGTCGTGTTGCTAAAAACAAACAAAAAAACCCTCAACCCTCCCCCTCTCATGTTACAATTCCAAATTGCCCTCATTCCAAGAAGTGTCTCCCACTTCACGTCCATGTCCTTCTCTGGGCAGCTTCCATGCTGAGAAAATAGAGTTTCTTCATATAAACTTGATGCATAATTGGACTGTATATGTTTTAGCTCTCACTAAGATTACAGTGAGAAAACTTTGACCTCATGAAGTTTGTATTGCTAGAGCTACTCTTGTGCTTGTTTCTGTCTTAAATACATATTGTTCCTCAGAATTAAACATCAGCGCACTGACCTACAGTAAGTAGAGTTTATTGATTATATAGTCTTTGCTTATTGAGCTGCTGCCATGAGTGAGTTTTTGTAATTGCATCATAAACTCATCAGTTTTCACTTCTTCACTTTGAAACCCCCTTTTTCAGAATTATTTTAACAGTGGTTATGAGATACTTACACTTTTTAATTTTCTCATTTTCACAAGACTGCTGAAAAATCTGGCCAAATGGAAAGATCAAAGAAAAACGCTAGGCAAAGACAAAATGATTTCAAGGTAAGTTAACGGGGAGAAACCTTGCATTCTTTCAGTTGTCCTGCATAGCAGGATACTTTAGTGTCACCACCTTGAAAATCAGATTTCTTAAATAATGTGTGTGCCCTTATACTACCTTCTCCTCTACTTTCTACCATGTGGAGCCACCTGCAAATCATACATTCCAAGCTGTTGTGTATAGCAAGTGTATGGCTGCTTAAGCACATTGATAGAGCTTTTCCTCGATTTTTCTGTCCCTTCTTCTGATCCAGAAAATGATTCAGGAAGTGATGCACTCTCTGGTAAAACTTATCCGTGGAGCTTTGCTTCCATTCAGCCTCAGAGAAGGAGAATCAAGACAGTATGGTGGCTGGGAGATGAAATCTGAACTTTCTGGCCAGTGGCTGACACATGTTATCCAGACTGTAAGGTAAATGGATCTGTGGACCTACAAAATTATGCTATTCCTGGAATATCTGTGCTTTAAGACAAATTGTTTTGTTTATTGCATTAAATACCCTGAGTAGTGAAAATGTTAACATTTTCAAAAATTACTTATGGCAGATTTAGGATTCTGTGTGCAAGTGTAATTGATAAATAAGGCTATACCATGAGGCATTATGTAATGATATATTCATTTTTTTTCCATAGCATCTTATGAAAAAGTTTGAGTAAAGTATTTGCCCGGCACAGCATAGACACTCCATGAATGAAACAGGATTTGATTCTTTAGGGTGGAAAGCAATTATCTGTTTCATTTGCTACATGTCTTCCCATCTCTGCTACAATGGGTGAAAATAGGATGCTTCGCACTGTAGTATCATTCTTAAATCATAATTTACTTTTACAGTTGTTTTATGGAAGGTGAAACTCCTGCTTATAATGCTATTCTGCTTACACTTATGTATAAACTTATAAACTTAGTAATGCGCATGTCATTAATTACAAGATGTCTCATTAATATACAGAATTTGCTTCTATTTGTTTATGGAGGATATAAGAATTGTCATTATCTTCTGGAAACTTGAGTAATACCTGGATATGATACTGTACTTTATATCTGCAGTTTTCACAGTAGGTAAGAAGCAAAGCACAGAGGAAGAAAATAAAGGGGTATAATCATGTACAGATATTCTTATTGCAGGTGGAGCTAGCAGTGATACATACCTGTTGTCAAGTCTGCTTAACACTTTCCCGAAGTCTGTTGTCAGTTACATTATCTGTACCTTAACCATTTAGAAAAAAAATTTCCATGTGAAGATTCTTATTCTGGCTGAATTTTATGGAAAACTTCCAATTTAAGAAGGAACTGACTTGGCATTTGATGGAGAGATGTAAAGGGGCAAGGGAGCAATCCAATTTCACTCAAATTATAAAATTCCAGAATTTAACACTTGCACATCTGTAACATTGGCTTGGAAATTTAACCAACAGATTCTCTAAAGGTTGGTTGTGCTTCAGAGTCCTGCTATCCGAGGTATGATCCAGGCTGAGGTTATAGGATATAAGAAGGCTGTTTTTCAGAGAATCTCCTCTTCCTTTCTGGCCCCTGCCCTGGTAGTGAGCAACTGAACAGACAGCTGGGGAAATTCTCTCTGCCTCCCACTCTTTTCCCTACCTCATGTTCTTACTGATGTCTGTGCTGACACTTCAGTTAAAGTGAGCTAGACTTTAATGAAAAGTGGTCAAAAGTAGAGAAGAAAAGGGGCAATCTGGAGAAGAGGAACTGAACATACAATGATGGGGTACCGACCAGTGACGACCAGGTCAGAAGTTTTTGCGAGTGCAGCAAATACTCTTCTTTTCGAGCCCCGACACTTTGACAATCTAATAAATTCTTGTGACTCACAGCAATGATGAAGGTGGACTCTTCTCATGGAGAGTCTACACATTGCTTACAAACCTGATGTGTTGCAAAGTTAGGTAATAGCTTAAGTCGTATTTTTATTGTTTCTAACATAAAGTCATTATGAAGCAGGTGATAGAATTCTGCTCTTTTCAATTATCTCATGAATGACTTACTGTTTTCTGCTTGTATTTAAGAATGCAAAAACTTAAAAAAACTAAATAACAAGGAGTTGGCATTATATCTGTGTGATCTTAATTTTTCTGCTTGTTGATACGTATCACACAGCTTAAAGTGGAGTGATTGCACGGTCTTTCTCTTGTACCCATTCTGTCATTGCCTAATATGAATAGATTCCAGAGGATAAATTAGAGCTAGGTGATAAAGTGAAGCAATTGTTGGCAAGACTTTTGCCTTATTGTAATGATAGAAAGGTTTGTATTTGTTAGGGTGAGTTATGTAAGGGGAAAAAGATGATCTTGGGGATGTGACAGTTGCGTGCTCCCTTAGAAATGGAGTCAACATTAAGTACAATACTTCTGTGTAGTCTAAGTCACTT
>VYZM01016420.1:85200-104540 GCA_013398915.1 Dromas ardeola | reverse complement strand
TGTTAGTAAAACTCATCAAGTGTAATTACTGTCACTGATGAGGTAGACAGTGTTGCAGCTGACCTTACTGATCAGAAAGTCCAGCAGCATGGTTACCAGACTGGCTTCGAGTTCAGGTCTCATGCCCTTCAAGCAGTCTGCAGTCAAAATGTGAAGGCGTTTTTAATGAGAATGTGGAAACTCGGGAAACTTTTTAATAATGGGCTAACAAGCTAGTAGTTAGGATGTTAGGTATAGAAGTGTTAAAGATGTGGTGGGTTTTCTGTAACATAGGATGTAAATAGATTATGTGCAGTCAGACAGCTTTTACAAAGGGAGTCTTGCTACCTGTAGCAGAGGTATGAAATATGATTTCAATGGGAAGCTTCCTGAAGAAGTGTTCACTGTTTTCTTACATGTACAAATACAAACACTTCTGAAGTTCCTTGTATTCACCTCAGCTGGGGGTGTGAGGCATATCCTCGCTTGTAGTCTGCAAATTCGAACAGTGAAAGAAACAAGTGTTCTGCAGCCTTGTGGTATGTAACCTACGTGCAGGAAGAGGCAGACATGGCTTTCCTGGCATTTTCAACTTTAGGGAACAGGACTTAACTCATTTAGCATATACTTCTAGACATCAGCCCTGCTGAATGGGAAGTAAAGCATTAGTTAAATCTGTGGCAATACCCTTCATGTTTCATTGCTTGATTGTGATCTATGGAACAAATAATTGTAGACTTCTCTGGGTTACAGATCCGGAAAAGTTTTTTATCTCATTGGGAGATAAATGGTCTCTTGACTTTACCTGTTTGGCTTTGGTAAACAAGATGCAACTACTTGTGGTCTCATAGGAGAGGTTGTAGCAGTGATGAAGCATTGCAATGCAGTGGACTGTTGCACTTTAGAACCTTTTTTTGCAGACTGTACTCAGCACTTCAGAATATTCTGTTATTTGGGCAGGCTTAGTTCTCTGGTGACTTGAAGATTGCACAATTCTTTGGTAGGAGGTTTTGCTAATTAAAAATATTTTCCTTTTAGTTTATGCATACAGAAGACTAATTGTTTCAATTGGCATTAGGTGTGTGTTAAGCAAAATACGGGGTTTTTCTTGAGGAAGAGATCTTAAAGAAGGGATCTTGAAATAGAATTTGAAGTCTGAGAGTCCATATTAAATATATAAAAGCATGGCTGTGTTTTTTAGGGGAGTTGGTTTTGTTTTGAAGATAGGGCCATTAATTAGGGGAACCTGACATTCTCTTCAGTGTGACATACTTCAGTGGTACATACTTCTTGATTTTCAGCTGTATTTGTCTCTAGACAAATAGAGAAGATTATAGAGCAAGGAAAAAGTGGAAGATAAACTTTAGCATTCTAATGGACTTATTCCACACCTTGGATGCCCAAATCTTGTTCAATGGAATCTGTACTGGCAACGCAGCCAACACCAGAGCTGTTTGAGGAGGACTTCTCTGAGGCATTATGATAAAGTATTCAAGGCATGCTACTTTAGAATATCAGAAAGCAGTTAAGTTAATGCACCTAACACTGTGTGGAGAGGGTCAGGTGAGATCATCCGTGATGGATGACCTCAGGACAGAGGGGATGCATCATGATTCTCTGCACTTTTTTTATTAACCCCCGAAGAATGGGACCTAAGGTGTTAGGGCCTCTTGACTCGTTAGGCAGGGAGACAGCAGGAAGAGGAGAGGAAAGGACAGTGGAAGAACCATTTGGGGCCGTAGGCTACCTCAGTTATAAGACACCACGGGAGTAAGTGACAGGAAGTGTAGGCGTTGAGCATGACCTGCTTTATCCCCAAACGAAGTTTCGCTGTCAGTTTGAAACAGCTGTGAATGGGAGCATCAAAAGTTAGCATGCTATGCCACAGCAACCCAACCGCAAGGTGCATTATGCACCAGTTGTCCTTTATACAAAGGCTTTATAGTTGAGGATAAGTAATGCTTAATGCTTGGGTGCCCCTATTACATACTTCAGCAGCTTCTTTTCTACTTGACATGGCTTGAAACAACTCTAATAAGTTACACTTATTGTGTGTAATGTGCTTTATTATTATGGTTGCTTTTCAAACTCTGCTCTCCTGCCCCAAGCCTCTCAGTTACATAATACATACATGAATGCTTTTACATTATGCATACAGATTTTTATAGTCTTTGCACTACACCACTGTTATAGTAACTTGATTTTGGTTAAGTCACAGCGTGTGGGGGGAAGAGTATTAAACTGTGTATTTTAGAGATTCCAGTTTTCCTTGGACTTATTAATATGATTTTGAAAAAGATTTTCAAAATCTGGATTCCAGACTGAAAGAAAAGTTTGAATGCTGTCCTGCAGCATAGATACATGTCCTGTTTTCCTTTTAAAAAAGTAAACTGGTTGTCCCTCAATACATAATAATGCCACCTTTGTGTAGCTAACAGTTATAAAGCCTATTTTTCTTCCTGTAGAAATCCATGTACTTTTAGAATAGTTCATGATGTTTAAGTGAAGTATTGTCTCTACACTTGTGCCTTTTGAAATCTATTGGGAATGTTTCTGTGTGGTATTGCTTTCATTTTAACAATTCTCCTGTGGTTTCCTGTACTTAACAGTTTGATTTTCCTGTAGTATTTTTATCTCCATCTGCATAGATATCTTCATGATACTAGGCTACTGTCTCCATCTTTTGAATTTTTTAATACTTAAATAGACTAGTATTTTTGTTAGTTTTTACTAATATCTTTTAGTCTTAGTTTTCTAAGAAGCATGGAAATAGAAAAAAAGAGCAAAAGCTTTCCTTTTAATCTGACCTAGTAAACTAGTTAAACATGTTCTTAGGTTCTCCAATGTAATTGAAATGCTTAATTCACAAATGGAGCTGTATCTCCCTCTTTTGGAAAATCAAGGCATGACTTCATGACTTGGCTTTGCAGATAGGCTTTTGCTTCTTTCATATCTTGATTATTTTTTTTTTAAATTTATTTTCTTTCTCCAAGGGAGAAGAGAAGGGGAAAGAAGGGGGAATTGTGAACGAATATTTAACGTCCCTAATAAGTTTAGAGCCTAAGAGCTGATGTGATGATATATTTACAGACTAATAATCTGCACAGCAAATATACCTCTCTCCCAATGACTTCTGAACCACACAGATTCCTCTGCAGAACTCTTAAGTGTATAAACCACCTGAGAAGTATTACTATGTGTCCAATAGCTAAGGAGTATTTTTTCAATATTTTCTTTAAATGCTTGCCCCTTTAGCAGATTTCTTTGACAGAAAATTGCTTGGAAGAAAAGTCAAACAAAGCAGGCAGCTTTGTCTTGACTGACTTAATTTTGACAGTAGTTTTAAACTGATGAGGAAAAAAAAAAAAGTTGGAGAAAGGGAGAGTTGGGGTAATGTGATTAGAGTGTTCTATTACTTTTTCTTTCCAGTATAACCGATTTGCAATTTAGAAGGAGAATAACCTGGCAGAAGCAACACACTGTCAGTTCTTCCTGAAACATCTTTTCAAGTTTTATACTCAGTTCCCTTGTTAGGAAATAACTTCAGTGACTGCAAGCACCTTGACAGATATGCTTGATTTCTTGGTTATTTGGAGCAGTAGGAATAGAGTATGGTAAAGTTTTTCAGTGGAAGGTGAGTTCTGGAAAGATCTCCTGTTTTCCATGCCTCCTTCTCCTCCCCCCGTGATTTGGGTGGAGGGTCCGTTTGGGGAGGAACTTCTGGCTAGGAGAAGCTGAAGTGTTGAACAACAGATCCTTTTTTCTCCTTGCTGCCTCTCCTGAGCTTTGTTAGGCAGGGCTATGCAGTAGTAAGAGTATGGCACTAGTGAAGAAGCTGTGTTCGCTTTTTCATTCCTTGCATTCTCTTTTTGAGGCTATTAAAGAGGGAAATGTTTTATCGGGTCTCTAAAATCTGTCAGGTTGAATGAGACAATTCCATAATAAAGCTTTTAACACTGCTGTTCTATCCCAAATTTTTGTCAGGCTTTTGTGTTTTTATCTAAATTTTCTTTAAGGCAAGCTGCGTCAGGCAAGGAACCCTGAATTCTGGTCCTGGGTTCTGCAGCAGGTTCCATTATCTTACTGGAACGTGTTCTGCTGTGGTCCCATGTATTAAAGAACAAACATACAAAAACATTGCCTCTAGACTCTAGTGTTCCTGTCAAACCTGTATGACCTGTAGAAAGAGAATGATAATAGTTGCCTTGGGGTTTCCGCTGTACGCAGGGGGAAGGCAGGGGTGGTGATGTGATTTTATTTTACTTTTGTAAATGGGCTCAATGTACATCACCTGATGGCAAAAGATCATCGTAACTGTATTCTATCCTCTGTGCTAACCTTGGGATTGGATGTGCTTTGTGGAAGGAAAGTATATAGCTAAGGTATATAGGGAAAAGTATTTTCAGCTGATAGTAAAATTTCACTTCTCTTATTTCTGTAGCAACTTGAGGGAGTTGAGAAAAGGATGAATTAATTAAGAAAAAATAAATATGATCTTACAGTAGGATTGTATTGAATGCAGGAACTGTCATTGAAACTGAACTGCATTTATGGAATAAAATCCAAGACTAGGTTTTCTTACAGCAGCAATGAGTTCTAAGTATAAAGTTTTGGAGAGATTAATTATTTTTGCAAAAGTGAAAAGGTAAGCTTTTCTTGGTCTACAGTGTATATTATACTAAAAAAAGAATCTTAGTGTGCAAGCAGTTGTTTTCCTTCTCCATGCACTCTTAGAACAACCGAAATATCTTGAATTATCTTGATGTTTAATTTCTAATAAATTTTATGTATTGGAAAAACCTTGTTATGTTATTGCAGCATCTATCACAAACTTCCTAGAGAGTCTTTCCACCTGTGTTCTTGTGACTTTTACATATGGATAATATTGTCTCAGAAATGAATAAATATGAAGCCAATGAAACATTATAAATTGTAAAATATTGAAATAATAGCTTATTTCCCTTATATAAATAACAAGTCACTGACATTTCTGTATTTAAAAATTATGTATTAAAAAAATGTATTAAAGCTAGTCCACTCTTATGTTAGCTATTGTTGGTTTGGCCAATTTAATTTCATCGTTGTATTAAAAGCCACATACACCAACAATCATTCCAAGTGCTTTCAAGCTATTAAAGTAATGAAATAATAATACAGTGTTTCAGAGCAGTTTATTGGCTTGCATATACTCCTCAGTTAACTAGTTATCGCCTCCTCATTTTCCTCTTTCCAACTCGAGTATAAATGACAAACCACTATATCACAAATTCGTGAACTGCAAAAATATCATTCCGAATTCTTTAAAAAAAATAATATAGCAGATGCTAGTTTTAAATGAAAATAAATACTGAAAAATAGGCAATTATCAAGACACCATGGCTTATTTTTATTTCTAATGTTTGACCCTGTATCATAATCAGTGGAAACAGAGACAGACAATTTATGAGAACACATTATAACTGAATATAATGCTCATGCATGGAATTAAGGAGTGGATGCTAAGCAGAGAAATTTCTGATCTTATATGTAATGGTCACTTGAATTATTCTCCCACATTGTTCTGACGATCTGTGTATGTGTACACTGGAAGATGAGTTAGCCAAATGAAGCTGATGTGAAGAGAAGATGAAGGTGGACAAAAAGAAAGGGGATATTCATAACCAGAAATTTTAAATGTGGTGTTTTGTGGCCAGTTACTGTAGTTTCATCTGTCATAACAATAGCACAATCACATTAAGTGTCATTTTACACGTGGGTTTACATTTTGTCTAAATTTGTATTTGTGACTAAACTTTTAAAGTTGCTACTTGCAAAACTTTCAGACTTTTTATTCTTATAGATAATTTAAGAAAAAATGTATAGCTTCTGTTCATAAAAAGCCAACAAACTTCACTGAGTCACAGTAGTTTATAAGTTGCCTGAACCTAAGTGCCAAATTTTCCTTTAAATACCCTGAGGCATCCAGAAGAGGCTGGAAGATGTACTGTAGGTGATATGGAAGACCCATGCTATTTTGGAAAGGCAGAATAGTGGGATACCAGAGAGTCTCAACAACTTCCAGTGTCTCTGAAAATCAAGGCTTCTGAATCTCCCTTGTCCTGCATTGGAAACACCATTAAGTTAAAGGAAACCTACTTCAGCTTCTGAATTGCTCCAGTGTGTTACTGCCTCTTCTGTATTACACTAGACTACCCTCAGAGCGGTGGTTCCTTCTTAACTGTAATAAACTGCTTTTAAGAGTTTTAAACATCATCAGAACAGACTTGTAAACACTGTACTTTGTTTTATTCTATCACTCCCCACTTCATAAATTCCCTATACTCTAGTGAGACAGACGTGGAACACATTATCACTTTGATAGTAATATTTTGTGATATTTAGGTCTTCCAGCAGTCCAGCACTTTGAAAATTGGAACGCACCTGTGCACACCAGTCTTCATGTACCTTCAAAGCTGGCTGTTGTTGGCTATGTACTTACTCTTATTGCAACCATATGTTTCAGTTTTTCTAGTGATTTTTTTTTTTTATTTATTTATTCAGGCCTGAAAGTTCTTGCTTAAAAATTAATCACTTCAGCAGCATAGATGCCTTAAACCTCGGGTTACCAGGATTTTTTTGACGACCTTGGTGTACTCATCTATGAAATCCAGTGCACTAAATACTGTGGGTTTGGATGCTAAACTTCAAGTGTGCTGAACATTTCAGACCGAAGTGTTGGAAACACACTCAACATTTCTATAACAGAAAATGCAAACAAGCCACACATTTTAACCTTTACATACAAAAGATGAGCAGCTTAGGTTAAGCTCTTCACTTTTTGTTTTACAGTTGTGCTTATATGAATTGTATATCTGTGCTATGTCTGTTTTTTAGAGTAAACTGACTCTTTAATGTCAAATTTTGAATTATGTTTTCATTCTGTGTTTCTGACACTTGCTTATTTGTGTAAGAGCATTTATTTACATGTATTTATGCTGATATTTTACTTGGAAGCCAGAATCATGTGACATTCAAAGGTCATCAAGGATTTTGAGTTTTTACATATCATTATGTGACTGTATCTGCCACCAGAGGAGGGGAAAAAAATCCCCAAAACTATTCAGGTGAGCCATGTCTAGTGTTAATGTAGGCAAATTCTGCATGACTAACTTTGAATTTTCCTGAATCCAGTGGGTAAGCAAACTTGGGAAGTAGGGGGGGAAAAAGACTTTTTAGTACAGAGTTCTAAACAGGTTAGCTGCTGTAAGATACTTCCTTCTCTCAACAAAAAATTGTCATGTTGCTCATATATTATGCAGTTTGATAGTAAAATACTACTCTATCTTATGTTTCAGACAAAGATGATTAATGTAGGTGGTGGCAAGTTGTCTTCATCTGTTCTTTGTCTTTGTTTGCTTTTCTGCCCTTCTAAATTTGTGCAGTGTAAATGTAACTGTTTTGATATGTAGATTTCTTCTTAACTTAGTTTTGGCTATTTCTTAACAGTTTAAATACACAAATGGAGGAGAAAATATTATTTTGCCTAGGAAACTTGGATTTCCTTTTCCTCCCTGCACTTGTCTTGTTGGAGTGTTTTCTGTAGTGACCAGCATTGCTGGTTCTCCTTGACAATTTTACAGAGCTCATGTTGGTAAGCCTTTAAAAGGTGAGTTAAATCACAGAGCCGAGGAAAGCCAAGGGTAAGCTGTAATGCAGGGACATAACTGTAATATGAAAACATATGAATGATAAAGGGCTGTTTGATACATATGTGTATTAAATGCCTACTGCAGAACTTCTATATGCTATGCCTGATGGTTTATTACATGTAACAACTAAATTTGACTATGATTTTTCTGACAACTTTATCTATATTCTCTTTTATGTTCTTAAAAGCCAGCAAGACGTATACTCTGTTAGATGTTGTTAGAAGCCAGCGAAAGTGGAAGAAAACTGATAATAGAATCAGAAATACAGTGACTATTTTTACCTAGGATTTTCTTTACTAAAGCTTAAATAAGTATAAACCAAACAGGTTGGTTGTGATTAAAGGCTAAACTTTTGCCACTTTGTTTAGGTCACCTGACAAATGCATTTCATGCTATAGTAGTAGTATGCATTTTTAAAGCTTTATTTAATGGGGGCTGTAGTGTTTTTATCAAATGGTATGATGTGCCTCCTCATATACCTTAAGGAAAGAACAGGGACGTAACTCTTAAAAATGAAGTAGGTAAATCCCAAGGCCAGTTTGAAGAAGCCCATTTAACGAAGATCATGATTTTATGTACGTTCTCTAGAGAATCACAGAATCACATGGTTGGAAGGGACCTCTGGAGATCATCTAGTCCAACCCCCCTGCCAGAGCAGGGTCACCTTAGAGCAGGTTGCACAGGAACACGTCCAGGCGGGTTTTGAATGTCTCCAGAGATGGAGACTCAACCACCTCTCTGGGCAGCCTGTTCCAGTGCTCTGCCACGCTCAAAGTAAAGAAGTTCCTCCTCGTGTTTAGGTGGAACTTCCTATACTCAAGTTTGTACCCATTACCTCTTGTCCTGTCACTGGGCACCATTGAAAAGAGCCTGGCCCCATCCTCCTGACACCCACCCTTTAAGTATTTGTAAGCATATTTGTAAGCATTTGTAAGCAAAGAAGATTGAGTTAATTAGAAAATGTAAACTCAGCTATAAAATGTTGATGAACTAAGTGGTAGCTAGCATAGGTTATGCATCATAACTTCTAAGAATTAGTTTGAAATGAGTTAAAAAAGCAAGTTTGGAGCAAAAGTACAGTATCTGCTAAATACTCATAGGTACTTTGTCAAAAGGGCTGTGTAATGACTATATTCAGTATTATTTATGCATGTATAACCTGTAGCAGCAGGTACAGAGTATAGATGGCAGCTACTTTTGGTATCTGAACACTGCAGAGAATGGACCACAAGTAAGTTTGGAGTGAGTGGAACAAGAGTTTGTCTTTCAGTTGTACATGTGTGTTTATATTATTAGTCCTTTTATTGCAACTCTTGTTTATTTATAATTAATGGTTTCAAGAAATGCCAAAACAAATATGGCAAAGCCATTGGACTCTTTCCATTAGAGTTATTTTTGTCAGTCTTGGGCTGAATTGCCATTTGTTTTGGGGTGCCATTCAACTTTTTGCAGGTGTGGGGTTTTTTTTTTTGCTCATGCCTCAGCTAAGCATCATGATGGTGTGGGAGTTCTGTCTTAAACTTTAGAAAATATTTATCTGAAGTCTTTCTTCTTGAAACTTATTAATCGACTTTCTACAATATCAGGAGGGAGGAATAAGAAGTTGATTGAGTATAGAGCTTGGTAATTAAGGAAAGAAAAGATTCAATAAATGAGATTCACATAAAATTACAAAAAGGCTTAAGCAGCATAGGAATGAGAATTGAAATTTTTAGGGATCACTTGACAGAGGTCTAAGGAAACTATGTTGATTATGCTTTTGTAAATCAGAGAAGAATAGGATTCAGCTTTACCAGCTTTAGTGTTGTGATGACTCCTTTCCTTGGCTAGTTGTGTTTCTCTTGACTGTGCTTTCTCTGTGCACGGCTCATGATGTTCAAAAATGACAGCAATACATGAGCAAAATCGAGGTTTCTACTGTTATGGTGGGGTTCAACTAGATACAGCCATGTCTGGATATATTTGGAAAAATCTTCCTGAAGAAGACCTGCACAGTGAAGAAGGCAAAAAATAGATTTTCTGAATACTTGTTTATAATAAATGTTTCCCCCATTCTTTTAAGAGGTTTTTTTTGACATTTGCATGGTTAAATTGTGTGACTGTTGAAAAAATGTATCCTTTTCTTTAGAACATGGGAAGTTTCTTATATCTTTGCATAATAAAACTGTAATTTAAGTTCTAAAATAAAAATGTAAACCAAAAATTTTGTTTGTGAACCTTAAAATAGAGCAGACACTTCAGTCTGTTAAGACTGTTAAGTGTGCAAACCCAACACTTGCAGAAAGTGGTAGTTTAGCACCACCTATTTATGGCCTCAACATTGTTACGATCATAGTATATGACAAATACATGTATGCCTCGACAAATTCTCAAAGTTTTTTTTGTAGCTATTAGAATTCTGGGTGTAAAAGTTGGTTAGGAACTTGTACAAGTTCCTATAGAAGTCTCTCAGTTCCTGGAAAGTCTAATGAATCAACTTGACCTGATAAATGCTTTGAATAAAAGCAAGAATAGTATTTAAACAAAACAATTTCTGAAAAACTGGTAAATCAAGTGCACAGATGCTCATAAATGAGGGAAAATATGGTCAATTTGAGTGGGACTATGGAATAACAAAAGTTGTTATGGGATTTCAGAAGAATGGGATGCAGAGAGATTATGCATGTGTTAATTAACCATAACTGTGGAAATGTGGGTAAAAAAAAAGTGAAATAACTGGTTGCTCATTTAAATGTGTTTCTGGGTTTTTTTAAGTGTTTCTCATTGCTTAATGGACTAAATTAAAGAGTATGCATGACTGGTTTTAGTATTTTGTAATAAATAATCTTCTTCTTTTTCCTCCTCCAGTATCATCTTTGTATTAAAACAGTACTACATCTAATTAAAGAATGTTCTGAATTTAGATTAATTACCTCATATTTCTTAAAATAAAATGTGCTCACCCCTCATAGGCCTGTATATTATAAATTATGCTGAGTATTAGAGAAAAATGAATGCTAGCTTGAGTAGCTAGGTGTGGTTATTATGGTTATCTTATTTCCATGATGGGTAAATTGGGACAAATTAGTAAAACAAGCAATAGTGTCATCAGAAGTCTGATATCAGAAAGAGGAGATAATTTTGATTATTTTAAGAGTAACTTTCAAATTGTCAATGCTATTGGCCAGGAGGATCTTCAAAGTGGTGATATAATTTGTAGAAATACCCTTTTGGCCAGCTTTTCTTCATCTTACGTTCTCCTTGTGGTTGGATTAAGGGTACAGATAATCTATCAAAATAATGAAAGACACTTGCAACAGGTGAAAAGGCAATTCTTTGATAATTGTCATCTTCCAGTCTACTTGTTAGGAATTGAGAGGTAAGAAAAGTCATTCTTTTAATAGAAAAAGAAAAAAGGCAGGGGGGGAAGCTCACCTCCTCCTTTTTTTGTTTGAGGTTTCTTATGATGTTCATAGCTCTCCTTACCAAAAAAAAAGTCCCTGAAAACCAACAACCAAACCCAAAAAACAACCATCATTTTAATAAAAGCATAATGAAGAATTTCAGGACTTCACTTGCTCATACCTTTCTGGGTTATAAATTTGCAAACCTTCGTGTTATTGTTTTAATGGCAGCCAAAATTCCGAGCAAAACCAGAGTTGGTGCTGTTCCTTCTGCGCTGAGGAATGGGAGAGGTAGGGTGAGAAGAGAGACATGGAGCAGGATTCTTTCTGCATTTCAAGAAGAAAGGCCTGACAACAATTGGTTTTGTGGGATAACTGCTTTAATTAGAGTAAGAGGAGAAATACAGATAATGAGCAAGTCACCTTCAAATGCTGGGCACCCTGCATTAGCCTGGCATCAGACAGTGCCCTGGCTGATTTTTCCCATGGCGTGCTGTGTGGAGCAGATCCTGTTCTTGGAGAGAAGCTCTCCTTTTTGGTCATTCAAGCTAGTATATATTTCCTTAGAAGAAAAGAACTCTACCTGTAAAGCCTGTACTTGTGAGAATTTCTTGCTGCACGTTTAGTCAAAGGCAAGGCCATGTGGGTGATGTAGTTGCCAGCACCAAGGGGGAGCTGCCTGTGGGTCCCTCTGTTATGCTGAGATGGCTGAGGTTGTCCTGCAGCCAAGGGACATGTGCAGCACAGCGTGGGCTTGTTGCCCCTAGCTCTTAAACGTGCAACGCTACCTTCCACTCTTTGATTCTCATACCCTTTTCCAAGGGTATTTTATAAGTTACATATTACATTAATAACTTAATAGAGTTCAATAACTTAATAGCCGGTTCAAGATCACCAACTCTTTGAATACAATGTCTTCTGCAAGGTCCTGGTACAACATTATCCTAGTAATTATTTCAATTTTGCTATTGTTGCGTGACATTATGATACTCCAAAAGGCTCCTAGGTTTGTTGTGTTTTGTCACTCTTTCTGGTGAAGTTTTATGAGCTTTTTGAAGGAATGGAAAAGAATGGGCCTTTTAATCTCTTGTTATAAAATAGAGGGAACCAAATACGGAAAGTAAAACTGATGATAATACTTATGGATAGAACGATGAACGGATCTGGAGGAACTGAAAGGCAGCAGAAGAAACTCAGTAATTTAAATTTTACTCTTACCTTTTCTTGACCTGAAAGCTGTCCTGTGCTGCTTGTGTTGATTTGTGGTTCTGGTCTATGTGATATTGGTCAGGGCTCACAACGCATAGCAAAAAGGGAATTAAAATATTAAAATTGGCTTACTAAATTGTTTGCCAAGTAGACAAATCACAGTTCTCATCTTGATGGCATTATACTGCATGTCTATTTAAATTCATAAGAATGTGATGGGGAAATGGCAATGACAGGGAAAATTAGGGAAGCTAATAGTAGCTCGTTTGGGAAGGCTCTTTCTCCCATTACTTATATGAAGCTTCCGTATTTATCCTACCTTTCAGGTTCTGCTTGTGAACATCACTGCTGTGTCTGACATGCCTGGTTTGCTATCCCTTTGCAAATCATCTCTGTGCACAGGGCCGTTCTCCTTGTCTTCACTTGCATTGTATATTTGTGGGTTCTTTAAATTAACTTTCAATGTAGTGTGCTACTTCATTCTCCACTATTGTTTACATAGGAAGTGTTACATGAATTATATATATGACTGCATGCGTATGTTGTGGTTATTTTATAGGTGGTGATTCGAGCTCAAAATGGTGAACTCCTCTATCGTATTTCACCTTGGGCAAGATATGTAGTCCGTGATGAAGACAAAGTAAATTACGATTGGGTACACTGGAATCCACCACAGTCATACATAGTAAGGCTTACATATTCTTTTCAAAAGGTGTATAAAACTGTGTAATGTGTCATCTTTGCATCCCTGTTTGGAAGAAAAAAGAGTTTTTCCACAAAAAGAGGGTAGCTAACTAGTTAAAGTAGCTATGTGAGACATGAAGGGTTTTTATTTATGGCTTTGACAGAAACAAGTGACTTCAATGATGGATGTTGTTGAGCTACTTTTTCAGTCTTCTGTAGAGTATCTAAAAAATAGTTAAGTATTAAAGAAGTATTTTAATTTTAGCTTCCCATGTGCTAGGCAAGCTTGATAACTCTTCCAGGACTGGGTGGCCCTTCCTGGTACAGAGGAGAGCTGGGAATTAATCAGAATTGGGTTTAAGAATTTGTTAGCTGCAAATACAAAGTTCAGTACTCCAATAATAAGTCAATGCTGTATGAAGTCAGAAAAAGCTTTCAAAGGTAAGGTGCTCACGCTCCAGTCAGATCCTAGTTTTTCATATCAGGAAAATGTATTTATTGATTTTTTTAAAGCTCTCCTGTCATGCACTGCTATAAGGAGGGGAACTCTTTACAAGGTATATGGAAAATTTCCTAGGAGAACATACAGAAACTTCAGACTGAGTGATATTATTTCATATTGTTACACTTTTTGGTGTTTTCACTAAAAAATGGTATGGGGCATTCTATATGATAAAAGCTGCAGCCTCTCTTTTGAGTTAAATTTTAGCACCCACCTCAAATCATGAAGCATCTGCTTGACCAAGAAAGGGTAACTTGCATGGAAAATCTCTTAAAAAAAAAAAAAAGCAAACAACCCAAAACCCCAAAAAACCTCTCTTTACATAATCTAGAGTAACTTTCTTATTTAAGTGTATGCTTTGTATGAATTTAGTGGCCTACTCTGTATCCATGATGCTGTGCGACACCTAGATTCTCTGAGGGGAGGAATGGGGAGGTAGTTGGAAATGCAGTGATCTGTATGACCTAGAGTGAAAAGGAGGTGAGAACACTTAGGCTGCAGACAAGACCTTACTGAGTTAAGTCAGGAAAAAAAAAAAAAATTGAATCCTTTTATGAATAGGAGAGCAACTTCAAATACCTGCAAAAAGCAGGTATGCTTTAAAAATAAAAACCTATTTTTCTATTGTCATCTTTTATTTTCAAACGAGCTTCATAGTAGTTCAGAAGAACTTTATGGTACAATGGCTGCTATAAGTTTATACACTTCAGTGTAATTTTAAAAGGGTGTAAGAAAAGTGTTGAAACACGGGTGTCCGGTTTCTTGTTCCTTAAGAATGTTAGTTTGAAATAGACATTTGCTTTTAACAGTTTAGAATGCTCAATTACTTCTGAAAAGTTTGTGTTCTTAAAGGAAAACACAACAAACCTCAAATTGTTTCTTACCTTGTGCAAATTATGTGATTGTGAAAACACTTCCAAGCTGTTGTATCCTAATGACAAGTTTTGTTTTTTTTTTTCATTATAGCATAAGCATCCTTCCCCCAAGAGACTAAAAAGCCTGAGAATCTATGAATCTCATGTGGGGATTGCTTCCCCAGAAGGGAAAGTAGCTTCTTATAAAAACTTCACATACAACGTACTACCCAGAATAAAGGATCTTGGTAAGTAATAGCGGAGATACTTGCAGTGATAAAATTTTTATGTGTCTGTGCTCTTATTAGAAAGGATAATTATCAAGCGTCTGTAGGTCTTTTGCATTTTCAGATTACATGTACTATAAAAATAGATTCTTAGGGCAGCAAAAATTATAAACAACTGACATTTATGGAGAAGAAACAATGACTGAAATATGATATGTGAATGAAAATCCATTCCACAGATTTTTAAGTAAAATGTGATTGCAAAAGCCTAGATATATACTGCAGAGCAGTTTGCTTTTGGTATGGTTTGTTTTCAACTTGAAAAACAACCCGTTTTTGTGATATAGTCCTCAGAAAATAGTGTTCTTAATTGGTTTTGCTAATGTAAATCTTGATTCTAAGGAAAGATAAAGGAATACCTGGATAGAAAGGATTGTTCTTTCTGTTTGCTAGAATAAGCATACTAAACTTTTTATCCCTGAACAGTTTCTATGAAGTATCAGAACATGGAAACTTTAAATCCTCTTTTAGAAAAGAACTTCTAGTATATTGGAGGGGATGATGAAACAGCTGGCATGATTATCTCAGGAAGCACAGCAAAACTGTTCACCTCAATTTCTATTCGATGACTATTTTTTTTTTTCCTGTGGTGTCTTTGCACTGTTTCTATAATGGACAGTATTAGAACTTGCTGGCTTTTACTGCCCTGTGATGAAAATATGTTTTGTTACACTCAACTGTAAAATAATCCTGACATCTGTGGCTGAGAACTCTGTGGATGGTGGCTGTGCCTATGTGGTGTTTGATTTATTTATTTAGTTATCAGAGTGCCTGAAGAAGCCATGTCTTGTAGGTTTACCTGTTAAGTCAGTGTTTCACAGAATGTGGCTTTTTGCCTTTCAATAAAGTTGACCTTGCAGGTGAGATGAGGGAGTTTGCATATCAGGAGGCCCTCAACAAAAAGTATATTTGGATACCACGTTATGTATCCTGCCAAAGATGTTCAGTTGTTCCAGGAGGTTAATAAGTTTAACAGAATTATGAAACCTTTCTCCTTTGCCTAGAGATTTTTCTTTGGGGGGAGAAAGGAAAGGCAAAAGGAAGACCAGAGAAGTTGTGGGCCCGCTGTTGAATGAGACAGGAGCCATGGTGACGAAGGATGCAGAGAAGGCGGAGTTATTGAATGCCTTCTTTGTGTCGGTCTTTACTACCAGGCCGAGCCCCCAGGAGTCCCAGGCCTTGGAGAAAGTAACGGGGCAAGAGGAAGACTTTCCCTGGGTTGAGGAGGATCAAGTGAGGGACCAGTTAGGCCAATTAGATATTCACAAGTCTATGGGCCCTGATGGGATGCACCCAAGAGTGCTAAGGGAGCTGGCGGAAGTCATTGCTGGGCCGCTCTCCACCATCTTTGAAAGGTCCTGGAGAACAGGCGAGGTGCCTGAAGATTGGAGGAAAGCCAATGTCACTCCAGTCTTCAAAAAGGGCAAGAAGGAGGACCCGGGGAACTACAGGCCGGTCAGCCTCACCTCCATCCCTGGAAAGATGATGGAACAGCTTGTTCTGGGCGTCATCTCAAGGCATGTGGAGGAAAAGAGGGCTATCAGAAGCACTCAGCATGGATTCACCAAGGGGAAATCATGCCTGACTAATCTGATAGCCTTCTATGAAGGCGTGACTGGATGGATAGATGAGGGGAGAGCGGTAGATGTGGTCTACCTTGACTTCAGCAAGGCGTTCGACACGGTCTCCCACAGCATCCTCATAGGGAAGCTTAGGAAGAGTGGGTTAGATGAATGGACAGTAAGGTGGATAGAAAACTGGTTGAAAGACAGAGCTCAGAGGGTCGTGGTTAGGGGCACAGAGTCCAGTTGGAGATCAGTGACGAGTGGTGTTCCCCAGGGGTCAGTACTGGGCCCAGTCCTCTTCAATATATTCATCAACGACTTGGATGAGGGGATAGAGAGCACCCTCAGCAAGTTTGCTGATGACACAAAGCTGGGGGGGGTGGCTGACACACCGGAAGGCTGTGCCGCCATACAGAGAGACCTGGACAGGCTGGAGAGTTGGGCGGAGAGAAACCTTATGAAATTCAATAAGGGCAAGTGTAGGGTGCTGCACCTGGGGAGGAATAACCCCCTGCACCAGTACAGGTTGGGGGCTGACCTGCTGGAGAGCAGCTCGGTGGAAAGAGACCTGGGAGTCCTGGTGGACAACAGGATGACCATGAGCCAGCAATGTGCCCTTGTGGCCAAGAAGGCCAATGGCATCCTGGGGTGCATCAAGAAGAGTGTGGCCAGCAGGTCGAGGGAGGTCATCCTCCCCCTCTACTCTGCCTTGGTGAGGCCACACCTGGAGTACTGTGTCCAGTTCTGGGCTCCCCAGCTCAAGAAGGACAGGGAACTGCTGGAGAGGGTGCAGCATAGGGCTACCAAGATGATTAGGGGACTGGAACACCTCTCTTATGAGGAAAGGCTGAGGGAATTGGGTCTGTTTAGTCTGGAAAAGAGACGGCTGAGGGGTGACCTAATTAATGTGTACAAATACTTCAAGGGTGGGTGTCAGGAGGATGGGGCCAGGCTCTTTTCAATGGTGCCCGGCAACAGGACAAGAGGTAATGGGTACAAACTTGAGCATAGGAAGTTCCATCTCAACATGAGGAGGAACTTCTTTACTTCGAGGGTGGCAGAGCACTGGAACAGGCTGCCCAGAGAGGTGGTGGAGTCTCCATCTCTGGAGACATTCAAAACCCGCCTGGACGCGTTCCTGTGTAACCTGCTCTAGGGTGGCCCTGCTCTGGCAGGGGGGTTGGACTAGGTGATCTCCAGAGGTCCCTTCCAATCCTATGATTCTATGAAATGTCATGAAAAGGCTGGTACACCACAAAATAAAAGCAGTATGAAATTTAGGTAGGGTATATAGAAATTATAGATAATGTTTGTTCTTATTTACATTAAGTAAACAGCGTGGCATTAAGCTTTTTTGGTTTTTAAATGTTTTTTTAAGAACTGTTAGGTTTGGTTTTGGAATGTCTTACTTGTTAAGACGAGCTTAAAGACATCAGTATTTAAGAATGCTAAGATATTAATAGTTTGTAGAAATATGTGCATGACAAATAGCAAAATAAATAGCAAGCAAATCAAATGAGATTCATTTGATGCTATGTTGCTGTTTATTTACAAAAATGCTGTAAATAAGAGTAAGTTCAATGAGCCTGAATTACAAAGCAGCAATGGATCTGACACAATTGCTGAGCTCATGCCAACTGTCTTCTAATAATAACTCTTTTATAGCTGCAAAATTTAAAAACAAAGCCAAGAACAATAAAAAAGAAACCAGTATCTTGTGTAAACGATAGAATAAAGTGAAGATTTTGGTTACACTAATAAAGAGAAGTGGTGGGAGTTTCAACAGACTGTAGATTAAACCTGAAGGTTATCTTTTCCTGATAGTCCTCATTTGCAAGCTAATCTGAGTTGCTTACTCACTGATACCTTTAAGTTAACTAAAGATAGCTTTAGTTAAGATGTGTGGTAAATCCTGTGGCTTCACCGTTAGTATGTTGTTTTCCCTTTAGATTTCCCTTCTTGAATATTGCACTGAACTATCTTAAGTGTGATACACAAAACAGTGTGTTGCCAACCCTTCTGTACTGCCTTGGTTCTTTGGTAAACTCAGAACAAAAACACATTAATCCTGTGTTTTCTCTTTTTTGAAAGACTCTTGTAGAGGGAGAATATAATCACTGAAGTTGGAAAAAAAACGTTTTTCGAATTGGTTAAAAAAAGATTCCATAGGGCATGAGGTATAGTACGTATAGCCAGCAACTGCCCCTGCACTTTTTGACTGCAGGTGTCAAAAGTGAAGCAGAAGTTCAGTTAAATTAAGATTATATTTGCATATAGCTTACTGCTTTCTAAATCTGAGAGATTCAATACGCCTAGTTACAGGTAGATCACTTGAAAAATTGACCGTTCCATTTTTAATTGCAGATCATATAAGTATAAACTATTAGGTAGAATTACTTCTTGAAAGAGACTGAATCTTTAGTTGTTAATCAGTAGTTAGAAGCAGCTAAAATGAGAGACGACTGGAATGAACGTTACAGGTATTGAATCCTCTTTTAACTATTCTTAAGGCAGGGATTGGTTTGTTTTACTTCTTCTATTTTTATAGGATATAACTGTGTCCAGCTGATGGCTATCATGGAACATGCATACTATGCCAGTTTTGGTTATCAGGTCACAAGCTTCTTTGCAGCATCAAGGTAGGTTTAAGTACTTCAGCATTTTCTGTGGTCTTTTACCTTATTCCCCATCCATTGAAGTCAGTATGCCTGTATATATGTGTCTGCAAGTGTTTAATGGAAAGGGAAAGTAATGGATTAGGTATTTGCTCTAGCTTCTTTTTCAATCTGAAATCAGTTTGGCATAGTGATCAGCTGTCTGTGAAACACTTTGTGTGGGATACAAACAAAGAGGTTATAAGTAACTTCAGCTGTCATGGCATATTCCAGTTAATCCAGCTTCAGCAGTCTTTATGCATGGGTTTTGTGTTGTGGAATTCTTGAGAGTAACAAACACGATGTGTAAGTCATTCTTTCATGATAAACAGTCATTCTTTTATGATAAACAGAACTGTACACTACTTGTTCATAATAAACTTCATTAAAATCATGGCTCTGTGTGTCCTGTGGGAACTCTTTCCCATGCTTGTAACAGACTGTACTTAGATTTGAAGCCTAGGGTGAAAATAGATGGAAAAGGTATTCAGGTAATGGTTAAGAATATTATGATAACCTGAATGTTGTGAGTTGG
>VYZM01016420.1:53894-85193 GCA_013398915.1 Dromas ardeola | reverse complement strand
TTTGGTGGGGGGTGGGGGGGGTGTGTTGGTGGGCTTTTTTTTTTATCTTAGTGAGGCTCAGGTGACAACTGTAAATTTAGATAGACGGGAAGTTTTAACTGGCATAATTAGTTGAAAGAAAGGTATGTTGGACACAGAAAACAAAAACTGTATTTAAAAACATGTTGGAAAATAGTGTAGTACATAAAACAAATAACTAAGCAGGACAGCAGCAGATGGTGTATTTTGGGGACTTACACGAATGTACATTTACTTTTGTAGTCGTCATGCATTACATTATTCCAGTAATACAAATATATTCTTGTATCTTACAAAGTATGGAAGCGTTCTATATTAAATAGAAGCTTTAAGTTGTATCAGTTATCTTGTATACTGAATTTGATTTATTGACAGATTAAAAGGGAAGAATAAGACTTTGAAACCATTTCTGCAAAACATTGCATGCATGATATAATTTTATAATTAAAAAATTGTTTTAATTGTCAGTTTGTAATAAATAAATACTACTTAAGAGGCTGAAAAATTAACTTCTACACAATGGAAAGCAAGGTGATGAAAAGCTTCTAACTTTGTAGGTTTTATGAGCAATGTTCAGTATCGTCAGCTTAAGTTCTGATTGTATCACTAATAACACATTGCATTTTCATGCTGATAGCCGTTATGGAACTCCAGATGATCTGAAAGAAATGATTGATGTTGCTCACTCAATGGGCATCACCGTTCTGCTGGATGTTGTGCACAGCCATGCATCAAAAAACTCTGAAGATGGTCTCAACAAATTTGATGGTTCAGATTCGTGTTTCTTCCATTCTGGTCCTAGAGGAACTCATCAGCTCTGGGACAGCAGGCTCTTTGACTATGCAAAGTAAGTATAAAATGTCACTTGAGGTGTGTTACTGGTAATTATTTCTTACCAATTCTAGTAAAATTACACTCTTCGTCGAACTGGAAAAGTCATTTGGGTTGTTCAATAGATACAATATGCTGAGTTTACTTTGCTGCATTTAGCATTCGAAAAATGCCAATTCCTTTACTTTGCTAAATATTTAAGATCTAACACTAAATAATAATATTTAGGTTTTGTTATTATTCTTTTATCTATGTCTACATATGTACATATGATATACCATGTGCATTGTATGTATTATATAACTATGTAGTTATATATTATATTTATTTTTATTTTAAAATAGATTCAGATATTTGTATATAGATACCTATTATGTAGGAATATGATATTTGATCATATATAGTTATATATTATAAAATATGTTTGCATTTTCATATTGTATATTATATTTATATATAATACATTACGTATATTATACATGAAGTATTGTATTTGTGTATATAAATTATAATAAGAAAAGCTGAAGAAAACTGGAAACTTATTGTCAAACTGTCAGATTGTTGAAATGTAGCAAAAGTTTTGCCCCAAGACAACTAACTCCATTCCAAAGAGTTTCCAGAGGTCAATCAACAAATACGGAGCAGGGCAGTTTTTCAGTAGGCAGTTTTAGGGGCCCAGTTTGGGCACACTTAATTAACTAGTATAAATATAGTGTGTGTCAAACCACATGTAAATGCCAGATGATGATTAGTATTTAATATTGTTTACTTTTTATTCTCTGAGGTATTGGGGGTGAGAGAATGTATCTTGTATGCTGAATATTTCAGTGGTTTAAATAGAGAAACTGGCACAGATAGCCAGCGTATTTCAGTCTCCTCCTCCCATTTTTCCCACGTTCGTTCATCCCTGAACCACCTTGATTCCTCCCTTTCCTTGTCTTTGATTCTCCCCCTAAACATCGCACAATAAGTTTTCCACAACCCCACAATCTCCTTAAAGCATTTCTTAATAAATTCTATACAATGTCACCCAACTCGTATTCCATAATAAATTTCCTTTTCTTCCCCCTTGAGATGCATGATAATATTGTTTGCCCTTTTCATGAGTTACAACATTCTGATTTAACCCTCTCAAGGTTACACTTGAGTGGTTTCTTTGGTGGCTCATCACTCAGTGACTTTAGAGTTCTGGTCTCTTGTTAATCTGTTAGTTGTTTGGCTTTGTGTGCTGCAAGTTCAGTTTACTTTTTTCCCCTGTGTTTCTCCCTCACTTGCACTGAATTGCCATTAACTGGATATGCTTATGTTGCAGATGTCCTTAAACCCTGGATCATAACTACATATGTTCAGTTAGTTACCAAAAATATTTTTCTTCTTGTGCTCGTAGGCGATGCTCTTGAGGCTGACAGTTTCATAGCTTATGGGGGTTGTAACTGTTTAAGAAGGTCGCTTTTGCAGAAGTAATGTTACATAGCATAGGTCAACTGGTTAATGGAAACTCTTGCACAGTAACTCACAATTTCAATTAAACCGAGTGACCAGTGTAATAAGTGACTTATGCACTGTGTTACGTAATAGGATGAGCTGTTCTTTATTTGCTTTTTATTTGGGATGATTTAACTGATGAATTCAGGGGACCTTCTTGAATTGTGATTTTAATTATTATAACAAATGCATTTTACTATGTCTAATAATAAATTCCTCTCTGAGTTGCTTCCTATTAATCTTTAAATTCATATTCAAATAAATTGTTTCAGATAATCTTAAAGCTTTAATATCAATACGATGGTATTTTACGCTTTATTTTACTTTATGCTTATGTATAATCGACAAGTATGTGATACCGACTTCTCCAGTGAGAAAACTAATTGAATGCTACTATGGACTTTTCTCTGTTCCAAGCAGAGGCAGGTTCTTATTGGGAAAGTGGTGCTGGTATTGAGAGTTTTCCAATGATTTGGAAATGAAAGAAATAGCAGGCTGCTTTCTAGGTAGCATTTAGCAATGTTAAGCATTTATTCACAGCTAAAGAGCTTCCTACGTGGCTCTGTTTGGTCAGTGATAGGTGCTTGTACTCATTGGTGAGGGACATGGTTGCATAATTACTTTTCATCCCATGTGATTGGAATAGATGCCAGACTGAATGCTGGAGAGGGTGAGGAGGAAGAGCTGTGAGGGGGAGAGAAGAGATTAGAAAATAGCAGAGACCAGAGAAATCTAATCTGTGCTCTGCTGATGAGTAAAAATAATGCTCTGGATGACCGAGGGTCCTTCATACGTCATTCCCTGTCCCCTGCCGTCTAATGAAATGCAACAACAAATTTGGGTTTCCTTTTTCAAACTTTTAGGGAAATGCCGCCTTCTCCTTCAAGCACAAGAAGCTGTGCAATGAACTGTATTTAGTCATTAAGGGCTTCTTTAGTCCTAATATGTGAAACACTAAATATTCTATGTGTGTTTATAGTAAAATTTTAAGGCTTAAAAGATACAACAGTCATATTAGTCTAAACTGCTCAAAACTGATTTTAAAATGGTTTGGGTTTTTTTCCTCTTTTTTGTGTGCAAAGGTCCCAAGCAAAATTGGGAAAGAATTAGAACTGATGTTTTATTGAAAATGTTTTGGATTTTTTCCATTTAGGCTTTATTGACATGCCTGCTAATTTCCATACCCATAAAAGAGCAGTTCTAGTCTGAAAGGGGGGGGTATAAAAATCTGTGAGAGGGACTCGAGTTGTGTGGAGATGTTCAAAGTTTGCTGAAAATAAATGACACCAAACACAATCTATTAAATGGTATACAGAAAAGCTTGCTTTCTGAGACAAATCTCTTCAGCTAGTACAGCCTTTTCTCCTGTACGGTGCTTGTACTAAATCCCTTTCCTTCTGTAGTGGGAAGAACTGTTAATTCTACAGGTACTTAAACATCAAATACAAAAAATGCTTAATTTACTTTGGAATTGAGAGAAACTAATTCTCTGCCATGAAAGAGATTAAGGAACAATTGCTTTATCAGTTTAGTCTGTCTACTTTTTCTTTGAAAGCCAAGACGGAAGTAAATTTGTCTCGCACCATTTGCAAGGTTATTCAGTTGCCTGGGAAGGGGACTGTGAATACTTGCTATAACAGAAGGTGGCAAAAGATCTATATCCATGCAAAAAAAGGACTGTATCCATGGTGTGTATTAAATACTATATTTTTAGTAATGTTCCTGTAAGTAGAGAGTAAGTCCAAGAAAAGCATTAGTAAAACTGTTGAAAGGACAGCCTGGATATTGTATCTCACACCATAGTGCAACTTAAGAAGATAAAGGCATGTTTTGTTTTGTGGACTTTGAGACAACACTTAATGAGCAGTAGAATTATATATTTTTTTTAATACATGTTTGTACAAGTTCTGTACAAACAGTGGACTTTTTGGTAAATTGTAAACAGCAGCCTAAAAAATTTGCTGTTGAAGCTGGTGTCACAGGAGAATAAAACCCCAGTTTTAGTAAAATGAGAATTTGGAGGTAAAATAACTGCATAAGGAAAAGAATATTTTTTGCTTAACCTTTACAAAAAAAAGTGTTATAAATTCTGCTTTAAAAAAACAAGCTGATTTGGAAATAAACTTCCACTTTCATAATTTTGGCACATTTTTCCAGTTTTTCTAAAAAATGGAACTGGGCATTTTTTTCTCAAACACGTGAATTTTGTGAATCATCTTCATTTCCGTCCACTCGTGGTTGTCCCTGTGTTCATCCTCCCTGTGCTCCTCAGCAACCAACCTAAAAAACCAGACCTACAAAGCTTGAGTGAGGTTTGCAGTTTACTTTAATAATACTTTTTAAAAATAAATTTTTATATCCTTTGTATCAGTTCCTATTAAAAATTTGGCTTTCCTATTGCTGAATTCATGAAAGAGAAATGCTGTAAGGTAAAAGGGATGCCACAAGCTCTGGACCTGCAGTCTAGCTGGCATGGTCTGGTTAATTGTGTGATAAATTAAGTGCCTTGTCTCTGTTGTGATCCTGTGGAAGATGTCTAGCTCGAAATACATGTAAACACCCTCCCATCTTAAGTAAGGATTCTGCTTGTAATTACTTTAGTACGAGCAAAGTATTACAATTTTTTCCCTTCTAAAATCATATTCAAAGATTATTCAGCTGCCAGGTTCATTAGAAGTGATGCTGTAGACCCTGGAGACCAGGTAGGATCACAACTAGAGTGGTTGATTGTGTTTTGATTTAAATTTCATTTCTCCACAAAGCAAATGTGTCTAAAATACTAATCAGGCAAAACAATTTAAAAATAATTGAGAACAAGATATTACCTACCAAAGATAAGTTGTTGGGTTTTTTTCAGGCACTACATAATTAAAATGTGTAAATGATGCTGCCTTTCTAGGCTTATTGAGATCCAAGAGTATTGTTTTGATTTTTAAGGCTCTGTATTCCTCTTTTCTCATTAGGCTTTGTTAGTTTGTACACTTTCTTAATCCAATTCTAAGGCACAACAGGTATAGTGATGTATTTCTGTAAGCCTTTGGGAGTATTGGTAGATGTAAAACTCAGCAGAAGTCATGTGATGCCCCAAGTTTTGTGGGGTTTTTTTGTTGTTGTTTTGGTTTGTGTTTTTTTTTTTTTTGCTAGTACTGTGACCCTTTTTACCTAAGCACTTAGCTAAAATTTTAAGTTCCTCCTCAATCTAGGAGAAGAATTTGGCACAGAAGTCAGAGGTTGAATTACATCCTAGTTTTAAAGTCCTGCTTCCTTGAATGCAGCAGGATGATCAGCAAGAGATTATGTTCATTACAAGGTTCTGGGGCCAGCAGATATCCCTGGCATCTCCTTTGAGGCCTTGCTTTCAGTACCTTTTTTTTTTTGACTGGATTTTGTGTGTCCATGCTTTGGTGGTTCTGTGAAGGCACCAAATCATAAGTAATGGGAATCCTCTGGCTTGTCCGCTTGCACCTTTTGTCTTGTTTGTATTTGTTTGTGATACTCTGTTTTTGGAATTAAGGCTTGTAAGTGCTGTAAAGGAAATTAAATTTACTTAACTAAATCATGTAATGGGAGAAGTCTCATCTTTTCTTTAGTCTTTTCTTCATCCTTCAGTTTTATGAAGTCTCAAGTGGCGTCCATGCCAAATGTGCTTTGAAATGCTATAGGTAGGGTTCAGAGTATAAACACTGTGTCCCACAAGCAACACTTTACATCAGGGCAACATATGACATGCTGGTCCCCTGCTGCCTAACCAGATGTTCTCTCTAGCTCAGTCTTCTGAACTGTTGGTGGAGCAGCTGATCATAGCTCAGTGTGCTACACTTTTTTCAGTTTTTTTTAAAGTGGGTTATAAACTACTGTAGTTCAGAAACTGCTTTTAGCCCTATTCTCAGTGCAGCAGAAATAGGGCATCTGTCATGTGCTGAAGGTGTGTTCTAGTTCTGGTTTAGATGGGCCGTCCTCCAGCTGTCCTTCCAGAGTGGTGTGGGTCACCTGAAGCTTCTCTTCCCTATCCTGTGGTCCAGCCTCATGCGGGTATCTTGGGTGCTATCTTGCGTCTAAAATGGCACAATACACCTACGTTTGGATGCTGAGATGGTGGCCTTTTCTGCCACCCAGTATTTAAATCCTGAATAGACTTCATGCTGTGTTTTATGGGGAAAAAAGGTCCACTGATGGCAATAGATAGTAATTTACTTCACTTTAGGATCTGACTCCTTAAAGGCATGCTGCTCTTCTAACATCTTCAGCAGCCTCTGTTAGGCTCAGTATTTAATTTTTCCTTAAATACCTGTTCTTTACCTGATTTTTTTTCCTTTCTTCTGACTGCTGATTTTCACAATCTTTAGCTGCCACAAGTGTAATATTATCAATAGGTGGAATAAATAGGGAAATACACCTTTCAGAGATTAGTGTTTGGTTAGTAAGGGTACCTGTCTGGGCTAATAATTTTCATAACATAACTGTCCAGAGAAATTTTTTGGGCTTAAGTAGCCGACAGTTCAATGTTGAGGTCTTCTAAATATCTGTGGAAGTGAATGCTTGTTGTATTATATGGGAGCGTCACCACGGTTTGTAACAGTTTTCAGGAAGAAATGGATAGACTGCTACTCTATGATGCTTGCACGGTTAGCTTTTTAAATTGATGTAAGTTGATGCTTGATGGAGTGAGTACTACGGCATTAAAGATTATGGTTCCTTGCCTAGTGCATCTAAGGAAAGTTGGCACATCAGTACGAGATACAAATTGCAGATAACACGGCATGTGTGTTGTTATAGTCAGTCTCAGGGTAACTTTTATTTACGTGGCTTTTACAGAGTGCAAAGCGGGTATACTTGACTGCAAACTATTACTTAACATGCACAAAGGATTGGTAGGATTTAAAAACTGGTAGTGCACTCATAGCTTCCAGTAAGACACCTGAAGAGTCTCTGCTGGCCAGGCAGGCATTGGTCGGGTGGGAGAAAGGAGGCTGCTGCTACTTGTTGTAACAGACCCTTGATCGTGCTGGGTTATCCCCTTCAGACTCCATATTAGTTTCTTTGATAGCTTTGCAGCTCTCTGTCTTCTTCCTTCTGGATCTCTGAGCTACTAAGAAACCTGTCTTTGTCTGTAACTTTACCTTTCTTACCTTGCATAGCTTTAATCTAAAGACTTTTTTGCGGCTTTCTGTCAACGAGGCAATTTCCTTAGAAGTATAAGCTATGCAGGTTTTGGGACATAGCTGATGCCCCAGTCAGGAGGGGAAGGGAAAATTAATGAAGAATTAATGTATTGTATACAAACGAGTTGACTTCCCCGAGTGTAAGTGTAGTCACTGAAGTGTTCTCTTCTGCAGCTTCTGAGGATTTACTTAAGTACAGGTGACAGTCTTCCAGCTGCGCTTATGCAGTAGTAATGACATCCAGTGGCAGGTCATGTTTATCACGAATGTGTATTCACTGGGGAGATACCTTGGCTGTAATTTCCGCTAGATTAAAGGTAATGCAGTGATAGCTGTCAGTGAGACAGATTCTCAGGCATTTGATGGTTTCTTTGGTACATTGTTGATTGTAGGCTAATTACAGTAGGAACAGGGATGTAAGTTGTGTTTCATGATGTAAAACCTTCAGCTATGCTGATTTTAATTCGTTTCCTGCCAGTCTTCCTTCACTAAATTAGTTTAGGAAAACTCTGTATATAGAGATCCCCATAACATGTACTGGAATTGGATTTAGCTGGCAAACATGATTTTTAATGACTGTTTTAAGAAAGCACTGCTTGTGATGTAATAGCGAGAATTACTTTGTTTTTTTTTTCCCCAGAGCTCATAAATGTAATTATTTTGATTACGGTTTGACTTAAAAAAAAAACAAAACACCTGCCTCCATATGTCCTTAGCAGTCTGCTTCTAATAGACTGGACTTTGAGGGTGACTGTAAAGGCATAGAAGTACTTTAAAACTTAAACCTTGACATTTAAGACCGTCTGTGAAAATCTTCGTTTCCTTGTGTTTTTTCCTCCTTTTAATAACGGTTGTGAATGTTCGCAAGTAAGCACTTTCAAGTATGGGGACATAGCAGTTAATAAAGTGCCTTTCTTGAAGGGAGTGAGTACTAGAAGCATTGACAGAAGGGATGATATATTGGAACTTACTGCAATGTAATCAGAATGATTAAAGCAATACTACAAAAAAAAAGTTCCATCCATGAGCATATGAGTTATAGTATACACAGTCTAGACCTACTGTAGAGTTGCTTTAATTTTTTAATTAAACATTCATCTGGAAGCTTAATTGTTTCATTGCAGTGTACTTAGATTGATATAACAGACTAGGAGGCTTTAAATCGACAGATGCTCTGAAACTCAGAAGAGTTTGAGTTTCCGAAACTCTTCATGTAAGAATGTGTAACTTTCTTTGAAGTGTCCAGTTTCCCATATGAAGCTCCAGCATGGCAATCGCAGCTTTGTGTGAAGTTTCTAAAATGAAGCTGCACAAAAAGTGCTATAGTAATAAAGCAATATATTGATACATGAAGAAAAGACACACTGAAAAATTGAAGGCAATTGTTCTAAATTTTGTCAGGTAGCATATTTTGAAATATAGAGGTCCACGCTTGTAGCCGATTAAATTCAATCATGTCTTGAATAGACACAGTCACTCTTACTGATGCTGATTATGGTATTTCAATAAAAATCTAAAATTAGATGAGATTCAACCCACTGCAGGGAATCATTCCTCATCAGTCTAAATGCAATAATGATCTTGCATTTAGTAATCCACACTTAAATTGACAACTTTCACAGCATTCTTATGTGATTACTGCAGCACTTATATGAGCAGTATCTGTTGTGAATAGAAGATTGTGCTGGGGGGAAAGGGTGATGGTTGTATAAATTGGAGATGAGAGAGAGGTTATAAAGAAAATCCGCAAATGAAATGGGGAATGTTGACTTTCTTCTTGTAGGGTTTCATCCGAAGACGTTCCAGGTTGTGGAAAATCAGGCATGGTACTGTTCATGGTAGGGAAAGAAGATGGGATCGTTAAGACAACTGTCACTTTTTTCTGATTCTAGTGTTTACGTGTTATATAATGTACAGATCCACTTGAAATGCTTTTTTGGAAAGCTCATTGGAGAGAGAAAGAAAATTGATAATAATGGGACAAAACAATTAACAACTGTATCTACAAAGTAGAAAACAATAAACTATCAAAATGCTGTAGGCATTTCTAAGAGTCAGTAGTATATGTATGACCAACAGATCTGAAGTCATCTGCAAATAATCATGTTGATCTGTTAAAGTACTTTCAGTTTTGAAGGTGGTGCCATGTTTTCCTGAGGAATGCTGTTTCATAGACTGGAATAGACTTAAGTTCCTGTCCCTAGAAGTCGATTGAGGTCAATGCATCCAACTGAGCTGGTAGTTAGCCTCTGTCCTACCAAATTGTTTTCTGGCTGTAGCCACTGGCTCAGTTTGTTTTGCATGGGACTGTGTTGGTGGTTCTATGCTAAAATGTAGAGAGGATTTATCTGGACTCAATCGGTTTTATATGGATGTTCTCTTTAGGGTTATTTAAATGCCAAAATTGCTTTGACTTTGACATGAATGTGCTATTGAGATAAATTTTATTAGAGTTCATACTTAAAAAATTATTCGTGAAATTGTAAAGAAGATACAGAAACTGCTTCTACTGTGATCACATTATAGTGGTAATGGATGGACTGGGAGTAGCTTTTTTTTTTCTTCTAGGTTCTGTTCTGGCTGGTATGGTTACAGGACAAGTCTGAAAAACTGGAACAGTTTATCACGTCAAATATGTCCTAATGAGGAAAATTGTGTGAAAAGCTCTATCACTGGGAACAGTGTGAATTTTTCTAAACAATGTTTGGAAAAAAATAGTTCAACTTTTTTTTTTTTTAAAAAGTGTATTACACTAAATTTGCTTGGCTGTTTTTTCCATGCATTTGTTTTGGGCAGTTCCTTGTAAAAAATTAGCTTTATAGAAATCTCTATAGCTTGCCATGACAATTGCAATCAAGTATCTGTTTGTCCAGATTTCTCCTTGTATCTCCTCCTTGGTAAGGAGGCTAGCTTTTTACACAATATTTTTATATATTTATATTACAAACCCATGTAATCTCTTGAAAAATAGTATAAAGTTATTTAGGAAAAAAAAGATATTCATTGCCATAGAGATGACTCATTAGTTTAAATAGTTGACGCAAATGTTTTTTCTAAGTTACTCCTCTATGGTTAACTTAATGGGTTAGGTTAGGAGTAAAGGAAATAAGTGTAAAAGTAATACCCTTACACCTTACTCCTCTTGATTTCTTCGGTTTAATTATTGTGCAGTAAGAGTCCTTTCAAATGGATAGACACATGTGAACAAATAAACACAAGAATGAAAAACTGCACCCATATAATAAGTCACTCTATACACTCTAGTAATTTTCTCCTGTAGGAGATGTATCAATCAGTTTAAAGAAAGAGCTGAGAATGAGGTTCTCTGGAGAATTAAGTAAAAATATGGGGTGTTTGTATATATTAATATTTAGTCATTGCACTAGGGCTGTTTAAGTGAGTGTATATATTTAAGGGCTTCACAATGAAGAGGAGGATGCTCTTTGCTGTCCTTATTTTTATTTGTCTTTACTTTCTTTACGTATCTTAAAGGAGAAGAGAATAAAGTAATGACTGCTGTCATTTTTCTGATTAAATGAACACATTAGATCACCTCTTCTTGTCTGGAGGGATTTATGTAATCACCACAGAATTTGCCACTTCATGATGTGGAGCGAAGCCATATTCCTTTCACCCTGTCAAAATGAGCATAGGGCCTCTATTTTTAACCACAAAATTTCAGATTGGCATTATCATTTACTGTTCTCTTCAGTGTTTTACTGAAGCTGTTACTTGCTGTTATTTAGTAACACTTTATTAACACTGTAGCACACCTTTGGTAAGGGCATGAGATTTTAGAACATATTTTAGCCCAGGCTTATTAGTAGTAGTATACTGAAGTTTTCTGAGGCAGTTTTCTAAGATAGTAAGTAAAAGAAAAATTGGTGTCTCTTGAGGAAATAATTCATTAATTACTAAACCACAACTGGGAGTAAAATTATCCCTATGAGGACTATTAAGTTGAGATACTTGTTTTGGTCAGTGTTACATTTCCATACCTTGACCTTTTGCAAGCAGGAGGCAGCAGTCCTAAATTCCCCCTTGCTTTCCCCCTCCACCTTTCTTCTCCCCTTCTACCCTAAAGGAAAAACAAAGGGGGGGAAAAAACATTTAAGTTTTTATTTTGTTTATTATGACACCACATTAGTCAGAATGGTAAACAATTAGGATAATAAATAATAATAGACTTGTTCACACAAAGGAAACTTTTACATATGGTTCATTGCTTCATGTACTAAGGCTGTCTAAAAAAATGACCTTTTGTGGTTATAAAAGTTTGGCTCATAGCTGTGACTAAACACTTTACTCTGAGTTATGTAATTTAGAATTGATGGGTTTCTTTTTTTTGTTTATTTAGCTTGAAATAGATTAAGCTTGGACATTCAGAAACAAGTAATTAAAGTTGGTGTTTAAATTAATGAAATAAATAAGTTTTCAAATTGCTAAATATACAGTTGGTCTTATGGACAACAAGGATAGGTGAAATTCCTTTTTTGTTGTTGAAATTTAGCTCTTTGCATTAGATTCCCTAGATGCTTTCTATGTTCAAAGAACTGGTGAATCTGAGTAATCAAACAGTCAGCCAAACGCTGGAGAAAAACAGTAAAATCCCAAACGATTTCCACTGCATTTTCTTCCCCTATCTTCTGATTTGAGTGTTTAGTGTTTATTACTCGAGATTTTTAGGCTTTTTTCAGTACCCTGCAATCTGAAATTCTATGTTTCTCTTCCTACAAAATGGAAATAAATATTTAAACCAAAGCCTAAGTAGTAGTTGGGGCCTTATGACCATTCTGGGGTTGACGCTTAAACCCCAAAGATTGTTTATAAGGTGAATGCTTTTTGGAGAAGAAAAAAGAAGTCAACTACAAAACACTAAAATTTACATTATCGATATTTTCAGGCTTCCTTTGCCACCACCTTCTTGGATAAGGGCATTGGAAAAGATGAAAATCTACCTTGACTATTATAAGAAATTCCAAGGTAATTATTTTGTCATTGGGTTAAGTGGGGAGGAAACTGAAAGTCTATCAGAAAATGGATAAATGGAAACAACTTTAAGCTGGATGTTCTAATGCCTGTCCAACATTGGTTAATGAAGCTAGTGGCTAATAGAAAGTAGTATGGAATAGCATTCTTATAAACTAATTAATTGTATACTGGAAGGAATGAATGTTCTGCAGGTTGCGCCTACAGTTGCTCTTAGCACATCACCATCATCATCCAAATTTGGAAAACAAAGGATTCGATTAGAAAGAATGTCTTCACTCGGCACAAGGTATGAGAAACTTGTTTGCCTGTAATGCTGAACTGTTAGTATATGCAAAGGCAAACTTGTTCAAAAATATTTCAGAGAATCTTAGCTTTATTTTTCTTTGTATTTTATCCTGTCCTAGACAATAAAATCTGTTTTTCACAAGGTTATGAAGTTTCCATTCAGAATTATATTTTAAACAAAAGTTGCTATCTTTCTTCTATCTCTTAAGCCAGGGTCAGTAATAGTCACACTGTGAAATATGGTCTGAAATAGGAGATACCTATTATAGGAACAGTTGTTTTCGCTTTAGTTGAATATCATGGAAAAGCCTTACTGTTAAAAGTAAGTACGTATTTCCAGTGTATGAATTACACTGTTAGAGTAACACATTCAAATGGAGATCAGTAACAAGTGGTGTTCCTCAGGGGTCTGTACTGGGACCGGTACCTTTTAATATCTTTATTAATGACATAGACAGTGAGACTGAGTGCACCCTCAGAAGTTTTGCAAGCTGAATGGTGCAGTTGATAGGCTAAAAGGATGGGGTGCCATCCAGAGGGATCTTGATGGGCTGCGGGAGTGGGTCCATGTGGGCCTCATGAGGTTCAATAAGGCTAAGTGCAAGGTCCTGCATGTGGCTTGGGGTCATCCCTAGTATCAGTACAGGCTGGGGGATGAATTGATTGAGAGGAGGACTTGGGTACACTGGGTGAAAAATTGGACATGAACTGGCAATGTGCGCTCACAGCCTGGAAAGCCAACCATATCCTGGGCTGCATCAAAAGAAGCATGGCCAGCAGGTTGAGGGATGTGATTCCCCGCACCTACTCTGCTCTCATGGGACCCCACCAGGAGTACTGCATCCAGCTCTGGGGTGCCCAGCACAAGACAGACATGGACCTGTTCGAGTGGGTCCAGAGGAAGGCCACAAAAATGATCAGAGGGATGGTGCACTTCTCCTGTGAATCCACACTGCAAGAGTTGGGGTTGTTTAGCCTGGACAAAAGGAGGCTCTGGGGAGACCTTACTGTGGCCTTTCAATACTTCAAGGGGGCTTATAAGGAAGGCTGAGAGACTTTCTACCAAGGCCTGTAGTGACAGGACAAGGGGCAATGGTCTTAAACCAAAAGAGAGTAGATTTAGATTGAACATAAGGAAGAAACTTGTTATGATGAGGGTGGTGAGGTACTGAACAGATTGCCCAGAGAAGCTGTGCATGCCCCATCATTGGAAGTGTTCAAGGCCAGGTTGGTTGGAGCTTTGAGCAACCTGGTCTAGTGAAAGATGTTTCAACCCCTGTGGCAGAGGGATGGAAGTAGACTGTCTTTAAGGTCCCTTCCAACCCAAACCATTTTGTAGTTCTGTGATTAATGTATAAGTTCTGGTGCACTAATCAGGTATCTTTCAGCAATATAACTTGGTTTTAAAACTCTCAAAACAACTTGTCTTGTGAGTTTCCACTTATGTGTTGACTTGAAAACGTAAATACAGTACTCAAAGCTTTTTGGGGTATAGGGGAGTATTTTGTGTTTAAACAGTTTTCCAAATGAGCTGTAGGCAGTAGTATATGTGTTTTGTAATTTATATCTAATATGAGGACACTGATTATTTTAACTCTGAATATTTATTTTCAAGATACTATCTGAGTTTTCCATTTCAAAGTTTAATTTCAGTGGATTAGTGGGAGTACAACTGATTACATTTTGGCACAGTATCTTTCCCACATGTTTTTGGAACTTAAAAATTTGGTCGCTATAGAAAGATAGTGGGTATGTTAAAACATATGTTCAGATCACAAGAGGTTTAAAATAGGTGCTTAATTTTTCAAAAATAGAATCATAGATAAAGTATAGTGGTAAATCAATAAAAAAATTACGTTGTAGCTATTTTTGCCAGAAAAAGTTCAAATAATAATCTTGTTACATACTATATCCTAAAAAAAGTTACAATAGCAATCTATTGTAAATGTGCTTATTGTTCTTGTATTAATATTCATGAAGTACAAATTAGATAGCTGAAACGATAGTATCTAGCAAGAAATTGAGATAAAAACTAAGTGTCTTTGAATATAAACCTGTTTTTCAGTTCTCTTACCCGAAAAAGTATTTATGAAGCATACAGAAAGCATACCTTTGCAAGTTCTTAACTCTATTGACAGAGTAGAAGATGAACTAATATCTTTCTTTAATTACATTCCTGAAGAATGTAACTTTAAAAAGTGCAGGAAATTGAGAAATGCTGTGTTGTGCTTAAGAATATATTCCTATTTAATATGAACCCTGTACTTCAGATCTGTGCTGTCTTGTGCAAATGCAACAGCTTTGCATTTTATGCTTGCTGAAAGATAATAGGAACCGATGCACGTGTAAATCGGTTTTGCCAGATCGCTGCTTACTTCTGCAGTCATTTCCTGAATCTTGTGCTAGGGATGAGATAAGGCAATCTTCAGGCTCTCTGAGCCTTCCGCTGGAAATCTCCTTTTTCTGTGAATGTAACGATTCATTGTACAAACTTTTCTGCCCTTCATGCTGTCTGTCACGTAACTGAGCAGTGCTGGAAAGAACATTTTGGACTCTATCCAGAGCAATTGTTTATGCTGAGGATAAAATCTGGAAGTGTGAGAGGAAGTAATCTAAGCTTTGTATTAGCTAATAGTAGTATAAAGAATGAACTTTCCTTACCCCCTGCTTTCCCAGGGGAGGAAATCAGTAAATTACCATTCAGGACATGGAGTGGGTGTCTCGGAAGCCTTCTGTAATGTCTGAACTGTATGATGTTTTTGGGCTGGCGTTCTTACACTTCGTGTTTACCACCAGCGAAAAGAAAGCCTAGCGCTTTGTCAGCTGTGGCTTTGGTTTCTGCATGTTTGAGGCAGGGAATGTGCACAAAAACCACCTCACAACAAAGTATTGAAATATCTCTTGAAGTCTGATTATTTACCAGTTCCCTTCTTAACTCTGGTGCTGTTTTATGGAGAAAGTTCAGGATAACGGTCTGTTTAAGACCATGAGTCACCTGATATGTAATCGCTGGCTATTTCTACCCTACACTTAATTTGAAAGCAAACCCAGTGTTGAAGAGTAAACTACTCTGAGATGTTTGAGATCTCAGTTCAATTAGAACTGCGTTAAATTGCATGCAAAATCCTGATGGTATGTTTTTAAAAGTTGTGATTTAGTTGCATGTCGCAGAACAACAAATTTTGTTTGTTAATTTGCAGGGTTCATTATGCGACTAAACAAATTTAATATTTGCTAAGAAGTTTATTTGAGGAGAAAAAAAGTTTACATGTTCTCAAATATTTTTATTTTATTACTACATACTTCACTTGGGTAGAACATGAGTGGTATGAGTGCTGATGTTACCCAAATCATAGCTGAAATCCATGTATCAGCACTTTAAAGGGTTTTGTAATTTTATTTTTGAGACATTCTCTATTTTAAAATGTATGTGTCCTGGAGGCTCTGTTAAAACTGCAGGTAATGGTCTTCAGTACTTCCCCCTGCCCCCCGCCCCCGCCATTTACTTAAGGAAGCCCTCTGAGCAAAAAGCATCAAAAATATTAAATTTCATTACAGTAAGTACATATCTGCTTTGCCTCCAAGGCGGTTCCTATATGCATGTTTTGCAGGACATAACCTTTACTGAGTAATACTTGAGTTATTGCTTCCATTTTTAACTGAACGTTTTATTTGATATTATTTAGTTTACTCTTATCAGGTGTAGATAGGACTAGCCTGAAAATTTTAAGTCTAGGACACTGTGCTGCTTAGTATATATAATAAACCTATGTATAGTCCATAGTTCCTTTGAGAAGAAAATTTGTCTTTTTGTGCAAATGGCATTTCAGTAAAGTCATGTGAATGTATTCATAAACAAGTTTAATTCATTGGAAAAACACAATAGAGATAATGAATGCAGAATTAACCTGCTAAATGAAAGTGATGGATCTTTCCAAAACATTGATCAAACTTCTAAGCACTTGAAAATGGGTAGATTCAGGGGAGTAAACAACTTCCTGACCCACACATCAGAATCTTGCGTTTTGCTGGGTTGAGTCTAGGTCTGATACTTGCCAAGGAAAATTTGTCTTCTTGTGTGCAAAGCTCCTTAACAGTTTTCAGATAGCTGTAACTAATTCTTGGTGTGTGCACATGTCTGTGTTTACGGTGGGTATAGCTTTTCTGTTATGGAATTAGATGAGCAGACAATCAGCATTCAGTATAGTTACCCTCTATCATCTCTTTTTTTCCTAGACAAAATGTTAGACTGTCCATCACTGTTTACTTAGCAAGTGTTCAGTCACCCTAATTTAACTGTGTATTCTATCATCTGTGCCAATAGCTCCTGAAGTACTGTATCGTGCCGCTTTGCGCCAACAGGTGAAGGAGAATTCTGACGGGGTGGGGGGTGGGATTTCTTGTGGACTTCAGAGCTGCTGATGGTACTTGAACAAAGGGTGAGCCTATTTCTAAGAAATCATTTTCCTAAGTAATTACTGGATATGAATCAAGTCTGATAAATGCATATTGCTTGTATATTGCTTACAGCATTGTGAATGAATGTGCTTTCTCCCTGCATAACACTGGACTTAAGGGGATCAGGATTAATGCTTACAGAAGGGGTACTGTACGGTATGGCACTCTAGAATGCCGATTTAAACTAAAATGGAAAAATCCTCTGTATCTTCAAAGCTGCTGTTCTTGTTTACTCTGAAAATAAAAAATGAAAAGCGATAGTTTAGTTAGTTAAAAATATTACATTTAACTAGGAAGACTATTTCGCCGACTTTATTTTGGTTTCTTTATACTTAGTATTGTATATTTATTCACTTTTCATTCTCAGAATATCAATGGATGTTACAAAAATCATGATATAATAGCCAGTGTTCTGTTTATTAGAATTTTTCAATAGAAAAGTATAAATATATATTTGTCAGTGGCTTCTACAGAATTGGAGTTTTGCCCATGAAGAGGATAGTATAGAAACAATCATGCAATCCTGTATGCAGTTAATTTACCAGTATTAGCTTTTATATTGCCTGATAGAAACTGGTATGATTCAGTTTGTGAAAGGACTTCAGATCTTCACTGAACAAATACTTCCAAATTTGAAAATAATCCTTCTTTCACTTTGACTCCTCATGACTTTTTCGTAACACTACTTAAATAATTAAGCACCGTTTTCCAGAAGACTGGCCTTGAAATTCTGAAATACTTCTGATTTTTTCCATTTTAATTCAGGGAATGGGATGTCAATGCTTAAGCAAAGACGTCATCTGCAGCAAGTACTGATAAAAGTATCCATTATTTTTAACTGTCACAGGAAACTTTTAGTCTTTCTGTGACTTGATATAGTCTTGTAATGTATTGTAGTATCATTGGCTTTCTAATTATGATGGCATAAATAAATCCTCAATTTCGGTGGCTAAGACTAAAACTTTCTTCCTGGGTTTAGATGTGCTCAGGTTACATGTTTGCTATTCATTTAATCTTACAAATGCAAGATTCCAGTGTTTCTGTAGCACAGATTTCTAAATAATGGAGGGTCTCAACTGCCTCTTATTTCTTATTGCTTACAACAGTGAGGTACTAGTCATCTATTGGGGTTTATTTTTAGCATTTTTACTTCTTATACAGTCCAACTTAATGGAATAATGTCCTGTAAAAATACAGAAAGCATTTTTTTTCCTATCAGTCCTTTCCAAAGATCTGTCTCCTTCTGTAAAAATACTCAAAACAGCTGAAAGCAAGTGTCTGTGGTGTCTTTCATTCCTATGGCCATCTGTCTTTCATCTTAACTTGATACGATTCTCTCTATGAGTGAGAGGCGTTTAGTAGTTGTGAAGTACATGCTTGAGAACTGTTGTGTTCAAGATGACCTAATACCATCCTGGAATATGGAAAGGTAGAATCTTGACTTCCTTAGACATGACTGGCAAACCCACATGTGCTAATGTTTGCATCTACCTTCTCCTGTCTATTTTCTTATTTCTTTGAAAACTGTGAGATTGTTTACCCTAATCTCAAGCCATTTGGAAGCTTCACTCTTCCAGGAATCAACTGCGTAATGGCAACTGATCTAGTAGGGGAAGCTGCTTAAGCAGTTCATCAGAAGTTCAACTCCTACTGGGAAAACTGGTATCAGTGACCATTACTAGCTTTAAGCACCCTTTTTCTTGAAAACAAAAGCAAAGCAAAAAGCCTTGACCTTTTGTGGTTCTGTGCAGAGGGATCTGTACTTCCCAGTGGAAGTTGCTGTCTGGCTAAGTGATGCCAATCATTACGTGTCTGAAGGTTTCATAGACATTGATCTGAACAAGTGCTGTGTTTTGCTGTCACCACTGCTCTTCTCACAGCTGGTAGACTTAATGTTGGGATTGATAGTCAAATACCTGGCCAGAAACAGACTGAGAGGGACTTTTAACAGGTCACATTCACTTTGTGTGACATTTTGTCACCTTACTGTGACAAGATAAATTAGCAATGACATGTCTTCCTGTAAATCTTCACTTTAAGTCCATCAGGGCTGGTTAGCTTTTCTCATTGTCTCTTCAGGCCCCTCTTCCCGAGGGCCACAGTATTGGCTGTGAATATAGGAAACTTCTGCTAAAGTTTTTCACAATCACAAGGTCATACTGAGACCCTATCCTAATTACTGATCTGGTGGTTCAGACTTTCATAATGACTGCATCCCCTTTTGGCCTTAAGATAGACTGTGTACTTCAGACCAGTTCAGAACATGTGCTGTGTTCTGGTGCAGACCTCTGAGATTCAGTAGGAGGGTGATTATCTAGGACCAGACACAAATGGGTTAATGTTTGGCAAGTCAGGTAATCTAGTGCTGCTTCAGAGGTATGCTGTACCTCCTGAGGTTAAGATTTGGTATGCTTTCAAATGCCTTTTAGTACTAAGCTTTGCATGTCCTTTTTGATTTCAGATGTGTAGTGTTGTTCTTTATTGAATTACTTCCTTATAATTCAGATGCTTTCATGTGTCCTTAATGTAGGTATTTCTTCCCTTACTGATGTCAGAGTACTGTTCACTCATGCATGAACCTGAGCAGGCAAATAATTCTAAAGTTTTTATGGCATAGCAATTACGGCTTGTCAAAACCTTTCATCCACTTGCAGTGACCTGTGCGCATTCTTCTTCAGTTCTGGGTCCACTTTGTTCCATGGCTGGGTCCTGAGAACTTGCAATGTCAATCAAGATTTCCTAAGCAAGGGTTAACTGTAAGGAGATTTGGCCATGAAATTTGTAGGCTGAGCTATCTAATCAGCAATTGAAACTTTTGTAATGTTTTCAGTATCATACTGGACCTTAAGGAAAGATTAAAACTTGGATATCTGTAATGTACCGTTACTTGTGTTATTTAATGCTTTTTTTATTTGAAATGTCATTTAAAAGATAAAGCTGCTTTGCAGACAAAAGATCAAGGTTACAAGTGTTTTGTTTGGCACTGTCAACATCTTTGCTGTATCTCAGTATATAAATTGTCTACTTTCAGTGTTAAGAATTCTGTACAGGTAGCAGAGCAAACATAATCTAATCAAGTGAAATAGAAAGGTCATGGTATGGATCTGTTTCTCTTTAAAACAAACAAAACCTCACAATGCAGAGAACAGAGTGGTAAACAATTGTTCATAAGCAGTAAGTGGGGAAGGAGAAGACAGTGGGGTAGTAATTAAGATATTTGATAAATTTGAGAAAAAAGCTCAGGGAGATAGACCTAAAACTAAGATTTATTTTAAATTCAGAGGTGTCGGGGAAAAAAGTGGCACTCTGTATCACTGATATGGCTGAAAGATATAGATAAATCTTCTTTAGTGGTCCAAGCTCCCTGTTAAGGAAGTCTTGAGCCAGTAGCAGTGGGAGACTTAAAGAATTGGGAACCATCCCCATTAGCTTGCCCAGGAAAGTGCAGTTATGATCCATGCAGTATGGGTGACATCTTTCCAAGCTTTGTGTGAGTACTGCTATTGAAAGTGTTAATTTCAAGTCTCATCCATATACAAGACTGATGGACAAGAAGGAGAGACCTTACAATTTATGGTTCTAATCTGTAGGTTTTCTCTTGGCCCCCAGATCGCTTTCACAGTGCAACAGCTTGAACTGCGCGACCAAAGGGATTATGGCCACACTGATTGTCTTTTGGGTTGGTTGCTTATGGTGGTATTAAAAAAAATCAATTTCATCATAATAATTTATTTTAATAATACCCAAAATACTGTGGCATTGTGGAGAATAGTTCAAGAATACTGCAAGAATGTTGCAGCCGTTCTGAAAACTTTTACTAGCTAAATTCCCTCCTACTGAAAGATGGAGAGTGGAGAGGACTCTGTCCTCAAGTTTTTTTTGTCAGTTGTCTTCTGTTTATTTTAAAATAATGTTAAAATTTCAGTGCATGTTAAACTGAAAGCTTTAGTCTACTTTAACTTCTCACCTGTTGATATTTGTGCCACTACTATCAATTAGTATTACTTGTTTTCAGAATAAGCTTTTTTCTTAAGAGTTATTTTGTGTCCAAATATTAACTTTGAAATGTGAGTAAAATTAACGTTGCTGAAATAAGACAGCTTGCAGGTTCGCTGGCTGTACAGGATGCAGTCATGCAGTGCACTCTCAGAAATCCTAAATCTAGAAAAAGTAGCACTCTGCATCAGTGCCTCTTGTTGTTGTTACTGTGGGGGGAAAAAAGCTAATTCATTGCTTCTCTGTCTCTTTTTGGGATTGATACAAGGGAAGTGACATGTTGCTGCTGACCCCGTCTGCTCACAGATTATTGTATGCCCTAGGAGGATGGCTCTCTTCTGTGTGTGTTGTCTGCACAGTTCATTTCAGAGGCATAATGCAGCTTGAATTACCGAGCAAAAGCTCTTTTGATTTGTTAAGGAGTATATCACGTTCTGTTGAATAAGAGCGATGCGTATGTTCCCATGGAATGGCGGGCAGTTTAATTAGGAGTGCAGGTATTGAAAGCAGCCTAGCAGTGTGTCAGGATTGTGCCTTGGCTAAAAAGTGGGCACCTGCCGCGCTGCTTCAACTTCAGTCCCTTGTGGCTAGAGGTGTCTTGAGGTCTTGGCAACGATATTACACAGAGGTGTTGTGGTTTTGGCAGGATTGGCCAATCAGGGCAGTGAGGCATCACTTCTCCACGTAAATGAAGGAGGCTGAAATACAGAGAGTGTATTCTTTTTGTTGTCATTTCCCAATTAGAATAACGGTGGTTACCCTTTTGTATCACTCTGATCAAACAGACTGGTGTATACTGGTTAACAGCAGGGGCTGGGGGGGAAACATCTCTGTGTCACATCTGGATGTACTATGCATGTTTAGTTCATAAAATAACTTCATCAGGCTTACTGAAAGTTAGCATTATCAGACCGAGTGGCAATTTTTCTGTTGTTATGTTTAGCAGTCCATTGGTGGAATCTAAGCCAATCAGCTGTTGAAATGTTTGGGGGAAAAGTAGTATTTCAGCAAGTCAGTGCTATCATGTGTTAAGTTAATTAAACACTAAGAATTGAAAACAGTTAAATAATCATAAAAGTCTAGATTCTTATAAGGTCAGCAGTTCCATACGTTTTCTGTAATACATAATAATAAATGCAGTTTCTGAGTGTCAACATTAATGTGGTTCAAGAATTGCAGCTTCAAACTATTTTAGATACAGCCAATATTATTTTTTTGTCCACAGTGACAAAATTAACTGGTTCAAACGCATTACTAGCTCGCATCTAAATGTTTCATGTTCATCATGGATTGGAATTAGAATTCTTACAGTGAATCATTATGTTGCTTTTTCTATTAATACAGCAGGAAAAAAAGTAAATAATGAGTGTGACTTGTAAGCAATTTCACAGGTTTTCTGCTGACTAGTAGAGGAAAGTTGTTAAACTTCTCATCACCTTGTGAAATCAGGTCATCTAGCCAGATATGCTCATTTCATACTTCAACCGAGAAATCCGTTTTTAATGTGTGAACTATTGGCCCTAAGGGGGAGGAAAAAAAACAGCAAGACTTCTCTGCAAAGAGCGTCTTTGTTTTGAATGATGTCTGAGTGAATTCTGAATTATTTAAATTTCTTACAGTGTAAATCATTCTGTTCTTTAATGATAATACAGCATATATTTTCCTCTCTTAGATCATGCATGCAAGGAAAGAACTTTCTCAATTTTATGGCATGCAAAAGTGTGAGAAACTGTTAGGATATAATTTAAGATATGGCTTTTGCCCAAAAGAGACTACATTCCTAATGAATGCTATCCCGTTTCTTAATGAATGCTATCCTGTAAAACTGCGAGAATGTACTTCTTTTAGAAATGTTCCTGAGTTATTGCTTATATGGTGGGTGTATTTCAATTATGCTATGATTTTGGTCTCTACTGGCATTCTGCAAAGTTATTTGTTACTTCTGTCAACTTCTATTTCTAATGCTGCCTCTCCCATAAACAAATTGACTTGGATGAAATCATTAACCTCTGTATGGTTTGTGCTATTTGCGTGTTTCAAAAAAAAATGTTGCTCTGGCTCATGCTTTGGAGCTGTGTAGTTATCTCTCTAGAAGTCAGTATGGTTGCTACTTTTTGACATCATTCCTAGAAATTATCCTAAAACTGAATTTTTCCAAGTTTAGACTAGAATCAAGAGTTAATATGTTTGTTTATTTTTTATTTACAATCTTCTCTCCCATGTGCAATCAGATGGTTGGAAAACATCTGCTGCTCCTACTCAGGTTTTTGATCTCATCAATTTGTTAACTAATTTTTTGGTTCAACAAATTCATCTTGTTTGTTCTTATTTGTAGTCACTTTTTCATGTAAAAGTCATTACAATTTATTTTCATACTGGTTTTCCAAAGATCAATCTTTACTGCCAACAGTGGTGGAAAAAAATTCATTTGTTATCTGTTTTGAGACTTCTGTGTATGTTTTACAAATGTACAAAACCTCTTCACCATCTTAAGAACTTTAAGGTTATAAGGTCAAGCAGTCTGTAATGAGAAGAAAATAACTTAAGTTTGGCTGGTCCTTGTAGCAATTAATCTACTCTTTGTACATGCATTATCTTAATCTTGTGTGAGTATTTTTAGTGCAGTACATCTACTGCTTTGACTTTGCTTGGCTTTTTGCAAATGTGATGCTGGGTCAGAAAAAGATACAGCAAGCATTTGCACAAAGTTGTATTTTTATGTGACCAGCGTGGCAGTTCACGGGACTTTTGGTATCTTTCTATTCCTTTCAATATCAGAGCATTCTCCCTGTTGTTCATTCATTGCAAATCATCTCATGGTAATAATAAATATATAAAAGGTTCTGTAGACAAGCTCCTGAGGGTCTTCCTAGTATAGTGTTATCTTGTGAATTGGATGATTTGTGGTGGGAGGGGGAAAAACACGGGGATGGAACAAAAAAAATCTCATCATGTAATGCATGACCAAAAAAGATACTGAACTGAAGCAATACATTGATTTGCATTTCCTAAATTTGGAGGTTTTGGTTTGGTAGTATTTCTGTCCTTGTATGCACAGGTGTATATCTGCATGCAGTAAATGCAAAGAATGGAGAAATACTATAATTCTATTAAAGTAAATAAGAATTGGCTATTCGGTGAAGTTGGGATTTTACCAGCTTTGTAGTGTGTCTGCAGCCTCCCCATCTTTTCATATAGTACCACTAACTCCAGATTTAAAGCATCCTTCATATAATGAAGTTTTTTGGAGGAAGGAATGTGGGGATGTTTGTTTTGTTAAAATGCAGCTTATTCCTTGCGTCATAATTGCCTCATGAGTCTGCTGCCTCAGACATCTGTTAAATAAAGTGAAATCTAGAAAAGGTCTCCTTCATTACCTGGTGCCAACTATGTGCATAGGTAAACTGTAACAGTGATGCTGACTGATGTGCTCTGTGCTGGGCGAACCCTTGTCTCACCCACCAGAAGGTGGTGGGTGAGACCCTGCATGCTGCTGCGTAGCCTGCACTCTTCTCTGAACAGAAACTTGTAGTAAGTGGGGTTGTAGTTGTGATATGTTGGGAAATTGATTAGAGAGAAATCATGTTGTTGGCAGGTGTTGAGGATGGGGGCAAAAAAAGTTTCACTATCTCATGTGAGGCTGATTGAGATGGATGAGCTCTTCGGAGCCATAGCTTGCAGGAGGTGTGCCTGAGGCAGCCTGTGCTGAGGGTGGCAGAGAGGGTAGTGGCACAGAGGGTGAACAGTAGAAACAAGATATAGGGGTCTTTGAAGCTACTGAGGCCGGTGTCCTGGGAGAGGAGGTGATGGACAGTGGGAAAACTGTTCCTGAAACTATTTTGTTCTTTGACAGGAATTTTGTTCACAAATGCCTCCACATCCTTATTCACTTTGGAACCTCTTTTATATTTTTGATTTCATGTCCGTACTTTTTTTGTCTGTGTGTTATACCCCATTCCTGTGTTAAATTTCAAAAAAAATCACCTCAATTTCCATAAGTTGCTTTAAATGTGTAAATTTGCGACACAGTAGTGATTTGGTAATCTATTGGTGACATGTGATTTGTAAATAATTGGGAGCAGGGTGGGCAGGGGATGACAGCTTTTCAGTTTTTACAATGCCTAGAAATTGCTGTAAATCAATAAAACCTTGGGGGCGACGAAATCTTACCTAGTATCATTTTCTTTCCATTTCTGTAAGATCTCTTCCCACACAGTATAAACGTCTTTTGAGAGGCAAAGGAAAAGTACAGTGGCAAGTATGGTATTAAAATGTAATATATGTGTTCAAGCACTAACCTACTTAGATGTCTATATAGATAGTTGATAATTTTTCTTAAACTCCTATCTCCAATCTTAAAACTACATGCAGTAGAACCCAAAGATTTAAGGAAGACAAGCTTCTTAGGAAAAGGCTGATGAAAAATAGGGAAGTCATTAAAATAGTAAAATGTCCAGTACAAGTACCGTATATGCAAGTAGGGAACATGGTATAAGGAATTCTAGTTGATACCAAGGTTTCTAAAGCTTATAAATTATATTAATGTTATTTCAGCTGGGAAGTTTTGAGATTCCTTCTATCTAATTTGAGAATGTGGATCGCAGACTATGGCTTTGATGGCTTCCGATTTGATGGTGTTACATCTATGTTGTATCACCATCATGGGATTGGTAAGTAATTTAGTCATCTGTAATCTGAGCAATCCTGTTGTAGCTCTGTTGCTGTGTAAATAGTGCTGTAAGAGTTCACTGAATGCTCCAAAAGCTCCAGATTTGCTAATATCTTGTTGTGCTGCTATATGGGTAGAAATTTGGCATTTATAAAATTGTTGTGTTTGTTGTTTTTTTTTAAAAAAGTGATGTGGCCTTTAAAACTTCCTGTTTTATTAGGCACAGGATTCAGTGGAGATTACAATGAATATTTTGGCCTACATGTGGATGAAGATGCTTTGTGTTATCTCATGCTGGCCAACCACATGATTAATTTCTTGCATCCGGAATGCATAACCATAGCAGAGGTAAGATCAGGGTTTGCCATCCTCAATGACATTAATATTGATCAGTTTGCTTTGGGATGTGAATTTCCTGTTAATTATCAAGTCACACTTGGGGCACTCAGGGAGTGACAGGACCCGAGAAATATTAGTTAGTGGACAGACTTTGTCTTGTGGGGAAAAACAACTGGAATATGTACTTTGGGAATTTCCTCTGCTTTAATGGGTCATTAATTTAATGTGGGGGGTTCTTTTTTTTTTCCCTGCTTCATCTTCTTGAACCTGTAATGAGATTTGGTTTTATTAGTCTATTGCTTTTGCATGATTGCCATTTGTCACTGGTGATTCATGGTACTAAAGATTAACAGCTCTGGTGTGGTTTTGCATATTTTAAATAATATTGGCATAATTGACAATTCTCCTTCAAAATAAATGTGATAAATCTATAAATGTTTCATGCCTATGCTAATTTAAATTTAGTATTAAGTTTCTCCAGGTTTCTGAGGGAGTAAATAGACTATATTACTTGAGTTGATTGAGATCAATTAAACTTTTCTGACTGAAAAACATTATTGTTGGCACATGGAATTTTTAATAGTATAAAACACCAGAGCATTAAAGTTCTATGAATAGGTATGTTTTCACTGGTATTTTATCTTTATCTTAAAAAAAAAAAAAGTAAACCTTGAGGATTTTTCTGTTGTTATGTTTAAATAATTCTTCATATTTGAAAGAAAGTTGCATCTATCTGATATCATTAGGAACTATACAGATCTTTAATAAAACTTTTTGTATTGCTTAAGAGTATCCTATTTATCTTCAGGAAACACAATACTATTTTATTTCATTTCTTACTTATGGTAAAGTTTTGTATTATAGACAGCCACTGATAAAAGCTTAATGACAAGCTATCAAAAACAGTATCTGATGAGCAATTACTCGTAAAGTTGAGATGGTTTCATTGAGCTGTAGGCTTATTTGAAGTGAAATTTGTTAATTTTCTAGATAGTCTTATATTATAAGCATTCCTACCAATGAAATTCTGAGTTCAGTCTGCTTGTGTTATCTGGGCTGAGTTCTTTTTTAATGAGATGTATCTTCAGTTTCTCTTGCTCGGGTTGAAAACTGCTTCTGTTTCAATTCATCATTTTTCTGCTTGGGGGAGTCACTACACAAAATGCAGAATTGATCAATGTACTGCATGGTTAAAGGAGAATTTCAGGAGAAACTATTGACATAATTGAAAATTACAGAGGGCAATGAAGAATTTCTGCTTGCCTGTAATGATGATGGAATGAATGCCACATGAGAAAAATGTTTTTGTCTAGCCATAACTAATTATATATTCCTTAGTTATTTAACTGATAATTTTTGCAGCTTTTTAATATTGTGTATATTCACTGCCTTAATAATTTTGAAGTTTTAGTTATTACTGACCATATCCATATTTTTCATATTGGCCTTGCAAATAAAGCTGTGACTAAAGTTTTGTATAATGAGAAGAAAATAATTTTAAGTAAAATTACATCATGCCTGAAGTATAAAAACAAAAAGACAAAAGAACTCTACTTCTGTGACTTTTTTACACGCAGTTCATTTCAAACTAAAGTCTGAACGAATGTTTAGGCATTGGCTATTTACATTTGGTGGAAAACATACTGAACAAACTAACACTGAATAATTTTTTTTAGTGTTCAGGTAAAAATCTGTAGATATAGATATAAATAATTACTGAATTTGGAATTTTACTTCCCAAAAATTTGGCTTTCAAAGACTCAGACCTTGTCCAGGTAGGCATCATAGCATCACAGAGAAAGCCTTTTGTTTCAGATCATCTTGTCCTGCGGAACTGGGAGAGCTTTAGTCTGCATTTATCCTTTCTGACTGATTTAGCAGAGCTATTGAATCTCCTTTTACAACATCTAAAAGTTTGGAAAGAATTTCCGCTTCATTACTTGGTATTTACAGCATGTGGATGCATTTTTCTGTGTGATCTAATGAGTGCTGAGTAAAGGGGGATAATCCCCTCCTTTGATCTCCTGGCTTTGCTGGTTGTACAGCCTGGGATGCTGCTGGCCATCCCTGCTGCTGGGGCAGGCTGCTGGCTCATGCTCAGCTTGCTGCTGGCCTGGAGCCCCAGGGCCTTCCCAGCAGAGCTGCTCCCTGGCCTGGCAGTCCCTAGCCCTGACGGATGCAGGTGTTAGGAAGTTCAGCAAGGGCAATTGTCAAATCCTGCCCCTGGAACAGCCTAAGTGTACTGTGGATTGATTCTTCCTGCCAGTCAGGGTCCGTCTGGATGGCAGCCCTGCCTTCCATCCACCAGGATGCCTTCCATGAGCTTCGTGATGATGTGGTTGGTCTCCTCACTTATGTCAGTATGGGGGGGGAGATGTGTATGTTTGTATATCTTCAAGTGCAAATATCTTTTTTTTTTTTGCTAGTCTAGTGTAGCAATTGGATTGAAACTGGATTGAATACAGAAAACCATAACGACCTTCCTAATTAATCCCTGGTTCTAGTCAGAATTTTATTCCATAAATTCTCTTGTGTAGATGCAAGAGGTGTATGTTAATCTATAACCATTGTGGTGGAATGGCTTCTCACTCAAGTAAGTTAATAAAATTGAGTACTGATAGATATTTTGCAATTATTGGAGATTTGCATTTTCTATACAGATAAGGTAACTTTAGAAAAAGAACACTGTGTGACATAAATGCCTAATAAAATGGTGGAATAAATATTTATTTTAAGGACTTTGAATTAAGAATTTAAGAATGATCAGCCTCCATCAATATGAAACCAGAAAATTATTCAGTAAGCATGTCACTTTCCAGGGCTAGCTGGATCAATAGTTTTGGTTTGGTGCATTTAGGAAAAGAGCACAGACTGTATTTTTCTTCCTTACTGTGCTTTATATTCAGTCTTTTATTTTTATGCCATTCTTTATGCAAAAATATCAATAAACAAAATGAAGGTTTAATTTGTCTTTTGTTGACTACTTTCTATTGATTACTTGGAGCTCAAGAGAGCTAATTATTTCAAATTCTGCATCTACTGAGGTCTCTTCCCCCTCAAATATCTCCTCTATTAAAATATTTTGTAGTATTTGATGAGAAAAGTTATAATGCTTTTCCCTATAACTTTTGCATTGAAATAGCAAATCTGGGTGATCACTGATTTCCTCCCCCCTCCCCCCCCTGCCCCGGTCAGTCCGTGAAGCTGCTTATGGTTTACATAGTGTTTGTCTAGAAGTATTTCTGTATGGTACAAAATCTGAACTAATGATTGCAATTCTATGCAAATTACGTTGTGGGTTTTTTTTATTTAAGGATGTTTCTGGAATGCCAGCTCTTTGTCGTCCTGTTGCAGAGGGAGGAGGGGGTTTTGATTATCGACTAGCCATGGCTATTCCAGATAAGTGGATACAGGTGAGAACTTCCTAAAAAATATGTTCTGCTCTTCAAAGTGGAATGTTTCTCTATCTGTGCATATGCAAAAACACTTCTGAATCCTGTTGACAAATTTTAGTCTCTCTTCTGTTAATGTCCTGTTCAAATAAGTTGACAGGCATCAGCACAGGTATTAGTGGCTGAAATGAGAGCTGTCAGATACCATGTGCATATGAATACTAAAAGAAAAAAAAAAAAAAAAAAAAAAAAAAAAAAAAAAAAAAAAAAAAAAAAAAAAAAAAAAAAAAAAAAAAAAAAAAAAAAAAAAAAAAAAAAAAAAAAAAAAAAAAAAAAAAAAAAAAAAAAAAAAAAAAAAAAAAAAAAAAAAAAAAAAAAAAAAAAAAAAAAAAAAAAAAAAAAAAAAAAAAAAAAAAAAAAAAAAAAAAAAAAAAAAAAAAAAAAAAAAAAAAAAAAAAAAAAAAAAAAAAAAAAAAAAAAAAAAAAAAAAAAAAAAAAAAAAAAAAAAAAAAAAAAAAAAAAAAAAAAAAAAAAAAAAAAAAAAAAAAAAAAAAAAAAAAAAAAAAAAAAAAAAAAAAAAAAAAAAAAAAAAAAAAAAAAAAAAAAAAAAAAAAAAAAAAAAAAAAAAAAAAAAAAAAAAAAAAAAAAAAAAAAAAAAAAAAAAAAAAAAAAAAAAAAAAAAAAAAAAAAAAAAAAAAAAAAAAAAAAAAAAAAAAAAAAAAAAAAAAAAAAAAAAAAAAAAAAAAAAAAAAAAAAAAAAAAAAAAAAAAAAAAAAAAAAAAAAAAAAAAAAAAACAAAAAAAAAAAAAAAAAAAAAAAACAAAAACAAAAAAAAAAATGCAATGAACCCTCCTGAAATTGAGTGTAGTAATTGGTGTTGAACATAGAGCTGAAAGTTTAATCAAAGTAAATGTAAGTGAATTATACAAACACCAGCAATCAGTACAGTGGGGTTACAAAAAAAAAATAAATCTGTAAATGCTCTTCAAGAGCAATAATATAGTAATAAACATTGATTACGATAAGGATTTAAATCACCTTTTCCTTAATACAGGGAATGACAAGAAAAGGAATAAAATGCTGAATGATCTCAAAAGGCTTCTACTGGTGTTTTAAGAGAATGTTTTTCAGTTAGACAGAAGATTGCATCCAAATCCCTCAGGATATCATGATGATCTGAAAACAATAAATGTTTTATATGAGCATTAATGTTTCAATAAATGTAGCGAGTAGCTTAAAATAAAAAACAAATTAACTTAACTTCAGCATCTTTCACTTTTGTAACTAGGAGGTGGAGGGCAGATTGAAAAATGGTTTTCAAACCGTCTTTTCATTCAGAAGACAAACATGCAAGCTTTTCCAACAGGGAGAGCATCATGAAACTTGAGACTGCTTGCTGTCGCCTCTCTCCAGCTTTTAAGCATGTACCTATTAATAACAAGTTTTCTAGGCAACTTCCTAAAAGCAGTTGCAAACCTGAAGGATCTCCAGGGTTTCATGAAGTAATTCTGAGGGATCTGTAAAAGTAGGTGAGGTAAGCTGATTGGCCTAACAGTGGCTGTACTAGTTCACATTAAAGATAGATCTACTACATAATATGATGCTGCATAGGGACCTGAATGTTTTCAAGGACAGAATTCATAGAGTTACTAAACAGGGGGGGGGGGGGAGG
>VYZM01016420.1:3381-35369 GCA_013398915.1 Dromas ardeola | reverse complement strand
TTATAGGAAGTTCTTAGACATTTTTTTTAGCTCTTCTAAGGCTTTTCTAAATAAGAAAAAAAACCAACTAGAACTGTCACCAGTAGTCGGAAATTAAGCAGGTATCCTCTGCTTCTGTTTGTGAACCCATACTGCTCGGCTCATGTACATATACCTTATACTGGTGTTCTTAATATATGGGCTGGTATGTGTCTGGTGTTCCATATGTAATATGTCAATCATCAGAAAATGTTGGAGTGTGTTAGTGGGTCATGGAATTCATAGTTATTTGAACAATTTTCTATACTAAAACCTGAAGATTGGTAGGTGAAATACAAAATTGGCAGAAGCTCTGCCTGATGACGGTCTGAGTACTTCTTAAAAGCTCTTTATCAAAAGACAAATTATTGGGGGGGCAAATGGCCAAACTCTTTTCTCTAGTCTTTCTGCCTGTAGTGAGATTGATTATCTGAAGGAAGGGGAGTGGAATAATGTTCCCTAAGCCACTACATCTTGTGGATCTTCTGATGTCTCTTAAAGCTGTTCCTTTAAGGCCTTAAGCCCTATTCAGAGGTACAAGGGGAGGAGAATATGAAATATTAACTACACATGTAAAAAGGGCTTTTTGTGCTACAACTGATTTTTCAAAGAACATGGTAACATTCAGTTAGTCTAGTTTGTTTCCCTATTGTATTTTAAGTTTTAACAAACATCTTGTTTTAACCCTGTTCTCTCAATATTGCAAGATTTTACATTTTTTTTTTTTTCCTGTCTCCCCACATGCAAACAAAAAAGATGATGAAGGCCTCACTGGACAATTGTTCTCTAATTTTACAAATTTTGGAGGCTATTTTATAAATCACTTGCTACTTGTAGCAAAGGTGCCATCAATACCAATTCTCTAAGTCCTCTTTTTGTCTGAGGAGCAATGTTTTGCTTCAACATCCAAAGCTATTGTCTGCTGGGAAATTGCCTGATGGGCTTTATCTAAACCTGCTAAATAGTTTTTCATCTTTCCTCTGTTTTCTCTTTTCCTGTGTGTTGTTTTTTTTTTTTCCTTCCACCCATTTCTCAGTTGTATTGACACTGGTTTAATGTACAGGTGAGTCGAGACTGTCTTTAGCTTACACTTGTAAATCCAGCCCACCGTTCATCAGAATACTTGTAATGGTCTGCCCTAGCCTTTGCATTAGTTGCAGTCTCCACATGCACACCCATGCTGGCAGCAGCATCCTCAGTTATTCAAACAGGGGCGTGCTTGATAAAGTTGCTTAGTCTACCCTGTACAAAACCATTTGGTTTGGAGTTTTTATTTCATAGTCTAAAAGCATCAGAAATTCTCGCTGTCTGATGTAATTAATTGTAGATTAGTATTAGAAGATAATGCTCTTCAGAGACTAGTTCTTAATTCTAGCGTTTCTTTATGCTGTTACGGTGGTGTAAACAGTCATAAAAGTATTTTAACGATATGCAAGTATTGTGTTGCTATTATATTTTAACGTTTCCTCTTTTTGTTTTTTATACTCTGAGATGTGAATAAAGACGGTTTGGGGATCAGGTTTAAGATGCTTTAAAATCAAATTTTGTAAGTGCCATTCATATAAAACATTTCTATGCATAACGTCCATGTGAAGAAATTGCGAGTTTATGCTAAATTTTAAGAGCTGATGTACTGAGCGTTCCAAGGCTAAGTATTTTGTGGAAGCAGCACATCTCAGTGATTTCAAGTGAATTCTGATTTTTAACATCATGCAGGTGCAGTCACCCTCCATCTGGCAGACACGTTATATCTTGTAAAAAGTTCAGAATAACTCTTTGAAAACTGTGTGAGACTTGGTCCCTATTAGAGTGAGAGGGAGAGAGCGCACCAGGGTAATTACTGCCTTGAAAAGGTCAGAATCACATCATCGGAGGTTTTTGCTTATTAATACATATCTTTTGTGCACCTTCGTTAGTAGATTTCATTTACACACAGGCAAGGCATTTCAATTTGCACCGTACCTTTTCTTTTCCATGATTTGAACAGTCAGCTTCTTAGTTCAATATACTGACTGATAGTCATAAGTAGTTTGGTTGATAATTAGGCAGATTTGACTCTTCTTAAAACCTGCCCCTTTTGTAGCATGGCAAAGTACCAGAGACCCTGGGTACTGAACTCTAACTGTTCTTTCTGCAAAAACAAACTTGGAAGCTTCAATATCCATTTCCACATAAGAAGAACAAAAAAAAGCAAGCCATGCAAAAAAAAACACCAACCAAAAAAACCCCACAATACAAATAATCTTGCCTCAGGCGTCCTGGTTGTGATTGACTGTAATGAGCCGAGATCTTGCAACAGATTATGCTGTCACCATACAATTACTGTGCTAGCACTTTGGAAATATGCTAAAACTAATAGACATCACTTAGAAAAATTGCTTTCAAGTGTCTGGTTAGAGTCTTAAATAAACCAGTCACCTTCTTTCATTTCTGCATTTCTTATGTAAGAGTATCTAAAAAAAAAACCCACCAACAAACAACCAAAAAAATCCCCCACAAAACAAAACCCTAAAGATAACAATGAACCAAGTTGGAAGGGGGGAAAAAAGACTCTGAAACAGTGATTACACAAAGCAGGTAAATTGATGAGGGATGTTCTTCTGATATACACACTGATTATGTTTATACCAACATAAATATTTATGAACCACTGAGGATACTGCTTTTGAAACATACTCTGCAAAGCAGCAGTTTCATTCTTTGGAATATCAGTATATTTCAAAGCTTGTTTTCTTTCCAAATGAAGATGAAAAGTCAAATTTTTGTAAGATGAAAAATCAAGAAATTATTTCCACTTGATAGAATTTAAACTGTTTATTGTACTGTTTTCATCTATTTATTTACTAGTAAGCAGAAGGAAAATGAATCAGAATGTAAATGTGCTGTTTAATTTGGCATATTGCAAATGTGAATTTGAAACTCTCAAGGCTTCCCCTTTCCTCCTTAGGCTGCTCAAAATACTCATGCTTTCACAAGGAGTTTTGGCAGGCTTGTGCTTTCCTAGCTTAAATATCAGTTAGTTTTGACTTCAGCTAGTGTCATTCTTTTTTAACCACTTAAATTTGTTGTCTGGCTAATGAGAATCCCTACCTGAACTAGTTAGATGTTTTTTCGAACAGGAACATGTTTTAACTTGAGTTATTAGATAAAAATTCTGTTTAAAACCCCAGCAAGTCATACTGTAACACTGTGTTGGTTTGAGTGGAAGTGCCAAAAAAGTTATGTGTAATACCGTGGCGTGTTCCAATTTGCGGGTTGGTTGTTTTGCTTTGTCTTCAAATAGAGCTAGAAAACATTGAACCAACGTTTGTGTTAGCAACTAGACAAGGTAATATCTTACGCAGAGTTACTGTTCGGTGCTGGAGGTGGGACTACAGCTCTCTTCTCAGTGGCATGCTGCAGCTTTGTGGATCAACAGCTATGTCTGGAGGACTCAGAGCAGATTCTGCTGATCACTGCGGGCAGCCCAAGTGGGCCAGGCTGGACTTGTTGCGGAGTTACTTATCTTCCTACAAGGCAGCATGGGGCAGCTGATAAGCAATATCTTAAAGCAGTAGGAGACAGCGGCTGCCGGCTCAGAGTTTCAACTGGATTTTTGGCTCTCAATCCCTGTGACCGGCAGGGTAGTCCAATCTCGGCTAGCCCTAAACTCAGCAAGGGCCTCTACCGCTCCTGATGCAGAATCTTGTCTCTCTTATAAACATGGTTTTCCAGTTTCTGCTGGGTCTGATTCACCCTACTTTCTCCTTTCTTCAGACTCTGCTGTTGGGTTAAATGACTTCAGTCATACAAACTAGCTGTCAACTGGTAAACTCAAGCATACATATCTGGGATGTCTTTTGGGCCCTTTTACCTCTTACAGTTAATGCAGCATATTGCTGTCTGAAAATGGTTTAGTATGAGCATTTGAAAGTGACAGTATGAGGTGTTTGGTTTTACTTGTTACCCACATTTGGAGTCCTTTGCACATAAAAGTCTTTCAATGAATCTTATATCATTTATCACATTTACTTTAATAACTGTATAGGAAAGCAGATTGGTTAACTGATACATCCTCTCTCAGGATTATTTTAAACTATTAGCAAAGCGTATGCCTCTCAAAATGTGGAATTTATATTTTCCCCAGCATGCTTGAATTTTACAGATGGCTAGTATTTCATTCATCCCACAGCAGTAACCCTGAAGGAAAGGGGATAGTTGGTCAACCTTTTTCAGTGTCAATAGATGGCATTTATTGTCATCTGCTCTGTGTGTAAAAAAAAAAAAAAAAAAAAAAAAAAAAAAAAAAAAAAAAACCCACACCCGAACCAACAACAAACAAACCTGATTTAACCTTATATGCTCAGTGCATGATTATTTAGCATCAGCCTCATACATTCTTTTGCTGTGAGGTAGAAGTACAATAAAAATTTAAATGTCATCCTGCTAAGTAGTGGAATTGAAGTAGTTGTAGAAAGAAAATACACCGTGCTAAACAGTAGGAGTGCTGGATTTTGCCAAGGCTATGCTTTCTTTATCAGCTCACTGAAGGAAGTCTATTTCTGGAAACAAATTATTTTGAGAGAACGCTGGAAAAGAAACCTGACTTTAAAATGCTTTCATCTCTTCTAATTTTGGAAAGCTTTCTGTATTCTCAAACAGTGCTAATACGCAATTCTGGGTCATAATGTTTGCCTTTCTTCTTAACAATAGGTTTGGATTTACTAGCCAAACACTACGTGCATTATGTTGGAGTGGTGTTGTCAAACTCCATAATTAAAACACTTCAATGAACACTTTGAAAATATGTTTGTATCTTACTGATCTATATTTTCTAAACAGTATGTAATTTGAAGATGTGATTATGTTCAAAAACTTCTTTGACATATGTTGCTATAATGTTTAATTGCTGAGTTAGGAACCTGAAAGGATTTTAATGTAAAAAGTTTCTTATATGTGATATATGGCTTATTTTGGGGTTGTTTTACTGTTTTTTTCACACTTCAGTGTGGTGAAATTCTGTGCTAACATTAAGATTTTCTGCATGAGTGTGTTATAAGTTTATATCAAATTTTGTACTCCTTTTGTTTCTATAAACTTTTATTTTGAGATTGGGATATTGACTTTTATTTTCCGTGCTGGTTTCTGCGTGTCTTTTTTGGTTGGTTTTTGTTTGTTTGTGGGTTTTTTGGTGTGTGGTTTTTTTTGTTTTTTTGTTTTTTTGTTTTTTTTTGTCCAAGGCCTCAGAGAGAAGGCCTTTGAGCTTTACAACTTATCTCAGAGACTACACTATGTCCAGACCTAATTATACAGGTGTTGCATTCTCTCACAGCAATTCAGTTAATTAAATATTCATCAGAACTGAGCTGGACTGTAAAACCTGGGCAATTCAAGTGCAGAAAGTTCATGTGCCAGTCAGCATGTCATGATGAGATGTGCTGGCATCTATTGCAAATGCATCAGTTGTCTCTCTTGCTCTTTCTTCAGGAGCTCTGCACAGCTTTCTCATTTGTTCCGTACCTCAAAGTGTAGTGCTAGGACATGTCATGATACGTGTCTGAAAGAACTGCTAAGGACCATGCTCACAAAGAGGCTTCTCTGACTCCAGGATAACTTTATAAGTGAAGCTTATGAACTGCTGTTGCGTATGTATTTTCACTAAGAGGTTGAGGAGCAAGTAGGCAGGTAGCACATCCAAAATGCTGGTGAGCGCACTGCTGAAAAATGTGTGGATAGCGTGGTCACCGTTGCAGTCGAGTCTTCTCTAGGGAGAATGTTACATACTAGAAATGTTCCAGAATAGGACTAGCTCACGTACAATACACCTAGCTCTGGAGCTGTTTTTCTGCTTGATTTTACCATTTTTCTTTTTGCTCCAACTAACTCTTAAGCAAATATCCTTGCATATCTAAAGTATGACTTGAGTTAGATATTAGTCACACCTAAGATTTCAGCTGTTAGAAATAAATAGACCGTTTGATTAGATTTTTATATAAATTTATATAATAATTTTTATTTTTATATATTATGTTTATGTATTTATTTGTGTATACATAAGCTCACAGTGGTGAGACATTGCAGTAATAGGTTGCTTTGAAACAGTGACAAGTCCTGCAAACAGAATACTCCTTGTACCTTCAAAATTCACAAATCATATAACATTCAGAATGAAAATAACTCTGTTTCCTTAGTGACATTGAAACATATCCAGTGTGTGAACTTAGAAATACTTTTCATTGTTTTTTTACATCAGAGGAGTCTAACACTGGCGGCCACAGTCTTGAGACTGAGCACATCAGCGGTAAGTCTCTGGACTCTTTAAGAACTGTGTCGGAGTGCCCAGGCGCTACTTGCTTCAGCTGCTCTACTTACTGTTTGGTGGTGGGTTTGTGGTTTTTTTTGTTTGTTTTCGTTTGTTTTTTTTTTTTTTTTTTAACAATAGCCACATAATTCCGTTTTTGAAAATACCTTAGTAAGTGCCTAGGTCCACTGAAAATAATGACAAATGAAAAACGCATGAAGTTGTGAAGGTCTTGAGAAAATGGTTTTAAAACAAATGTTTTTTAGGAAGTTTATAAACACATTCCTCTGCATGGTGGGGTTGAGTCAGCCTCAGGTGGAGGGTAAGAGATGGCTGGCAAAAGGAAGCTTTCACGTAGGCTCAAAGCAGTGGTACGTGATTCTAAGAGGAAACTTGGGAAAGTACTTAAGGACATTAGGTAAGAAGAGGTTCAGAGCTGCAACCAGAAATATTCTCTGACAGCTGATTTGTACTGTTTGAAGAAAGCAAGACTTTGTATTACTTTTTTCTTCTTTGGCATAAGAATGAATGGTGAGCCTGATTTTGGGGCAGTGGAACAGGAACCCGATCAGTGCCTTATCTGCCTCTTTATTTTCTTGTTGCATCAATTCTTTGTATGAAGTATGTGTTGTGTAGGTATAAATATTTTTAGGGTGTGTAATGATGTATATAGAAGAGAGGAGCTAATTTCCCAGAGTAGATGATAGGCAGTTGCAAGTGGACTCTCTGCATTTGAGTAGTGTCTGAAGACAAGAGAGCTGACGTTCTCTGTGTGTTTTTTACCTCTCTGAAGGTTGTGCTATTAAGCCATCTGCAATGAGGCTAGCAGGGATAAGGTAGATGTCTGTGCATATGCAAAAAAAACCAAACCCTAATTTACAATGAAAATTACTAAGTATCTTTTTGGTCCTGACTTTTCCCTTATGCAAGCATACTTTGCTACTTCCCTGTCTTTCCCAAACCCCAGATAAGACCATTTAATGTAAACATTGTCTTTCTGATGCCCTGCTTTGTCTTTCACTATCACCCAGTTCTCCATCCTGGTATCTCGTCTCCTTCAAATGACTTCTCCATAACCTGCATGTCTTCTCACAATCCACCTTCTTCTGTTTTGTCTATTGACTTTTACTCTAGTCTCTACTGTCTACTTTTTCTTTTTTCTCTTTTCTTTACAGTCTTCATCATGCTCCTTTCATAAAATGTCTGGGTTTTTGCCCTATCACCACCTTGAAAAAATGGTAGGTTGCCAGTTCTGTGGAACAAGACTCTTGTGTATTCCATTCTGGTTATGGTTTGTTTTTTTGTTTTGGTTGGCTGTTTTTTTTACCTATGAGCTGCTTTTTTAATCAGTCCAAATGTTCATTTCAAACTTTCTTATTTTGTGCTGATAACAAATGCATACTTATTTAATTTTAATTAGATTTGTTCCTATAGTAAGAACAGAACATTATTGAACAACTTAAACTTTCAGTGTTGATTTACATCATACAAAAAGCTTTTACTTTCCTGTGTATTGAATACTATTCAAGTGGTCTCTTTCTGTGGTTTACATTTTCTTTCTCTTTCACTAACATAATCCTTTATATACTCCTTCAAAATTAAAGGATGAAATTATGGACTTATTGACCCCAGTAAGAAAACTACTGTGCATTTAACATACTAGCAAAAGCTTTGTCATCTTTGTGTGACCTCTTCCTGTTCCACTCTGGTCCTTGATTCACTTTTTAAGCCCATTAACTTGTCAGTTGTGGTACCAGTCAATACCCGGCAGTACGCCATGCTGAAAGATTTAGCTAGAACTTCTTTGACCGCATCTCCTGTTCAGGAAAGCTTCTTGTCATAGGTTTTATATGTTCTTGCTGGGTTTTGTTGTTTTTCTTTTTTTTTTTAACTTGTGCAATGTATTGTGGAATATTTCTGTTCCTAAACATTTTAGTAAGCTCTTGGAAGTGGTTAACTAAATAATATATACTGTGCATGTACACCTGGAGCATAGTGGAAATGTCACAGTATCCAAGTCAGTCTCTTGTTTTTACCAAGATGTGGCTAATAGGAAACCCTGAAATGGAAATTGTTTCAGTGTAACAGCAACACAAATAGTTTACGTTGTTACTCAATTTTTTTAATACTGTATACGAGCATGGAGTAAATTTTAAGTCTGAAATATATTCTTCTACGCTGGGTGTGTGTGTTGTGCTGAAATATAAGTTTTCAGGCCTGAAAGTTTCTAAGAGTAGGTTAGTAAAATAAGCATCCTTTCAGGGTCCCTTCTAGCCTAGTTGACTTCTTACGGTCAATTAGTATGAACTGCAGAAACTCGGGCTCTGCTCACTAAAGCATTCAAGGGAAAAGACTAATCTGCCCCTAGGAACTGAATACTATTATCAGTGGCACCACTAATATTTCATTGAATACTCCTGGTGGAACACTACAAATAAGAAAACGGAAGAAATACTCACTCCAGATAGATAAATATTTTTTTTTTTCTGTGTAAATATAGTTCTACTAAATACAAACATGCTGGCATAACCATCATGTGTTCTGCTTCTGTTGAAAAGTAAAGTAAATCATACTAAGCAATGCCATGGTCTGTCCACTGCGCCTGTGCCTGGCTATTCCTCTATGTAAGCAAGTCCTCAGCCAACCAGCCCTTCCCAATACAGGTATACAGACTTGGTGCTTCTGAGTAGAATTGCTTGTTTTCTTGTTACTTGGTGGGTTTTTTTTTCTGTAATTGACCTGACAAAATGAGGTAAATATGAGTAAATAATGCTGTTTAGTATGGTTGGAACAATTGGAAAATGATCTCCGAGAACTTGAAACTGTTTTATTAACACTATAAAATTTTACAGTACGATAGCTCCAACTTTTTAACACAAGTAGGAAATGAGTGAAGACAGGCCAGCCTTGTTGGAAAGGGGAATGGGAGAAAAGCAAGTCATTTATTGGTAGACCACAACCCAGGAAATTATATTTAATTTTAAAAATTTTTGAAGAGAGGGCAGAACTGTGCATAAATGTTATTAAAACTTATTTCGCATTTTTTAAAAAGCTTTAAATTTTAAAGGACGTAACATTTCTATTATAAGCATCTGCCGAAGACCCCAATGCATTTATAGTTCTCATTCATTTTTTCAAGGTACTTACAGGAAAAAAAAAGTAAGCAGACTGAAAAAAGTAAGAATACAAAGCAAGAGTTATGGTGTGAGCTCTTACTTAGGACTTAAATGTACCTTCATCGCAACCAGCTGCATTGAGGCAGGGTCAGTTTCCCTGTATGACTTGAGCCTGCTTCAATGCAGCAGGTTAGACTAGAGATTACAGGTGCAGCATCCCTTCAAAAATTAACTGTACAAATTAGGCTTGACTAATTGTGTACCAAGCAATAGTATGATGTGATCTGAAATGGTCAGTGTATTAAAATAGGAAAATCAGGCTACTGGCTTTTTTAACAGTTAAATAGAGTATCTTGCTAGAGCACAGACTTGGTAAGCATTTGTCAGCTTCTAAAAAAAAAAGAAATAGTAAATTATGAAGCCTCTTGAATGTAAACAATGTGTCTGATATCAGAATATTTGCCTTCCTGGATGATTTGTTTGTATTAACCTGTGCCTGTTTGCCTTAATGACTGAGGGAATAATAAAGCTGATCTGTTTGCTTTGACAAGAAGGCATTTATTGCAAGTGATGCGTACTAGAGAGGCATCTCTTTTGGAGGATAAAAGGTCAGTAACCAGTAAATGCCCTTTTTAAAAAAGTACAAAAAGTAATAAAATACTTAGAATGATGAATATAACTTCTAAAGTTAACATTTTGCTGCTAAGCGATGTTACACAATTTTCCATTGCTTTGGTACATGTCATCAATAGCGTGTTTATATACACACAGCTTTCGTGGGTTTGTAGATTTTTGTTATGCTGTACTTTTTTCTTTCTGATTTGAAAAATCTTAAGTTTTCATTTCTCAGGAAGTAAGAATAGAAACCAATTTTCAGCATTCTTGAAATGTTTTGAGTTTTATTCAGACCACATGTAGTGTACAAGAAGGGAGGAACGTCATATGCAGAATCTCCAGGATCGTAACAGGCAGGTTGCCTACACCCCAGCTGTGGTCCCAAACTCTTTGAATCCATAAGCGGTTTCTCTGTGACTCAGGTTTTTTTTTTTTTTTAATACAAAAGTCTCAAGAGACAGCGAGTATATTGTCCCAATTAAGGTTTTGCCAGAGCTGACATTCCCCAGCACACACATTTTTTTTATTTTTTTTTTATGAAACAGTCTTACAGAGAAAGCTGTGGTTCATATATCTAAGGATAACATTCTCAATACTTATTTCTGCTTATCTTGAGGTTTTTTTAATATGATTTTTTTTTTTTCATTTCTCTTCAGAGCTTCAACAATTAATCACAGAATTTGGAAGAAATTGCAGTTTGTGTTGCAGTTTGATCCTTATGATGTTGGGAAGGTCCACCATCATAATTTTCTTTAAGGTTTCTCAGGGCAGATGGGGCGGCTTAAACCCTCAGTAGGAGAACGTTCACTATGTAAAAGCTTGGATATTCAAATGATAGGTAGGACATTTGAAAGTGCTACCTACCCATGCTGACTGTGTAAAAATGTAGTACAGGCCTCCATGTTAGCTTTATGCATAAAGTATAGTTGATAAGAGGAGGAGGAAAAAAGGAAAATAAGCATTTTCATGTCCTGAAAATGAATGGAGGCTGGTGGAGTGTGTTAAGAGGAATCATCATTCATGCTTCTTGTATTCTTTGGTCCTTTTCTAGGCACCTGCTTTTGACAACTGTTGTAAACAGGCAACTAAATGGACATTTAATTCTGATTCAGTTGGGTTTACTGGTGTATTAAGAAATAGGACTGGAGTGTCATACCTGAATAGTGTTAAAGCCATACTTCCAATTTGCTGTGATAACAGTTAAGGTTAAGAAGTACTAAAGAAGAAAAGAGAGGCTCTAAAAGCAGAAAAATTCATTATAACAGAAGCCTTCATTTAGTGCTATATAAATTAAATCAATGTTATTCTCGTGGAAGAATAAGAAACTATCTTTCTAGATAAACTGAAAGATTTCTTCTTCAAGCAGCCAGTGAGACATCCCAGGGAGTTCCTCAAAATTTCATTCTGTAGCTGGCCTGGTTCTTCTAATCAGTCACTGTGGATAAAGTACTGTATCCCTGATGTGACTTAAGATAACCATTTTAAGGACTCAGTACTTTCCTATGTCTTTGATACACTAGGGGCATGCTTTTGTTTTTTCATTATTTTATCACACCAGAGGAGATGTGTTCTTTGATCCTTTAATACAGGCAAGGTTAAGCATCCCCTCCATTCTACCCTAGGAGTTACAGAAGATCTGAGTTTCAAAACATGTAAGATGTTTATCATTCATAAATTTTTGTCATAACATAGTTTGGAAGGAGAAAATACTGGTATTTTCAGAAAATGGGAGAAAAATACTTTTTTCACAGAACTGATTTTACCAATACCTGTCTTTTTATCCCTTCCTTATATGTGATATTTCCTCTAGCCTGTGTTTTATTCAGGAATTACAATATAATTTTTTGCCTGAATTGATTTTTGTTAGTCTTTTGGAGACCAATGTCATTGAATACCAGTGCTAGAGAGATGAAAAAAATTTGAAGGTCTCCAAGTCATCTAAACCAAGTGTTTCAACAGGAGTCCATTTGGAATGTCACTTTATTATGTTGTTGCATGGATGACAAGATTAAATAAATGCTTGCAATGAAGCTCACTGTCTTGTAATTTGAAAGCAGTATAGAGTTTCTTACTTGGTTTTGGTAGTATGAATGTTAACTTTAATTACTTAAGGGGCTGAAGAATATTGGGTGCAAACATAAGTAAATACAAAGTATCAGAATTGCTTAATACCCAAGAGCTTCACAACTAAGGAAAATAAGGATTGTTTGAATTGTTTACTTTTTTTGAAATCATAGAATGGTTTGGGTTAGAAGTGACCTTAAAGATCATCTAGTTCCAACCCCCCTGCTATGGGCAGGGACAAATATTTGTAAATATCTTATGCTATCTAGATGTGATTTACACTGTTTCTGTTTATAATCTGCAGATTGTTGCATTGTCATCATTGTTCACAAAGGTAGTAAATTCAGATCGGTTACAACTGGATGAGTTGATTATTTGGCCTGTGTAACTTGGAATAACTGTACTTACTTCGAGAGAAATACATTAGTGTGGAACTGTTGAAATTCTGTCCCAACGTCCTGTCTATTTTATATTGTTTAAAAACTTGTTCAGCCTAATTAAACTTCTTATATTTTATTTATCAAATAAACTACCTACTTTAACTGCTTTTAAAGTACTTAATGTCATACTTAATTCAAAATACAAACAAATCAAAATAACAGGCGTCTCTTGACACTGCCTGCTGCATCTTTTAAATATGCCTTCAGTTCTGCTTAGCCTGATTCTTTGAGAGAGAATTGCTAGTAAAGATGTCTAAAGAAGAGAGATCAAGAAAACTTTAATGACCTGTGGGGCGCAGCTTCAAAGTAATCATCATCAGCATAACTACTTTGTGGTATAAATGCATTTCTAGCCTAATAAACAAGTGTGATGTAAATTTTCATTATAGTACTAGAAAGTTAATTTAGTTGTTGAAATTGTGATCTTGAAATGTTATACATAGTAAAGTTGTCCAATACGCGCAATATGTAGGAAATAGCAAATTTGAATTAATTCCTAGATAAAATTAGTATGCATTGCACTTCAGTGATTTGTCTTTGTTTTGTTTCTCTAATCGAAATTTCAGTTAATTTCAGTTTTGTTCTCTGCCTCCCCCACATTAGTTCCATTTTCTTGATTTGCATCATTTGTAGCAGCTGGCTTCTTGTCAATGTGTAGTTTAGACCTTTACATCAAACAGCAAATTAATCACAGGAAAAGAAATCCCAATAGTACTTCTATGCCTTTGGCTTTCACAATTATCAAGAAGTGAATGTTGATGATTCTTGTCAGAAATGAGAAATGGAACATGGGGAAGGGGGCAGCACATGCTTCACAGGTACCATGAGTTATCTCTAGAAGTAAGTGTTGGTCAGTTACCGATACCTTCCGTTTCCTAGACCCTCCCCTCATTTCTTACAAAGTCAAACTAGGAAAAAATAGCCATTAAAAAAGAAAGGCAATATGAGAGATGTAATTTTTGTTAAAGGATGCATAGTGTTAATGCGTCTCAAGTGCAGAAGCACTCTCAGGAGTTTATTGGAAGGTCTGTTTGTATCCTAAATGTCGGTTCCTTTTCCCTATATCACATCTTAAAAACATAACCAAAAAAGCCTACTTGAATTTGTCCTGTCATAATTAATCTGTTCTTCTTTCTATAAAGAGAAATCAAGAAACCCTTTTAAAATTAAGTAATGTGTACAAAAGGGTCATGAGTGTATTGTCCAGAAGATGCCTGTAGAAACAGACCTGTAAAATGCGAGCAGTCAGTGTTTAGACCCTCAACATGCTTTTCTGACATCAGCAAGTGATTTAGTTTTCTGTCAAGTTGCTGTGCTTTGTTAAATTCCTTTTTTTTTTCCTTAATGGCCATAAGTAATGGTTAGGAAATCAACATTGCTTTTGTATTTTGCTGCACTTCTGTCGTTCTTTAAAAAAACAGAACAAAACAAACAAAACCCAACAAAACAGAGGATTAAAAAAACACTAGTTACTGTGGTGGGGAAATAGGCAAAATGAGCAGAGATGAGGAAGTTGGGTATATGGTATAAACATGAAGGAGACGTGCTCTACTTGCAGTGAAATACTCTGTTGAAATGATAGGCTAGTTTAGTCTAATTTATTTGCTATCTTCTATTGCTTATTTCCCCCATTTTTATGTTTTTCTTGGACAAATAGGTAAGATTTCCTTGGCTATCTTTTCAAGATACACATCATCTCTGACTTTCTGATGGTTTTTGCTATCTTTAACTGAGCTATCCCATGTAGTCTATCTTTTCAACAGTGTGCAGATCATAAAAGAAGGTAATACCTTGCCCAGCTCTTAAGAGAATATTGAATTTGGTTAGATACAGTGCCTGTTTTGTAGCAATATCCTCCCCTATTTTCTGTACTGTATTGTTAGCACAGTTTAAGAGCTCAGTCCAGCATTATTCCAAGGTCATTTTCAAAGTCCTGCTGTGATTCTGATTCTTTTATATTTGTCTCTGGTTTTGAGCTGAATGTGAAATTCAGTGGTTTAGCTTTTGAAGGGGAAATTTAATTTACAACTTGTCAGTTCGTTTACAAAACGAATACCACTGTGAAGGATTCTCCTAAATATACATGCAGCCTTTCTCTTTTGTCCTCTGTTCATTTCTTTGTTCCCGTGAAGCATGGAAATACACAAAAATCACTTCGAAAAATCTAAATTCATAGCTGTCACTGCTGACCGTATCCTCCGGGCCTTCCAGGCTGTGCCGACTGTGTGAGACAGCAGATGGTGGCTGCACATGCAGGGTATCCATCCAGGAAACAACGCTTGCCTTCTCTCAGCATCCCTGCACTTAGTCTGCCCACAAAACTCCAGTTTATTGACAAAACTTGAGTAACTGCTTGTAGAAACGTTAGGATCGTTTTTTAAAGAATAGAAACCCTCTTAAATTTGATCATATTACTTCCCATACATACTTCAAGGTACACCACTTGTTCTCTCTGTTTTATGGTGAGTTGGGTATTACGTGTAATCTCTGAAATGTTTGTGATAAATCAAATATCATAGGCTTTAAAATGTGTGTTTAACTTTCAAGTTACTCTAATGCATTTTAATCCTTTGTAAAACGAATAGTCCAAAATGACTGAGGGTCTGCTGGGCGGTGGGTTATAGCATGAGTTAGAACCTATAAGTCCATTTGGATTTGTCTCAGCCTGTAATAATGACAGTATATAAATTAAGAAAACTTTGAATATATGAAAGCCATTCAAAATACTGAGTCGCAGATGAGGTGTTGCTGTGAATCTTTAGCTTTGACAGCTGAGATTTGCTTCAGAGATTCTACATAAGAGAAGCTAAGCTTTTTCTTGATTAAATTACAACTTTTCCCCTTTTTTAATGGAGTGTGATCTATGTCTGAATAAACCTATTTCTTGTCTTAAAGTGAAGTCTATTCAGTAGTTGTGTGGGCTAGATAATCATGATGAGACTGGCAAACTTGTGAAGCATTACTGCTATAGAAAACCAGATTGAGATACAATGGCATTCACACACATGCAAAGGGACCTGAACGGGTGGGCACACAGAGGGACCCGGCGCACAAACGTGCTTCATCCCAGCCTGAACCGTGTCTGTCTTGCTCAGGACACTGAGCGTTATGTTTGGAAAGGGAACTCCCCTTGCAAGGTTGATGAATTGATGCCCCCCTGAAGTCACTTGTTTTTGGTATCAAATACTGAATGCATTATCATTAAGCATTCTGCTTTACTGTCTATAATTGAGCCTGCTATTTGAACTAGGATGTCTTTTTTTAAATTTTTCTAGGAAGCGAGGAACCATCTTTTTTTAATAGTTATTTTTATACCACTGGAAATTATGACAACAGTATTTTTAGTCAGGATAAAAAGTCAAAAAAAAAAGCGGTCAAAGTGCATCCAACTGGTGCTGTGATTGTTTGAAGTTTAACTGTTAAAATGGGAGATTTTTATCTCTCTGGTCACGTGAGTGGTAGCGCTGATTTCTGTTAAGTGCTCTAAACCAATTGATTTCTACTGCCAGAGTGATGGGTTTAGGTTTCATAATGACTCTAAAATTTTTATCCCAGTTGACTGAATTTCTGTTGCCCTTATTAAGGGATGGGAATGAGAAATTGTTATGCATGGGTGGCATGATAGCATAGAGGTTATAATTCATTCACCAGTTTATACTTCCCCTAGAGCCCATGGATATTTCGCTCTGATAGTTTTATTGGCCAAACAAACCTGTTAACCACCATGAAAGTTCTGAGAGCCATTTTAATAATAAAATGGCCGATTTATAAATGGAGAATTATTGTTTGGAATTTAAAACTTGTAGAAAGGAAATATACTTTAATGTATTTTGCTTTTGCAGTTTTCATGTATTTTTAGCATGTGATTTCACAGGTCCATAATACTTTTAAATACAGGTAACGAATTTGGACATCCAGAATGGCTTGACTTCCCCAGAAAAGGGAATAATGAGAGCTACCACTATGCCAGAAGACAGTTTAATCTTACTGAGGATCATCTTCTTCGCTATAGATTCCTAAATGCATTTGATAGAGATATGAATAAATTGGAGGAAAGATTTGGCTGGCTTGCATCTCCCCAGGTAAGCTTTATATACTAAATGATAAGTTTTTAGTCACCAGTTGGGTACGTGTTCAGAATAACAACAATGCCAAATTTGCATGCAGAAATTTTAAATAGCACTTTATTATGCGCTGCGTAATGCCCCACCATATATTTCAAGTTGTCAAAACGTGTCACTGAAATATCTTTCACAGATAATAGAAATCTGAAACAGTCCCCTTTTAGCTTCATAGCAGGCCCTTTTCCTATTATTTTTTGCTATTTTTATTTAGTAACTGCAGATTGGATAAAGCAGACTATAAAATTGTCTGTAATCCAATCCAAGGATTGCTTTGAGAATGTGTAAATTGTTCTGACAATTTACTTCTATATAAATAATTACACTGTTACTGAGAAAACACTTTCAGTATAGTGTAAGTTACAGTCTCCCAATCATCAACGTGTCACTTTTGTATTTGTCTTTTTTACCCAAATATTGCACTGTACCTTTTATCAAAGCAACTCAATTATTATAATTTCTCAGTGTTTAATTATTCCATACTAGTCATAATCCACTTTAAAGAATTTTTTTAAATGGATGTCTAGTTTTTTATTAATGGCTTTAGCAAATAGAACAAAGGTGGTATGTGTAGCAGTTTAATGTCAAAAATCAAAGCTATTTCATTCCTAGATTTAAAAAAAAAAAAACAAAAAAAACCAAAAAACAAAAACAAAACATATTGAGTGCTTCATTTTCTAAATTACTAACGGTAGATGTGAGGCAGATCCCCAGGACAAATAGACTGAAGATTTGATTTGATAAAAGGAATCAATTTTTTGCTAAAGGACAGTGTGATTAAAAAGACCATGTTACCAATCTTTGAGCAAGAATTTTTCAAGTGCTCTATAACTAACATGCTTCTACCTCTTTAATTTTACATTGCCTTATAAAAAGTAAGCCATGGTTTAGTAATCAAAAATTTTATATGACCTTACATAGGTAAACAATTTGCATGTTGATGCCCTTATCTATGTTGTTTGAATCTTTGACTTTTTTGCTTGGAATGAGGTATAGAAGCAGTGGATTTTTTCATGTTTTGATTAATTCAGTTAGAAATTAAATATTTTATGGTATTGGATTTCTATTTTTTTTCTTTCCTAGGCCTATGTGAGTGAAAAGCATGAAGCCAATAAGGTCATTGCATTTGAGAGAGCAGGTCTCATTTTTATTTTCAACTTCCATCCATATCAAAGTTACGTGGACTACAGAGTGGGTATTGAAACTCCAGGAAAATATCCTTTTCTTTACTGTTTTGCTTGTATAGAAAAGCTTTAGAAGTTGAAAGCTAATTTTATTTGTTTTCTAATATGAATGGAAACTGTAGTTAAAAGGTAAGAAACCACTTATTTGTCATCAGTATAATCTTGCTTTAATTCTTAGTGTACAGCAAAAAAAAAAATTTAGAAATTTGCCTTCATAAGAAACCATTTTGTAGAACACGAAAGTAGAAATAGAAATGTAAAGATTACATGTTAGTTTCCTTGTGAAGCCTTGTTTTTTGGAATTATGTTGAAGCATGAAACAAAGTGACTCCTACTTGTTAAATAAGCTACAGAAGTGACAACCGCAAGATGAGGCTGTGCACGCAGTCACGCAGGAAGATGCATTAGCTTAAACCTTCATTGTGAATGTGGTACAATTTCTGTTTTATAATTGGGTGGACTGAGAATGTGCTCTTAGCTCAGCTGAGAAGCGGTAGATGATTGCTCTTGGAGTAGTTGACTGGTTTTGCGTTTGTGTCCAAATTGTTAGTATCGAGTGAGATTAAATAAATTAATGCTAATTTGCTGGAGGAATTTAGTTTGCCCAAATTCAGTTGTTTGTCAAGTGCTTTGACAAACAGAGTCTAGTGGATCTTCCTGTGTCAGTAATGAAGCACTGCAGTTCCAAACTTCTGGCCTACTCTCTTTTTATTTATCACCAAGTTCAGTAAACTACTGCTGTGTTTTAGTTGCTTTAGTTCAGCGTTGCACCTTATACCCCCTGAGCACCGCTGATCTGACCTGCAGGGTCTCAGGCCTTAGTAGGATTCTGGTTTGGAAACATCAGGTCAAACTCATCTTCTTCAGTGCTTTCTTCTGCTACCTCTGTGCTGCTACTGGAACTCCTGGAAAAGGTAGAACGGAGGAGTAAATTGGAGTAGTAAAATCTTAATCTGGTGTTGAGATGTACCAGTACCTGACTGCGATAGGCTTCAGGTATCTATCTGCCCATTTAAGTTGATGCTACAGCACTTCATCTCTCTTGTGTAAAGTGCCTTGAGTACTACAAATGGAAAAGATGTCATTTCAATGTTAAGGGCTATAATGCGTTACAGAATTAGCATGACTTTTTTGCTCCAATACTTATACAGATACAATTAAATCCAAACCACATATTGTTCACTTTCTGCCTTTCTTCTTCAAGGATGCTAGAGGTTCAATTATCAGGAATGCTTAAGAAATATTTCCAAAAAATCTCACTCTTAACTTCTGTATCACCGTTCTTTTTTTCTCTCTTTTCCATAACATGTCTTCAGGCTTGTATTTAATTGCGGTTATGTATGAGGCTGTCTTCCTAATTTCATTTTCTGGTTTGTGCTAAATGAATTAAATAACTAGGCATTGTTTTTCTGGGTGTGTAAATGCCCTGCAGATATTGTTACAAAAATTCTACTCCTTGGCACTGACAGCTAAGGTGGGACTAAGCTGTGCTCAGACACTTCTGAAACTATTTGTGCTTTCTTTATACAAATATTTTTGACCAGGCTGACTAAATATTTAATATAAACAGCCTTTTGGTTTTTATCAGTGCTCTAAATTTTTCAGTCATTTTACAAAATACTTCATGTATCTATTTTACAGTACCAGTATCTCCTTTATACTTATAAATTACGCATTTACTGTTCGTATAGAATCCTGAGTGTGTTGCTCCTGTTTCAGCTGAGGCTGCTCTGTAGTAGCTCTTCTGAAAAAAATTACAAAATCCTCTTTTCACTGGGTTTACGTTACAAATCAAGGCCCAGTTGGGTTTCAGTAAGTTGTCTGTTGCTAGTTCACTCTGGGCATTGAAGTAGCTTTCTACTGCATCTTGGCCAGAAACACAGTCATTGCTAATTGATTTAATTTTTTTTTTTTTAAATGTAAGCAGAAACTCTTTAGAAGATGTTGAGGGTTTTTTTTACATCCATTTTTTATTTTGTTTCACTGCAAATCATACTGAAACTTAACAACAGCTCAAGTGTATTCAGAACAAATTTGATATAAATAAGGCAAACAGATGATATTTCATATTTGCAGTTTATATCATATTTTTTAATGTTAGTGCCTGTACACATCCTTGTCTTTTAAGTGTGTGCATTGTAATTTTATTTACATCATATATAGTTTAAATTTAAATTGTTAAAGCATAAAGATCCATATTATTTTTTTTGTTCACTAAGCTAAAGTTTTTATTGCTAATGGAACTGCCAGTTATGAACAGTGTTACTTGCTTTTGTTAAGGTGCTTTGTGTGACTAAGCCCTCCTGCCCCAAGCAAACACTGGATTTTGTGGTTCTCTGTCCTCAGTGTGTGACATTTTCCAGTGCCTCTGGCAGGAGCAGATGGTTCTAAGTGCTGCCGCTGCTCTTACTTCTCTGTGAAACACAGTGCAGCTTCACCTCCGAGAGCCTTGTTCATATGGTTAAAAAAGCGTCCGTCTGGTTTTATGGTATTGTATTGTTTGCAACTCTGAGAGGAAGTAGTTCGCTTAATTTAGTGTTCTCACTTGGGAATCTCAAATACAGAATATTCCCAGAAATCACCTTTTCAACAACCAAAGGCTGTGCTGCCATTCAGTGAAACCTGGACAGGCTAGAGAGTTGGTCAGGGAGGAACCTAATGAAGTTCAACAAGGGTAAGTTGGTAAGGTCCTGCACCTAGGAAGGAATAACCCCATACACTAGTGCAGGTTAAAGGTTGACCTGCTGGAAAGCAGCTCTGCAGAGAGGGACCTGGGAGTCCTGGTGGACAGCAAGTTGACCAAGAGCCAGCAATGTGCCCTTGTGGCCAAGAAGGCCAATGGCATCCTGGGGTGCATCAAGAAGAGCGTGGCAAGCAGGTTGAGGGAGGTCATCCTCCCCCTCTACTCTGCCCTGGTGAGGCAGTATCTGGAGTACTGTGTCCAGTTCTGGGCTCCCTGGTTCAAGAAAAACAGGGAACTACTGGAGAGATTCCAGTGGAAGGCTAGAAAGATGATCACAGAATCACACAGAATCACAGAATGGTTCGGGTTGGAAGGGACCTTAAAGATCATCTAGTTCCAACCCCCCTTCCCTCGTCAGGGACACCTCCCACTAGACCAGGCTGCTCAAAGCCTCATCCAGCCTGGCCTTGAACACTTCCAGGGATGGGGCATCGACAACTTCCCTGGGCAACCTGTTCCAGTGCCTCACTACCCTTACAGTAAAGAATTTCTTCCTGATATCCAATCTAAATCTACCCTCTTTCAGTTTGAAGTCGTTACCTCATGTCCTGTCGTTACACTCCCTGATAAAGAGTCCCTCCCCATCCTTCCTGTAGGCCCCCTTTAGGTACTGGAAGGCTGCTATAAGCTGTCCCTGGAGCCTTCTCTTCTCCAGGCTGAACAACCCCAACTCTCTCAGCCAGTCTTCATAGCATAGGTGCTCCAGCCCTCTGATCATCTTCGTGGCCCTCCGCTGGACCCATTCCAACAGGTCCGTGTCCTCCTTGTGCTGAGGACTCCAGAGCTGGACGCAGTACTCCAGGTGGGGTCTCACCAGAGCAGAGGGGCAGAATCACCTCCCTCAACCTGCTGGCCACGCTTCTTTTGATCAAGGGAATGGAGCATGTCTCTTACAAGGAAAGGTGGAGACACCTGGGTCTGTTTAGCCTGGAGAAGAGAAGACTGAGAGGGGATCTCATCAATGCTTATAAATACCTAAAGGGTGGGTGCCATGAGGATGGAGGCAGACTCTTTTCAGTGTTGCCCAGCGACAGGACAAGGGGCAATGGGCACAAACTGAAACACAGGAAGCTCCATCTAAATGTGAGCAAAAACTTCTTTACTTTGAGGGTGGCAGAGCACTGGAACAGGCTGCCCAGAGAGGTGGTGGAGTCTCCATCTCTGGAGATATTCAAAACCCGCCTGGATACGTTCCTGTGCAGCCTGCTCTAGGTGATCCTGTGTTAGTAAGGGGGTTGGACTACAGATGATCTCCAGAGGTCCTTTCCTTCCACCCCCTGCCATTCTGTGATTCTTCCCCTATTCACTTTATTCTGTGGCATTTCAATGCACGAACTAGGGGAAATTCCAGAAAATCCTCTGGAAGGGAACTGTTGCCAACTGGTTCTCAGTCTGATTTAACTTTGGATTTTTACATCTGAAGGTAGGAACATTATCTTCCTTCCAGTATCTTGAATTCTGAAGATGCAAATAATTCTGAACAATATACGTACTTAAGCAGATATATTGCAAGAGATTGTGCAAGTTCTCGTTCACAAAGCTGGCCTGAAGCTATCTTCAGGTTTCAAAAGCTGCAGTGTTTTGCATGGTTTGTCCCTCAAGGTGAACACAGCAGTGATTCCTATGTCAGGAGAATAAAAAAACCCCTCCTTTCACTTGAAAAAAGTATCTCATAAAGACACTTTGCTAAATTGGGCATGCTTGAACAAATAATTTATCTGCCTTAAATTTTTAAGTTTAGCTTAAAAGCAGGTTGAATGTATCTTCATCAGACTTCCCTGAAACAAAATTTAGGAAGTTGTAGTGGCTTCCATTGATTGTTGAAATAAAAATCATAATGTTTCTTAAACTGTTGTGCATAAAGAGGAGAAAATAGCAAAGGAGTGGAAAGGAAAACGCAAGTTTACCTTAGGTCAAAGCCTTTTGATTTGGCTTGTAAGCATCTTTATTTTTTTTACTTTTCTCTTTGGCCATTGAAATGAAAGTCTCTCGTTTATGTTAATTTAAATCTCTCTTTATCTGGGAAGCTTATTTATCATCTGTATTAAAAAAAAAAAAAGTCACTGTTCTCATCCAGTGCTATCACATGGGATAAATCATTGGGACTTCTTTTCTAAAGGAAGTGCTTTTGACTGTATGTATCAAATAAAACAACAGACCCTGATACCTACACCATAAAAATCTCACTTCTGTTTAGTGCCTCTTGCTAGCAAAGTCCTTGGACAATAAGTTGTCTGTAAACACCTTGAACATACATAAACGTTTCATTTGTGTTCTTTATAGGAGAAAGCTAAGCTGTACTGTATCTAGCAATTGCGTTCTCAGTATCTTTTCATTGATAATGAATACAGAAGCCCTCCATTATCCCATTCCTCTGTAGAAGTTTTCTTCTGACCCAAGGAAAGCCCTGGAGTTGTGGAACTACCATCAAGTGTATTGGAGAACTGCCGAAATACTGGTAATAGCTGCTATGCGATGTGCTTACATGCTCATCATCATAATCGCTTATTTTCAGGAAGCCTCATCTCAACTAAACTAGACATAACTAATACTATAGAGTTAGAATTGAGAAGATGCACATAGTCACTGAAATGCTTCTCTGAAAATGGGCTCAAAAGCAGAATCGTGTTACAGCAGTTCCTTAAGGATCCTCTACTTATCTGAGTAGTGATAACTAACGGTATGCACAGCTGTAACTGACAGCAAATTTGAGGTATTGCAGCATGTGGCAAAGGAGAGTAACTGAAATTGCCTCAGTTCTCACAGACGAGGAGCCCATGTGTGATACTTATGATTCTGTTTGCGGTGGCTCGCCCTAAAGGTTCTGTTTTCTATTCATATCTCCTCTGGTTGCAAGATTAAAAGGCAAAAGTTTACATGTGGGAGACAGTGCTGCTCAGATTTGGATCTACTTATTTTTTGTGGGATTGGTAACTACGTAAATTGTTAGGAGTAAACGGGCTAACTTACGCTATTTCTGTAATCTTTCCAAGACTGGTAAAAGTGAGACAGTGCAAAAGAAAAGGATAGCATGATTTCCAGAGCGTGAAGGAGGCTGAAGCTTGTTTTGGTACTTCAAGAAGGATTTGGCTTGATTTGGCTTTATTTTTAGAACTGGAAGTTAAGGGTATCAAGTATTTTATCAACCACACAAGTCCATAGGAAGTCTACTTTATATTCCACTTAACCAGAAGAGATACAAGTTGTGTGTGTTCATTTCTCTTAGACATGCTCAGTCTTCCTTGTCTTAGTTTTCCAAACTATTAATCAAGAACAGCTGACTTGATCAGTACTTTGTATCAGCTTATAGACAACAACAAAAAAAATCATGAAGCTTTCTTACTGAAGCTCAGTCTTTTAGAGTAGTCAAACATTCATAGTATAAAACCAATGCAGAACCGTTTATAGTATCAGTTTTTAAATGAAACTTACCCCAAAGTTAACAACCACTATTACCCTCTGATTCTTCTTGCTTTCAGCATGCATTCTTCTTCCCTGCCAACATCCAGCAGTCTTAGTATCTATTTACTTTGAAATTGTTGGGGTGTTTTAATGTTGATTAGCTTTCTTTCTAACCCTTGTCCTGCAATTAGAGCCATGAATCTTATGTATAGTTTTGTAATGGAACCTTTTAACCTGATATGTTTAAAAAATGTGTCCTATAAGCAGGTAATGTAGTCATACATGACATTAAATCTTTGGAATAATTTCTCCACTTTAAAATAAATTCCTTATGATCCCTCTGGAACTCTAACATGAAGCAGAAGTACTTAAAAACAAAAATTTGTTGTCATTCTGTTGGGTCTTTTTTTAGGAATTGGTGGATTTTTATTCAATACTCTGAAGCAGTTAAAAATTCTTGTTAATAAAAAGTTGGTCTGAATAATATTGGGAATTGTGGGAAATGTGATGATCCTTTCACTACCTAGGTTTAAGTTTGTTTAATGAATTGAATTAGTCAAATTAGTGCATGTAGCACTTGTCATTAAATTTGCCTTTATTTAAGTGGATGGCTTTGGTCTTTCAGTAGATTGTAATAATATATATCACTAAACTGTTGTTTCTTAGATATGTTACCAAGTACGTTAAAAGATAAAGAGCTTCCTGTCTCTCTGGCCTGCATTTTTGTAGGTGTTCATTCCTCTGTTCTGATCTCATGGAAAATATCATTATTCTTTCAGGTGTTTTTTATTTGTAGGCTTTTGGTGTAGCAAACCTTATTGTACTTTTATAAGAGAAGTGGTAGTCAGTAGACATTAGAGTCTTTTTGGTCCCACTTGGTTTGGAAAGTCTTTTCGTGAATAGTCAGCTAGTCAAAAGCTATATGACTTGGAGTCAGGAGTCCAAGCTATGACTTGAAGACAGTTTTTCCTTCCCTTTTGTACTGCAGTCTTCTCTCTTGACTTACTTCCCTTGACGCTGGGTTGCTCCATTCTACTTCTTGTTCTTCTAAGATGATGTACCCTAGTGTGAGACATTCAAGGACTGAGACCTTAATTTTTCATACGAGCATGAAAGTCTGTAAATGTTGTTGAGCAATGTGAATCGCTACTGGCTTACCTCTGTTTGTATCTTGACATTTTGTGTTTTCATATATTGCTAAAGTGCAAGCAGTAAAAAAATGTCATGGGAAGAAATGGTTACTTTGTTAAAAATATTGCCATTTTTACATGGCGTAACATAGCAAGGCATTGTAATGCTAGAGTGAATGAATACCAGTCTCATACGCTTTTTGTTGGCATGAATTTAGGGTGAATAAATACATTTGAAGTCAGAGTTTTCATAAGCAAATAACTAGATGAGACCTGAGGTACCACAAACATTGTCATCAAAATGCTACAAAAATATACTTTTTTGAAAAAAAAAAAAACCAACACATTAATTCAGGCTCTCTGACATTTGCAACCTGCACCTAGAGCTTCTAATGAGCAAATAAGGTCACTTGAATGAGTCACTGGCATGCGATTGCTGAAGGCAAAGAGGCTGCTTTGAAGTGTGGTTATGTAGCTGTCCTTGCCTGTTAGAATTCAGGGGGTTTCCAGCATGTGGAGACAAAGGACTTAATTTACAATCAGCCAAATGCCAAATTCTATCAAGGTAGTTGATACGTTAAGGTTAATAGGCGTGAGTAAGAAATATAGCACACTAATGTGGGAATGGATCTTCGATCTGTGTAGGAAAAAGCACAGATTTCCAGCACTGTGATTCTGTGTAACCATTAGAGCAGCATATGCTATTGCCCAATTTCTGTTTCATTACGTGAAGGAAAAAGGAAAACATTTTTATGCTCATGCTGGAATTTTACTTCATAAATTATGCTCTTTCAGAAGCCTTTTCATGAGAAACAGGCAGCTTGAGCTAAGAAATTATTTCTGCCTAATTTGCTTCAGTTTTGAGATAGTTGATTAATCAACAGCTAGGTCAGATGTCTCTAGTTCTCTGATTGTAGATACGATTTTGAATGTTAACAGGGAAACCATTCATAAGTTTCCATTTTTATTTTTTCAATACTTACTAGTTGTTTCCATGGGGTGATTCCAAGGCCTGTCTGCAGTAAAAATTCAATATGGAAAGCTTCTTTCTTCTATTCAAAAGGAACACATGGCTGAAAGGAGAGAGAAAGAACGGGAAAAGGGACTTAAAGATTTCAGCAATAATTCATTTCTCTTGTATAAGATCCCAGGCAGGTTTTTGCTAAACAATTTTTCTGCAGTGTTGGAAGTCTCATTAAAATGAAACTAAATTGTGTAATTCCCCTCTCCCTTTTTTTTTTTTAACAAGACTTGTTATCTTTGCACAAAAGTAAATCAGCATTTTGTGATCATGATTACCAACCACTATGGATTTCCATATCTCAAAATTTACATTTGGTTTAAGCAAAAAGCATCCATATTTGGTTGAAGAAAAAGGTGCAGTACCCCCCCTCCTCCTCAGTTCTGTGCTTTGAGTTGAGTGCTAAATGGTTTCAACTGTCTTCTAAATATCCTGAGCTGAAGTTCATCAGGCTAAGGTGTTTAATTTAATTAGAAAATTCATCCAAATACTCTCTAATATGCTTTTACTCAATAGTAGGTTGACCCTTTAGTATTCTCCAGAATTAATAGTGTGTGGAGAGGAGGAACAGAGGTATCCTTCATCTTGAAATTAATTATGCTGGTTTTTTCAGTGAAATTCAAGAATTATTAAAAACAAAAGGGCCTAACCACTTCAGGCTCTTTACAGTCCTCCTTGCAGCTGTACTTTCCTTCATCTTCTCTGTGTTTATGGTGTGTTTGATGGATGAGTTCTTGTTTTCCTTAACGTGTCTTACTAGCATATATTGTGTTCCTTTAGCTTCTGTATTACTGTCTTTGTATTCTTTTATGCTTAGCTTGAAAAATCTAGTTTCCACTTTCTTTAGGCTTCTTTCTAGGATATGAGGTGAATGAAAAGTTCATTAATTAGCCATATTGATCTGTGGCTACATTTCTTGTTCTGTGTGCATATTAATAATTAATAAATTATGCTTATGCACGTAGCTTGTTTTTTTACAAAATCGATTTCTTTGAGAAATTGCAGGTTTTTGGTATCCTTTCCCTTTCTTTCAATCCATCTTGAGAATAACAATTGTCAGTTCTACAGCTGTTGGTGTGCCCGGCTTTTGTTTTTCTCATTCTGTTTCTTGTCTTCACTTATTGCCAAAATATCTTCTTTTATTTTACAGGTAGTATTTTGGCAATGAAAATTATTTCCAGGACAGCTTATCTGTTCTTACATTCTGTAGGGTGAATATATTCCTTTGGCCCTGGCTCATTACTGTTGCCTTTGACTTCTCAAATCTACTAATGCCTTTGTACGTGAAAGTTATGTGTTATCTTCATTGTCATCCTGGTGACTTCTCTATCTGGGCACTCCTTCCGACAGCTTTTCTACATACTTTTGAAAAACAGGCAATGAATAGCATTCTCTACCACACAACCTTTTGCTGTTGGGAAAACATAGATTGGATTTACTGGCACCATGATCTAAAATACGAACTGGAGTATTCACTGGGGATGGGGATTATTGCAATCTTGGTACTGCTTTCCTAGCTACAGGCCTAATAGCAGAGAATCATGCCTTTCCTAAGAAAAACTTGTCCACAGTGCTGATGTCAAGTAAGTGTTGGAACAGGTTACCCAGGGAGGTTGTGCAGTCTCCGTCTTTGGACGTTTTTAAGAGTTTACTGGATGAAGCCCTGAGCAATCTGGTCTGACCCTGCAGCTGACTTCCAGAGGTTCCTTCCAGACTGCGTCATTGTTTTTCCCATCCCTACAATCCCAGTCTTTTGTATGCTGTGTGCAGCTATGACAGCATATGTACTGTAGCTACTTCTGTAAAGGATTTCCCTTAGGAAACACTGAAAAAGGCTTTATGGGAAAGTTGTTTCATTTATACAAACCAAAAACACCCAGAAGTTTCTCAGGACACCCTAAACTAAGCGTCCGGGGCTACCTTAGGTGTCACTTTTGTGAGTAAATCTTTTAATCCATGTAGATGTAGTGAGAATGAGTAAATTTAGTCTTGTCATATGGTTAAGACTTGCAGCTGGGTTATGCACGGGATCATACCAGTGTTCCTATCATTACCACTATAACTGGTTCAGGACAGCCAGCTGATCCCAAGACTCCTTACAGGATCAGAAGCTTTTCAAAGTGTTCCTGTGTTTTCTGTTGTTCATATGCTTCTTTCTAGCCTAAATTCACTTTCTGAAAGTGACAAAAATTAAGTGTTTCAGCACAATTTTTGATCCTTTTTGGTTCTGTACTTTTATCTTTCTCCCATCCGTGTTGCCAGAACCAAGAAATGGTAGCAAGGGATAAAAATGAAATCTTTATTAGATATTCTTTTTTATATAGAGAAGTGCAGTGAAAAAATGAGCTGATTTACATATGAGTTAAAAAGAAAATAAATATTTACATACACACCCATGCTCTAGGGGCATGCCTGGAAAGCACCAGAGAACCAGAAGTATGTATGCTTAAGAATTTAATTGTATGGTAAAATCAAAACTATAGTTGCTTCTAATCCTGATGTTTTAAAACAGATTATGAAAGGGTGAAGACGAAACCATCAGGATCACCTACAGTCTTTCTGTATAAGTTTGGTTACTCTTCCTACATGCCACTCTTGGTCACTTATGTCCAGACTTTCTAACCTGATGAGTAGCTTGTCACATAAGTAATCTGTGTAATAGGGCTTTCATATATAATACAGAGGGCCCAATGTGATTAGTATTATTTGAATGGATTTGGTTTGTGATAGATGTTTATGCGAGTCAAACCAGACCATACAGAAAATAGTAGTTTCTGTATAAATACTCGGTAAGCCTTACATTGTTTTACAACTGGTCAGTCGAAATTCTTATCTGCTCTTCTGCAAAGCTTTTAATTATGTTGGACCATCACCCCCACAAATAGCACTTGGATTCTTTAGTCAATAGTAAGGGTTGAGGAACAAAATACAAATTATTGTATTTTATGATTTGTGTTTACTTAGTGGTGTTTTATGTGTCATTAAACATGCATAAGATTAAATAAAAAAATTGTGTTTAAAATATGTATTTCAAAACATCATAAAAGCACAGTAATTCAGTAATTAGTGTGGTAGATAATGACAGCCTTTCCATTTCCAGCTCTATCTATACAAGAGTTCATTGCTTTTGCTACTCTCCTCTGCTGTAGCGGTTAGGAAATCTCGTCAGCACATCAAACTGAACAGAAATCACACTCTTTTTCAATCAGAGTACAGGTTAGTATTTCTAGCACTCTGTCGCTGAAACAAGAGAGACCCTGCTGCAAAAGAAAATATTTCTATTATGTGCTTAACTAAAATGCACAACTGTTTAATGTTTTCATGAAAGTAGTCTTCAAAAACCTAAATGCTCATAAAACTCTGAAGTGTGAAAAGCGGCTTTTCTGTGAGGTTTAAGTTGGAAGGCAAATGGGCGTGCTTACCAAACTATTTATTTTTCCCTGAGAAGTATCTAATTTGTGAAGATCTTAAAATCTTTTTGACCCAATTATTCAGGATCTGGTTAACTTTATGCTAAATATGCGATGTTGTGAGGTGTGGAGAGGTAGTGAATATTAACCTTGTTTTGGTAGAGAGCACTGCTAGACATACTTTTATAGCCTGGATTAAGGAAATGGGATAAATTGTTTTAAAATTAGCATAGCCATAACAATTGCATTTGCTGTAAATAGTTTTAAAGGAATCATTAGAGATGTCAGGTCTTTCAGCAACATTGGTAAATTATTAAATTTAATGTATAGTGTAGATCACAGAAGCAGAGAGTGAAATGCTTGAGGGAGACTTTCTCCTGCCATGTTAATAAAATATACGGTGGAATAGTAACAGCCATTGCTGATGCTGGGTTTGAAAGGGCACTGGAGAGAGTAACTAGAATTTCTAGTTTGTATTTTTGTATGTAGTACATGACAACAAACGAATGGTAATTTGAATGTGTTTATAAAATAAAGGGTGAGGGAGGTGTGCACATATAAGGCATTGATGACTAAAGCTGGCAAAGTATAATTTTCCTAACTTTAAAAACAACTTTTTTTTTTTTTAAAAGTAGCAAACACAAAGATTTTGCCAGCAAATGTGATGATCTGTTGTTTCTCCTTTGGGGCACCTGCCCTCTAGAAATCAACAACTAACTTGGTAGTTCTGGGCCTTTCTCTCATTTTGCTGCAAATACTTGTGGGGAAGGGATTTCTTAACATTAGTGATTTGGTAGCTAATTGACACCTTTGCATTTTTTCCTCATGTGCCTCTATTTTTCTTCTTTGCCTTCTGTCAGCAAAACCTGTGCAATCTTCTAAACTGAAATATCTCAGAGTAAACTTTCAGTTTAGGCAACTTGTTGTGCTATGTCATGCTTCAGTCTTTTTTTGTGGCTAGAGATTTAAATCAGTAAGACTGGCAGTTGGGAAACTTCCTAAATTCATCTGATAGAGAGCAGTGTAAAAACAGTTCTGTTAATATCAAAAGCCTGAGATTTTTGAGCAGGTCTATTTTCAAAAGGTTGAGCAAACACAGAAGCACAAGAGCAATTTGAAAACTACTGACTTGAGTGTTGCTTCAGTCTTCCCTAAACCTATTAAATACAAGCTCTAGCAAAATAAGATCTTCCCTGGCTTAAAATTAAGGAAGCAGATTGTGGATTATACAGCACTGTTATTTCCCTCTCTGTATGTTTTTGGGCGGTGGGGAGTGGAGATTGAGGCTTTCTGTTCTAACTTCAGGAGGGAAAAGGATGTTTTAATTCTGTCCAAACAAGAAATTCTAATGTACTGAAATAATCATAAAATTAAAACATTCTGTTTCTTGTCCCAAATAAGAAGAAACTGACTATTGAATATGTGTTAGCTCTTTATTTACGTATTTATTTTGTGATTTAGTGATTCTTTTCTTTCAACACTATTTTGTCTTTTTTTTTTTTTACTAAATCATTTTGAATCCTTTAAGTATCTGTACAGGTATTCCAACTCATTGTTAAGCTTTGTTAAATAACTTGCCTCATTTTAACAACTGCAATCTGAATGTTTGTCTCTTAAAAGGTCTTCTATTAAATATAAGCTTTCTTTTGTTCCTCTGTGCTACAATAATTCAAACTCTTTTCTGAAAAATTCTCAAAGGAATTGTGGGGTTTTCTTCTGTAGAACTATATGCTTTTCTCATTAACACTTGATCAGATTCTGACAGACTGTAAAATATTGCTAAACACTGATTGATTTTGACGGTCACAATTACATAATTTCTTAAATGTAATTTAAATCCACTCATTTTGACTTAGTGGTACACTTTTAATCTAGTTTATTACATAAAGTGCTATGCATATCTACTGTAATACTATAAACTTATTCATGGAAGATTCCAGAAGAGAGTGGAAGGTACTTTCTTTACTAGGAGTCACTATGCTAAGATGAAATTTTCAAGACAAAATGTCATACAGCTTCTATATGTTCTTTATATTATTCCGTTCTTACGTTTTCTTAAATTTTTCTTTATTGTTATTTTTGCTTTATATTGAATATGTTAGCATGAATTATGTTGCAGCAGTTCTTCTGGGTTTTTTTGCTTTGATTTATTTCCCATATAACAGTAATTTGGTGTAGTTCCTTAATAGTCATTTTTTAAGTATAAAATCCTTCTGGATTCTGATGCTGCAGAATATGGAGGGCATCAAAGGCTGGACCATAATACAGAGTACTTCTCTGAAGAATATCCTCACAATTATCGACCTAATTCACTTATGGTAAGTAAGATTTTTTTTTATTCTAATTTCATCTGAATAACTTTTGAAATTCTTTTGACAAATATGGAGTCTATTCTAGGAGTATTTTGGAGGTGAGGTTAATTTATTTTCTGAAATTAGCCTTTG
>VYZM01016419.1:33144-49052 GCA_013398915.1 Dromas ardeola | reverse complement strand
AACATTCCCAAGGCCCTGAAGTCTCTGTTTAGACACTTCCTGGAAAGCAGGGCCTCGGCCCATCAATCCAGCCTGTCCAGGTCCCTCTGTACAGCTTTCCTACACTCAAGCAGATCAACACTCCCACACAACTTGGTGTCACCTGCAGACTTACTGAGGCTACACTCAATCCCCTCATCCAGATCATTAGTAAAGACATTAAAGAGAACCTGCCCCAATACTGAGCCCTTGGGAACAACACTCGTGACCGGCCGCCAACTGGATTAATTCCATTCACCACAGCTCTTTGGGTGTACATGGATGTATGAGTTGGGCCAGGATTTTATTCCAAATTACTTTTTTTTTTTTTTTGTACTGCTCACTAAAGTCTCTGGTTACTGTGATTATTGTTGTACACACCCAACTCCTGGAGAACAAATGTCCAAAATGCTAAGCCACCATTTCAATTAACAGGCAAGAAGATATCTTCCTCCTAGTTTTGGCAGGAAAGTCTAATATGGAACTGGCTTCAAACCTATACATATGTGAACCTTCCAAAAATTTTTTCAAATGAGAGTTTGGCCTATTGACAGGGAAGTTGAGGGAAAAAACGTATAATACTATAAGCAAATGTTTTGGTTTTATTTCTCAGCCAAAGCTTAAGCAAACACCATATTTCTAGAGAACTTTAGAAAGTCATCAACAGTCACATTTATTTCTCTGTGTACATTCCATCTCTCTTTTGAATGAACCATTAAAGAAGGAATCAAACAAAGATATGACAATCTCTTCCTACTGCTACCAAACAAATCTGAAGCAGATGAGGTAATAAAATTGACAAAGCAGCACAAGGGAGGAAGAAAGCTCTGATGCTGGCAACTTGAAGCCAGGAAATACTCCAAATTTTAAAGCTGACGTAATTTGACAGTTCTGATGAAATCACAGGCGTATGTATGCACATTCAGCAAAATAATACAGCGATGAACTCTATCTGTCTTGACAGGCTGCCGCTTGAATGGATACTTGATTAATATTATCTGTATTCACAGTGCTACTTGGCATGAGCAAATGAATTTCAAAATATCGAGCTAAATGGTTTCATAATTCACTGTTGCAGGAAGGATACAGTGCAAATGCGACCTGGAAAATTAGTCCTAGAGTAAACACAATCCATCACTTTTCCAACAGTTTGGCTCATCGGGGTATACAGGCAAGTTTGTAAGTTACAATTATCACTAGAGCACATATTTTATATAAATGCAGCTTAAATGCCTATTCAAGTTTTTAAAAAAATGTTTTACTGTTCTGTTGAGTAGGGTCTTTATCTGAAAAAATACTATCCTGTTTTGTGAACTCTAAGCTATCATTTATTCATACTTCTACTTACCATTGATTACAATTCCTAAATAAATTAATTCTCTCTTTAACAGATGAATCCACAGAAAAGAGGATCAAGCACAAGATCCTATCAGCAAGCAGTAATTTTGCAAAGAACAAGGTTATAGGAGTAAATTCTGGGACACTTATTTTAATGCAGTTTTCCTTCTGCTACTCCCAACATTACTACAAGCACTGTTTTGTTCCTGTTTCTAGGTTCCATTTGGAGTATCAAGGAACCATCAGTTACGCTTTCCCCCTCTTTTAGTTTTTTTTCCATAATTCAAGCTGCTGTTGTTTGGCTTGGCTCCTTCTGGAAGCTGTCAGTGCAGTTTCTGGTCACAACCAGCATCATAATATGGGAAATACTGCACTTTTGACTTAAAACAAAGGAAGTCCATCTAAGGTGTTTCTATATTCTGGCAATACTTGGGTGAATGACGGCAGTCCTTTGGCACAAATTGCAGCTGGATGTGAAATGAAAAGAGCTGCACTGAGAAATCTCCAGTCTGTGCTACAAATTCAGTTCACAAAGGGCCTAGAAATGAAGGATGTGTATCACCATTTTTTTTTCCTCCTATCCAAGGAATACTGAGATAGGTGAAAGTATGAAAAAATTGGTGAGAGAAACCAACCTGAAAATGATATTCCTGCATGAAAGCATTCCTGTGTTACTCTTGAGATTTTTCCCTTGCAAATCATGGGGTAGTATTCAGGTGCTTCTGCATCTGTGTCTAGTATGCTTTTTGAGGTGCCCTGGGGCACCTGAGACATTCCTAAGGCTGCAGATAAGTCATGCGTCCTACAAGAGACCTGTACCCTTCTAGATAGAAAGTTGTAGGCCAAGTGGGAAGCTAGGGAGACTACACTGGCATCAGCAGTCCTATGTCTATTTGGAAGATTCCCATCTAAATTGCCTGTCAGGTGAGTGCCCCGTGGTTGAAAAGACAGGGCAAAGAGGAGAGAAGGCAGGTTCATGTGTATGTGTTCATAGAATGTAATCTGTATGTTAGAGAAGATGTCCCGTCTCCCTGTCATAGGTGCTAATATGAAAACTCATCATGTTTTACATAGCATTTTATGAGTGTGCCTTTCAGCACGTTATTCTTACCACATTTGCTCTGAAAACTTGCTCCTTGCCCTACATGACTCGTGGCCTGAAGGAGAGGAAGCTTTGGTGCGTCAAGGCATAGATACTTTGTGAGTGAGCACTCGTGTAGATATATGTTGGCCTTAGAAACTGAAAGGTGTTCTTTCGCACTTCAGAAGGATTGCTCCAAGTGGAGATTGTTCATAGAGATGTTCCCTGAAAGCAGGTAAACTGTGTTACCAAAACTGATGAAATGACTTAACCACCTTTATTCATAAAAATACATTTAAACACATTTTTCTCTACTGTTCCTTCTAATCCTCACACTGACACTGTCAGTGACACCCTGGTTAGGCTGAGGTTCTCTGTTTGATAGAACCAAAAGACAGAACTGTTCATTACAGTTCATGGGCAATGAAGTTGTTGTTTTCTTATTTGCTTATTTATTATATTTGTATTGTGTTCCCATGTCATGTAGGAGACAATTCAAGTCTGTTCATTTCATTTTTCTTCTGGGAACAGAAAAAGTTGTTGCAGTTTTTGCTTGAACATGTGCTAATTTTCCTTCCAAATCTAGGGCAAGGTGGTTTGGAAAAGGCCTTAATAGACTGCTCTGGGAGCTGTTCCCAACTACTGAACACTATTAAGTAGCCAGATCTAGTTCAAGGATGATGGCTTTGGTAATTCTATGTAGAGGAACATGCTGGTTTTGCTTTGCAATATAATTAGTCTGTGCATGAGGCACACCTGCTTTATTTTAAATGTAAGCCATATGCTTGGTTTATGAAAACCAAATATCTGCCATAGAATTGCTAAAATATATACCTTTAATACCTGCTTCTGATATGTTGCTACATGTCTTAAGGTAAATTAACAAAAATACGTATTGAGATTTTAACACTGAATTTGTGGTTGTTTGTCGTTTAACTCATAGGTCTTCTTGAGAACCCTACTTTTGACATGCATAAGTAACTTGCTCTAAAAATGTCTTTTATGTTTCTGAATCATCTTTCACATATTAACCAGAAGGCTTGCTTTTCTCCCAGAATGAGTAGATCTCATCCATTTCTCATCTTAATTGTACTGGGATTGATTCCTCTTGGCCATTGCTTAGAGATGTTTACCCCGGAAAGATTTAAGACCAGTTTATCTTCTGCCAATTTCTAAGGGATTGAGAGGCACTGATTGATGGAATGACCATTTAAAACTCCCCACGTATGTTGAAACTGCCTTAAATTTTCTTTTTGCAGTGGTATTTACAAGAAAAATACTAAAATATACCAATAGAGTAGGTGAATGTGAACGTCAGACTGATTTTTCTGCTGTAACAAAAAGCTTAATTCCCTAAATGGTAATACCATTTACTGATGAGAAACACTATTATCCTCTGCCTTTCCTAACTGTGTATTAAGCTTGCTTGAAGTTTTTACTTTCTCTCTCTCCTACTTGCTGTGACTAGAAAATACAATTAATACGTATTATAATTAAATTGTCTAGTTACTTCGTGGAAAACTGAACTGTATTCCTTCAGCTTGCATTAAAATCAGCAACCCACTGAAAGAACTTGACATAGTATTTTCATCATTCTCTTTCAAAATCGCAAGCTTGAAAAAGAAATTAAAACATGCATGATGGCTTTTTGTCACTGAACAGCCTTTAGCCAATAACTGATTGCTTACATAGAGTAGCAGTTAGCAAGAGGGGAAAGCTTGCTCCCTCAAGACCCTGAAAGTGAGGGGGACAGGTTTTCATGTGTTTCCTCTAAAACATTGTACTCTCCAGTTATAAAGTTATATTTAAACACATACCTGTTAAACTCAGCAGTGATTTCTTCTGAAGGTCAGAGATATATTTCATTGGAGGAATTACTTTTTAAAATCATTTACTGCCTGAACGGAGGCTGGATAGCTGCATAGGTTGATGTTAATTCAATTTCTGTCTATACACTCTCTTTTTTTTTTGTGTGTGTGTTTTTTTGGTCTGGTTTTGGGGTGGAGGGGACCTGAGGACAAAAGTAGGTGTCTTTATGTAAGGCCGTGAAAGATAACCATGAAATTAATGCAGTGAAATATGCATCTTGTCCAGCCAACAACGCTATGGAACCATCTTCCATCAGAAAATCAAGGTTGTTGAATCAAGAGTATTTCACAGGGATTTCAAAAAGAAAATTCTGGAAATGAATTAATTTCAATGAAAAAATTATATAGTTTTTTATGCTGTTTGTTAATAGTAAACTTGAAATACAGAACACATTAGCATAATTATATATGTATAATATGCCATTGTTAAAGTGTTTCAACTTTTAAAAAATAAATTTGGTACTTTGGGCTGAGAGCATTCTGAATTACATTGTGTGAAAATTTTTTACTCTCATTTCAGTATGATTTTAATTGCAAGATTGTTTCAAGGAGAGAAACAATGAACAGCTCTACATGTAAATAAAGTTCTGTAGCAGATGGGGCTGTTTCCTAGAATGAGAAATATTCTGCAACGTTAGAATTCTAAACTGTTTGCGTTCACATACTTGGCAGTCTTCAACAAAGGCATAAACTAGCACTGATAAATTCAGGAAGGCAGTGTTTCTTCCTAATACAATGTTTCAAGGTGAAAAAAAACAGAGAGAGAGAAACTAAGATGGAACTCAAAACCAAGTTGTTCTTTTATCTCTCTTAAGACCTCCTTTGAGTGCATAAATTAAAACATGGTTTTATTTTGTCTTAACCATTTGTCAAGGAAATAGAAAAGTTTAAATTTGTGCCTCTGTTTTTGAAAAAGCAGCTAGCAACTAGGGCACGAGGGAGTAACCTTTTCATCTAAACAGCTTTTCAGTGCTTATGTATGTTTGCAGAAAATAACATTTTTTTCCTAGCATCTGTCTGCAATGCCATCTGCTACTATGCTTCAGGCAGCTTTGATTGTGTAAACTTAGCTTTTCAAACAGTTTGCCAAATGTAGTGGTTTTGCAAATGTATCCCCATTCATCCCCTACTAAGACATTTGATGGCGTTCTGCAGACCCAATGCAGAATGAAGGAGCCTTGACTACAGTGAAAAAGTTTCTTGTTTTCTCACTTCTGCTTGTGCCTTCACATGTGCCACAAACACCAGGACAAGCCTTAGGGTCAGATAACAGTATTCTGTCTGTCACTACAAATTTGTATTAAATACACATCTATAATAATTTCTAATACCATTATTGGCTTTAACACCTGGGTCCACAGTTTAACATCTTTTCCTTATTACACTATTTTCTCACAGCTACTGAAAGACAAGTTAGTCCCATAATAATGAGTGCCGCTATTACCAACAACCACACACCCTTCTATGTTCCATTGACCTGAAAGAAAACATAAAGTCTTGCCATTTGCTGGACTACTTGGGTAACCATTTCTTAGGCTGTACTTGTATAGTTATAGGTCTATTCCTCTGTTGACAAAATGTTAAACTTTATGTCATATAACTTATCCCCTGCCTGTCCCCCTTGCTGCTTACAATGTGTATGGAGACAGCCCATCTGTACCTGCGCGATACCTGGCACATTTGTTCAGAATTGGTGCTTGTGGGGTATCCCCAGTTGTATCCCCAATTCCTGAGTGATGCACACAACTGAGTCTTTCTGGGAGTTTCTGTGTGGCGCTGTGGGACAAATTCTTCAAATTCTCAAATTCTCATTTTCTTTTCTTTCTTAAACAGGTCCCACCTTAGAACACCCATCTTAGGAGCTGCTTTAGCCCTTGTCATTGCTTTTGTCAACACAGGCTTCCTGCACTGTATTTTGATATGCTTGTAGCAAGATGAAATAGCCAAGAAGAGAAGCTGCTTAGACGCCGAGCCAGAACAGTCAGGTAAAGGGTCAGTGGTGTAAATATCATGTTACTGAAATACTTTTGGGGCTTTATGAAGGCAAAGTTTGAAGACACAGGTAGTATTTTTTTGTTTTCCAGCTGACAGAATTTGCAAAAACACCCAGGCTTTTGAATACAATAGCCCTTATTGAGCTCTGAAGGAGGAGCAGCATCACACTTCAAGTTAAGAGCAAACAGGGAACAATTGAGTTTAAGTTAATTATGTTAATCCATATGAAATTTGAGAGAAAAGGATGATTGGCACCTTTGGAGCAGAGATGGATGTTAGCAAGGGAAGAAAAGTTACAGTTTTTAGTCATTGTGACATGGAAAGAAAGGCAGTTATTTATCACTAATGGAAGTGAGAGGCTACCAAAGATGAGGGTAGGGGTAAATAGTAGTACACCAAAATAATCTTTTTGTGTCTGTGATTTTGACTATCCACTAGAATGCTGAGCCAAATTTCCAGTTTCATCGTTTGGGGCTCAACTGTCCATCATCCTTGAGACTCGGGACTGAACTGGCCCAGAGGTGAGATGGCTGTTTTGGGAAGCACCTCCTCCCATTAAAATCCACGCGATTCTGCCCTTCACTGACCACATGAGTTCATCCATGTGAGTGCAACGTGCCTATTACTAGGACTGAGAAAGATGCATTAGACTACAGAGGGCAAGTGAAGTATCCCACTTGGCTCTCTTGAGATGTCTTGTGCTGTGATTAATACTGATCTCCATCTGAGCCCCAGTGTTTCTGGCTGAAGAGGATCACAGACCCTGGGAGAGGCTGACACTGTTTTACCCTGTCTATAAACTCTTCTCAGAGGAATTGGATTCCCCTGAGGAACCTGTGCCAGGAGCTTGCCTCATCCTTCTGGAGCCAGAACACATGAATGAAATAGTCTGAGACTGCACCTACACACCATAACAGCTCTGAGTCATGAGAGGTTAGGGAAATTTGGGACCCTACCTAAACATGTGGTCAGCGACCATGAGCTGCCATTTCAGTGAGTGTCGTTGGCTGGGTGGACACTGGAGATGGCCCATACTGGCACTCTGCAGTTCACAGCTCCACACAGACATCAAGATGGGTAGCAGCTGAAGTGTCTACAAACCTGGAAGCCAAGGAGATCCAGCAGGCCCAAGCTTCGCCAGTCCTTGCTAATGAGCACAGTTTTTAACCTGGGTGGGAAGAACCTGAATGTGAGCCTTTTGCTCACATTCCTAATGCAAAAATTAATTCCTAATGCAAAAAATAGCAAGACATCTTTCTACCCTGTACCTTCATAGCCAGTGTGGAAGGTGTGAGTGTCTTCTTTACTCACAGCATGTGTCAAGTCCGTGGCTAGACTGTGGTAGGTATTATGCAAATACATGAAGATTATTTGCACTACAAGAGCTTCTCAAGAATGGTGTAATCACAAGACAGCTTGTTATGGCAAGCATAGACTTTCTTCTGCTTCATCATATGATAAAGAAAAAAAAAGAATTTAATATATTCCCATTTCAGAGACAGCCTGATTTATACATTTTTAATTGCTACTATGAAAAATGGGGGAGAAGATGTGGAAGTGAACAAAGCTGTAGGAGTTGGCGGAATCAATACATAGATCAGAGAATAGAAAAGCTGATGAGTGAACGTGATTTTAAATGTAGATGTTTTGAATCTTGTTAAAGTACCATGTTTCACTTTTTGAGAGAGAAGCAAAATAAATAAAAGTATATTCATGTAAAATGGATCAACTATTGGAAGTCTGTAATATGTTCTATGGAACAAATAAGTGACCAGAAATTTGCCATTTGAAAGTGATTGTGAGATGAAGGGTAAAAAATAAACAGCACTATAGTTTTTTTTAGCACCAGGTATTAAGGAAGTTGAGGTTGGTGTTTCCTCAGACCAATTGCTCTTGGGACCTATAGAACTGGATATCTTGGAGCATGGCTTTGCACACAGAGGAAAAGGCACAAGCAGTTCTCATCAAATGAAGCTGAATGTGTTCTTCAGAGGTGACTGTACAGCCTGAGACAGTGAGTGAAAGGAATGGTAATCTCACGTAGTTGAGGAATTAAATTCCTTTCAAACATGATCACAGTGCTATTACTCTAAATAGTGATAGGTGGACCTACGTGTTTCTTTCCAGCCTGGAGGGTCCTAATCCTGCCCTATACTGAGAATGTAAAATGAGGTATTATGGAATAACTAGGTGTCAATGCTCTAACTTTAGCAGTTTGCTCTAATCCAAAAGACTGTTAAACTACTACAGCTGGTAGAATCTTCACAGTAGCCTGTAGAAGCAATGTAGAAGTACTCAGCCGCCCTAAGGATCTGTGGAGAAAGGAGCTGTCATCATATATGCAGAATACTAGTAACATGTCTATCTTTCATTGAATATGATAAACACGGACAAAAACTACCCACGTCCAAATACATATATGAAGAGCATGGTGGAGGCTACAGCTCATGGCAGAGAAGACAAGGCAGCAGTAATTCATTTCCTGGAACAAAATCATAGAATCATAGAACGGCTGGGTACTTAGTAAAAAACACAAATGCATGCTTGGATTTACAATAATAATAGCTGTTAACAGAAGGTGTGGGAGACCTTGGCTGGGAAACAGGACGCTGGTTCAGCTCAGTTTGGCTCTAAGTGTGCAGAAAACTTCCTGGTGTTGTGGAGCAGTACTTGGCTTTGTTGCTAGAGAAGCAGAAGCCTAGAAGGATTTACAGGACTAAGCAAGGCCCTAATAGCCCTAGCACCTCCACAGAAACCTGTCTCCTGGAAACGCCAGTTTCTCTGAGAGTTGTGCTTAGCATCAGCACACTTAATGCACTGAGTGAATAGTCCTCTTCTGTTTTAGGGTTTGGTTTCTTTTTTTGGGAAAAGCTTAGCTTATAGGGTTAAAAGAGCAGACACACAAAGAAGCAATTCAATGATTCTCTGTGATTCCAGGTGATGCCGGCATGTTTCCTTGGAGTCCTTCACACTGGACTGGGGTGGTGGTGGGGTGGGTGGTGGTATTTCCCCCCCGCCCCCCCCCCTCCCCCACACTGTGATTGAGGATTCTGAATGGCAATTTTTCTGAATGCAAATGGAAGATAAAATAACCAGTGATACAAGCAGCCCTAAGATCCAGACTGTAACCATATGGTACAGATGTCAGATTTTTCATTAGCTTAAGGAAATAAGGAATGCTCCTACCTGAAAGCTACTAAGCAAATTTTATCTGTGCGAGAAAATAAGTATTCTTAACCGGCTATGAACTTAATAGTTTACTATTTTCTGGCAATAAAGACATAAGGAACAGAAGGATGAAAAACCTGTGACTATGGATATCTGAGATTAAAGCCACCCTTCACCCAACATCACTGGGATAATCCACCTTCTGCTTGATCTTGCCAGACTGCCATAAAGCATTGTGAATTATGTTGGAGGTGGAAGCAGCAGACTGTGCCATGCACAGAGCTGGCAGTTGGACCTCTGGTCCTTCTGTGATGGATGTGAGCTGGAGTCTAATTCTCATTCCCAAAGGCATTTGCCACCTCAGTTGCAAATTTGGACTTTTTAAAATGCAAAACATTTTCTTCTCAAAGTTACTGGTTTCTTTCTTCTGCATTCAGACTACCCTTATTCTTATGTTTTTTACTAGCCTGTTACTGTTTTAAGGAATAACATCTCTTCCTCATAATGATGACTTAGAAGATAGCCAAGGAGTGAGAAGGCTTTCAGATTAATACAGGCTGGTGGGGGCGTTGTATCAATAAGGACATTAGGGACAGCAGATGTTCTGTGATCCCTTCCGTACTTAACGGTTGTTGACACATACAGAAAACTGTCCTTGTTATTGGTGATCAGATCACCCCTTCCTGTGCTGAGTTCCTAAGTGCTGAGCTCCTAAGAGTGTTACTGGGGTGTAGCTCATGACATTAGAGCAAATAACTTGTACAGACAAATATTTTAGTGCCTATTATAAAGGTTTGTCTATACCATTCCTTTTCTTTCTGTAGAAGAATTCCTATTTCCATTTTATATAAAAAATGTAAATTCTTGGTGGATTTGACTGAGCTAGCATTACAGTTACTGATGCTAATTAACCAAGGTTTCCTTCATCACCGGTGATAATTTAGAATAAAAGTTTGTCGTTGTTTTTCAAAGTGAAACATTCTTCATACTGTCCCGTGTTGCAGCTTATAGGATTTAATAGTATTCAATTGTCATCAGATTGAATTCTCCCACTTACCTTTACTTAAAACAGGCTCTCTTTCTCCAAGATGGAATAACTTAAATGATTTCCCTTGATAACAAACCCAGATTAGTCAGATGTGATAACAAATAAGAGACCTTCTGGCTAACTGCAAGTAGCTTATGTCCTGCTGTTCAGCATTTACCAGGAACATTAAAGATATGTCTAGTGAGTGAGTACTTGTTCATTGCCTAATTTTAGTCTAGGTAAAGGTGGCAATTGACACAAATCACTGCATTAAATTAAATTAGCTGGATAACTCTGTGGTCAGCATTGTCTATATCATATTTTAAAAATGTCTGCAATATAAAGGAATCTGAAACACTTCTGGATTTAAAGGTCATCTCCTGATGGCCTTTACCTGAGACATGACATATTGTAGGTATGTATGTGCTTGGCACAATTCAACAAGGAGCTGAGAGATAAAATTATATCCTAACTGTGGATCTGTAAGGCTGTTGCTTTTATCTATAGCACAAATGAGAGAATACTGAGGATTATGTCATTTATACTGGTCAAGGATGGCCTCAGAGATTGGGTTAGCTGTGATATAAGATGCCTTTCCCTTTTTCTTCTACATGTGGCTCTCTGGGTTCAAATAGACAGGACTTGTTTATGGCTTAAATATGAATGAATCAAATGGTCAGAAAAAACAAAATTTAAACACTGGATAATTCTGTTGTGCAGCACTAAGCTCTGTAGCTTCTATAGCTGCTACATTTTATGTAAAATATTAGGTAAAAACTTAAGAATGACTGAATTAATTCATATCCAAGATTCCTAGCCCATAAACTGTTTCCAATGTCTGTCAAAAGCAGGTATCTGGTGGAGTGAGCAAGAAAATGGGTGCATGTAACACTTTGCCCCTTATTCTCCTGCCATGATTGTGTAGATCTCCAGCATATTCCCCTCAGCCATTCCTTTACTATTCTGAAGGGATCTAACTTACAAAGTCATTTTTTCATGTAGAAACCATTGCTTATTTTTGATCACCTCTCTTTCTCTTCTGCAGCTCTTCTCTAGTTATATTCTTTAACTTTTGAGATACAAGGACCAAGACAAGGACCAAAGCAAACTATGGATTTACATAGGGGCATAATAATGTTGTTGGCTTGGGATTTTTTCCCCCATTTTCTATTCCTTTTTAATTAATTCTAACACTGACTTGTTGTTTTGGTAAGTACTGAAATAAAGTTGTTATGGAAATGTCTATGATAAATTCAAGATTCTTCTCCTGTGTTGTAACAGACATGCCAGAGCCCATCATTTTAAGCACAGAGTCATAACAGATGGGGTTTTTTCCACATGTATCTCTTGAATATAGAATTCAATATACCAAATTTCATCTGCCTTTTTATTTGCCATCACTTGATTTTATAAGGTTCTTCCGTCAATCTTGACAGAAAATGCATATCTTTGGAGATGCTGTTCAGGCTTTGTAAACTCTTTTTGTCGCAGCTGCGTAGTGTGTTCTGGATGTATGCCCACATTCGGTCAGACAGTGATAGTCGGGTAGCAGGGAGCTCTGCAGAAAAAGCATTTAATGTTGGAGGAAAGCGTGTGGCAGTGCAGTGCTGCAATTCTCCCCATCTTTGGCTGTGGGCACCATTGCTAGCTGTACAATCACCTGCCAGTTCCTCTGCCTCTGATGGTGGAAGCTGGGATGGAGCTGAGAGAAAAAGATTATAATGAGGTCCAGTGAACTTCTTTTGTCCCACTGTGTCCAGGAGACACTGGCTATAGCAGGGAAAGTGCCTCTGCATGTTTAGAGGTGTCTGGAGTTTTATCAGTTATTTTCTTGGTTTTGTTCTCATGGCTAGGCTCAGGAACAATATAAACTTTTCTTAGGTGCTGAGTGAATTAAAAGACCATTGGTTTCAGTACATCTAGAATCAATACTCCCTGAAACAGTAAATATTTGTCCTGCAACAGATTTTGATACCCATTCCTGTAGCTATCAGAGGGAAGATAAGACAGGAACATAAACCTTCCAAATGGCAAATCAACACACTCACATGTTTCAGCCTTAAATATTCATGAATATTTTCCCCCTCGTTTCTTTGAAGAGTTTTGACATTTACTTAAGTAATTACTGTCACCTCTAAATGGCTGCCCATATTTTGTCCTTTTGTAAATCCTTCTCCAGTATTATTTATGCCTTTGTTTCATCTTAGCTCTTTGAGCCAGGCTTTATCATGTCTGCCAGGTGTACTGTGCACACACATCCTGAATTAATCTCCCTAGTCTGTCAGTGTGTAAAGAAGTTCATTTATTCAAAGGAGGCGGGAGGAGTGAGGGGAATGCAGCCTGAGGTACCCTGGTCTTGGTTGTCTTTGTGAGTTACTTACAGTGGGCAAAATGCAGCTTTCCATGTGAATAGTTTCAGTGCAAGCAAAGACAATGTCAGACATGAGTAGCCTCGAGTCAAATCCTTTGCCATCAACATGCCTCAAAACAAGCTGATTAATTCTTCAAAATCTTCTATTCCAAGAGCTTTGCTGCACTGCACACACTTCCGTCATGCAAAATCTCATAGCAATGTCCTTTCCCATCACAAGTGAGGTGGCAGCCCTGTCTCTGCAGCTAGGCACTTTGCTCTGCAACCCATCTCATACTCGCATAAGTAAATGCCTCCTGAGAGAAGTTTAGTGTTAGGCTTCCACAGCTGGGCAAGCAGATTTACAGGTACAAACCGATGTGAGCAGCAGTGCAGTTGCATGAGCCTTCTCCTTTGTGGGGATGGGTGGTCTGACCATGTGCTGGAAGGCTGATGGCTAGAAAAGTTTGGGGGGGGTCATGTGGAGATCGAGCATCTCGCTGATGAACTGGGAACTCAGCCCTGACACATTGGTGTTAATCAGTCAATATTCACATTTAAAAAATCAAGAGTGCAGAATAAAGTTGGCAAGGAGTTAAAAGAAAACTGGAAAGTCTTCTCCTTCAAGGCAGGCTCATCCAGACTTTGTGCGACTCCTCCAGGTGATTTGGAAGACCCTGGCAGAACTAAAACAAAGTGTCTCCAAGTGACTATTTTCCACTTGGAAATGAGAAGTAAAAAAGAACCAGGAGGGAACTAATTATGAGTGTATGCTGAATAAACCAAAGTTACTGTTTAAGTTTCAAAACTGTCGAAGAAATATATAAAGCAAAACTGCTCACTCAAAACGAAGTGGAAGCTGTGTAAGAATTCTTAGATCCTGCTGAGAAGGGAGTCTGTGGAAAAGCTTTGAAGGCAGCTAATGAATACAGTCAGGAAGAAGCAACTGGGAGATGCTAGGAAAACCCTAGCGAGTGCTGAGAAGAATAGTGCCGGGTATGTGCTATCACAGTGGTCTTTGACATGTGTTATGGACAAAGCATTGGGAGAGAAGAAAATACGAGTAAAGAAGAGAACTCAAAAAAACAAAAAAGTTTTTTCTTATTCTATAGAATGACAAAGATCATTTCAGTTTAAGTTTGCAACTACAAAGTTTATTGCTTCTGTCTTCAACTGATATAAGTTAAGTGGCTGCTATGCCATTAGATGTTCCTAAAGGTGTAGTGATGTTATCCATGACGCCTTTTTTGAGTTTGATTGCAGTGTAACTTGAAGCCCTGCATTTTGTCGGAATTTTAACTGAATAAACAAACAAAAAAATTGGTTGCAAGTTGGTTTTTTTTAATACTTTTTAATTAAAAAAAAAAATTACTCTCCAAGACATATGAAGAAGGACATATGTCAGACACCATTGTCAGATTCTCAGTCAAGAAAAAAAACAGCAACCATGAAAAAATGAATGAGTGATCTTCTGACAAGTCATATTTCCCATTTGTGAAAAGCTGCGAACACGTGATACTATTCTTAAAAGCCATGCAGAATGGTCCACAAAGAGATGTATCTAACCTTTTAATGTCTGTCTGTAGCTTTTTAATGTTTGTTTTCCAGCAAAGAGCTTTGTCGTTTCTTACACTTTGAAATCCCTAGCCTGCATGCTGGACAAGCTGCCCTGGTAAAGCCTATTCCATGCTGGTGCATTGGGCTATGTCTTTCTGCTTGCGTGTCCACAGATCCCGGGCGGGCAGGCATCCTTGCAAGCCTGGAGCCACCCAAGTGACCGCTCTCAAGCAGTGGTTGAGAGAGTTTTTTGTGGGAGGGTGCAGAGGAGGTTTCTGTGTGCTGGTTTTTATGTGTTGGTTTTTGTGTGTTGGTGTTTGTGTGTTGGTGTTTGTGTGCTGTCCTGTGTGAGAGAGGAGCAGCCTGGATTCGGTCGCCTGCTGGGAGGGAAGAGGGCAGGGAGGCAAGCTAGCATGGTCGCCGGAGAAAAACCTCCTGTTTCCCCTCTGTGTTGAACTGACTGTAAAAATGCCTGCAGGCCTGTGGAGCAAGAGGGAGGATTTATTTCTCTTTATGCATGGTATACACAGAAGTTTTATCAGGAGCAAGCAACAGGAATCAGCCTGGAGGAGGGAGCGTAGGCCAGTTTTGTTTCTCCTATGCAAATTGTGGGGAGGAAAACCTTTTTAAAATTTTCCTGGTATTCTTGTATCTCCTGTAGGGAAACTTTTCATCTCATTTTCTGTGTTGTACTTGTCATTGTTCTCTCTTGCTCTTTGTTTGCTATTGTGAACATTACACTTGCATTGAAAAATACAGAAAGAGAATAATAGCTTGGTTTCTTCTGTGTTATGGTGGCTGAATGGTCTATGTAGATGTATGTAAACTCCTTTATTTGTCCTATTTTGCCTTCAAGTAGGTCTTGAGTAACTATTGAAGAAAGTAAACTTATAACAGTATTTACTGAGAGAGCTTTTGGTTCTTAACTTGTAATTTCAGATAAAACCTCTCGTAATCTTTTTTGTTTTCTCTTTCTGTAGATATATGTAATTGATTTATTTCTGTCATAAGCATTTCACAGAATGACGGATTCATGGAATTTCAGAGTTGGAAGGGACCTCTAGAGATCATCTAGTCCAACTGCCCTGCTAAAGCAGGATTGCCTAGAGCACATTACTCAGGACTGCATCCAGGCGGGTCTTGAAAGTCTCCAGAGAAGGGGACTCCACAACCTCCCTGGGCAGCCTGTTCCAGTGCTCTGTCACCCTCACCGTAAAGAAGTTTTTCCTCAGATTTGATCAGAACTTCCTATGTTCCAGCTTGTGCCTGTTACCCCTCGTCCTGTTACTGGGAGCCACTGAAAAAAGCCTGGCTCCATCCTCCTTAAACCCACCCTTTAGATACTTGTAAACATTCATAAGGTCTCCCCTCAGCCTTCTCTTCTCCAGGCTAAAGAGTCCCAACTCTCTCAGCCTTTCCTCATAAGGGAGATGCTTCAGTCCCTCAATCATCTTTGTTGCCCTATGCTGGACTCGCTCCAGTAGTTCCCTGTCTCTCTTGAACTGG
>VYZM01016419.1:0-32874 GCA_013398915.1 Dromas ardeola | reverse complement strand
TTGAACCTCATTAGCTTCTTCTCTGCCCAGCTCTCCAGCCTGTCCGGGTCACGCTGGATGGCAGCACGGCCCTCGGGGGTGTCAGCCACCCCACCCAGTTTGGTATCATCAGGAACTTGCTGAGGATGCACTCTGTCCCCTCGTCCGGGTCATTGATGAATATGTTAAACAATACTGGTCCAAGTATTGACCCCTGGGGGACACCACTGGTTACAGGCCTCCAACTCGACCCTGCTCCATTAATCACAACCCTCTGAGACCTGTCACACAGCCAGCTCTCAATCCATCTCACTGTCCCCTCGTCTAGTCCACACTTCCTCAGTTTCCTAAGGAGGATGTTATGAGAGACAGTGTCAAAAGCCTTGCTGAAGTCAAGGCAGATGACATCTGCTGCTCTGCCCTCATCCAGCCAACCAGTTATAACATCATAGAAGGCTATGAGATGATTTATGAAAAGTGAAGTTGAAACTTACTTGCTCAAACATTCACTTAAAACAAATTTAAATTCTTTCTCCATAAGCAATTTTCTCATCAGATAATCATCAGACTTGGCACCTCTGTTCTCTGAAACATTACAATCTGTTGACTTATAAACCTGTTCCTGTGGCCCAACCATGCTCTGAGCTCCGGGTTTATTTACCAAACAGACCAAACACATCTTTCCTTCCTTCTGCTGCAGAGTTTGTAGCAGATACTGTGCAGTAGGTTAACAGATTTTGTGTGCAAAAAGAGAGAGAGAGGGGTTTTTTATTTTATTTTACTTTTCTATGTTGAGGACATGCAACTCCTGACATCTTCAAAGGATCAAGAAAATTTGTGAGTTAATAGACCAGACACAATTGCACTAAAGCAATTTCAATCTGAGTTTATGGAAGTAAGCTGTAGCGGCAGGTTTATGAACCAAGAGATCATAAGGTTGCAGTGAACTGAGGTTGCAAGTTTGATGTTTCTGTGCTGAGAAAATTGTCCAGCTTGCAGAGGAACTGAAATCATGGCTGTGACACCCTCGTTACTTTTATTATGTATGTGCTTTCTGTTGCTGTAGGGCCCAAGTCTTCGGGTCTCGTAAACAGAAATGTCTTTAAAACTCTGCTGTGTCAGTTCGGGACTGGACCATGGCTGAGAGGGAAAATACTCCCCCTCTTCAATTTTGTATGTAATGCATAGGAATGGAAGAGCCTTCCTTTAGAGTGTTCAGTCTCTCTGTTGACTCTTGCTTTGCTCAATGTTTAAGAAGCCCTCAGACACTTGCCAGAGCAGCCAGGTGCATCTCACTGGTTTTGCATAACTAAGTGGTGCCCCTGGGGCCCCAGCTGGGCCTGTGCATTTCTTCATGATGCTTTTCTTCAATGAAGGGCAAGAAATGTGACCTTTTGTAAGTGAATGTGAACAAACTGACTATACTCTCTGCTACTATGTGAGAAAGGTAACTTGCTGGGGTTGATTCCCATGTTCGGTCTCTGTCTTCAGGTCATTCTGGCGACGCCAAACAACTGCGAGCCTGTCTAGTTAAGCACAGCTGATGGATGCTTTGTGCTTCTGGAGGAGTGTAAGCTCAGCAAAGCTTGCTAGTGACTGTAGCACATTGTAGCTGTGAAAGAAGTGTGACCTCGCAGCCGAATTCCACCCCTAGCTGTGTAATGTTTATCTGCTGGTTGTGAGGATGCTCTCTTCAGCCCTTTGACTAAATCCATCTGGATCCCTGGATGTACATGTGCCCACGGTGACTGAGTGTGAATGCCAGAAAAGTTTGTTTCTTTTTGGTTCATTTGATGCTACTTAGAGGTAGGTATATTAGAGCTATGTGTTATTACAACACAATATAGCATATAGCTGCAATAGCTATAGCTCTGTTCTTTGGATGACAGTTCATTAATTACTACTTTTAGTTATTTAGAACCACATCTTGTGTAGAAAAGGTGCACTTAGAAAGCTGAGTGGCTGCTGAGTGGCTGCTGCACTTCTCTGATGTTGGACTACACATATTGCTTCTGTTACTGTTGATACAAAATTCCGGCTCTTGGCAAAAATAAAAGGGATTTTAAAGGGCTAATATTTTCTCAAGAAAAAAATTAAATATTTTGGCCAAAGCAATATTTCATACTAAGAGCTTCTAGCTCCTCAAATTGAAAGTAATTCCATGATGTCTCATGGAGGCTGTAGTTCGGTTATATTAGATTTCCATTCCTCTGTAGGGGACTCGTCTGGATAAACTACATGTAACCAGAAGCAAGAGTCACCTTTCTGGGCAGAGAAGGGCCTTTTTCATCATGGATGTCGACGGCCTGAAGATTGAGTTGAACTAGTGAAAGCAGTCAGTTGTAGAGAACTAGGATAGGACACAACTGAAGTACAACTTCTCTGAAAGGGAAGGACGGTATTTCCAAGTCAGTTCAGTATTGCTATTATTTCTCTATTAAGTGGAAAACATACGTTTTGTCAAAATCCCATTATATGGTGAAAACAGATTAATCAGAAATTTTCAACCCCCCACACTTGTGCAGATAGATACACTCATCACATTTTTAAACTCCAGACTCACAACACAGCTTGTTACTCTCTTATTCTCATCAGTCTCTTCAACCACTAACCTTTTAAAACCTCTTCTATTGCTATTATGTACTATTCGAGGGATTCCCTTCTCAGGAAGATTATGGGGTTTTATAGAGCACACATACGTACCATGGGAGATATGAATTTACACTCAGATTTAGTTATAGATTCCAACTTCTCTAAACTTTCTTTTTTTTTTTTTAGTGATTTATCACTTTCAGACTGCTTAGTGCAAAAGATTTCTAAAATAAACCGCGTGTAATCAAATGAGATCTCTGAGTGTTTGTAAGACTAATAGTTGTGTCTGAATAAATGAAAAAAACCCTAAAAATAAGCATTTCAGGCACCAGTAATCATTATTTTCATAACTGAGCCTTATAAATCAAGAAAAGTTCAATGAATATTGTTTTCAGTCTTAAAGCTGTCAAGCATTTAATATAAAATATCTCACATCAAGCACATGCATTAGAAATTAGCTATAGTTTCCTGATTTTAAACTTCTAAGTGTTTCCAATAAGCAGAGCTTGCCCTAGAAGCTAAATATACCTTCTTCGGCCATCTGAGTTGCTAACAGAAATGTTGCTGAATTTTGCATGAGCAGCAGCCACTCAGTAAGGAACCACCCACAGCTTAAACATCGTCCAGGCCCTCCGAGTGCTGGGATCAGGCACACCAACAGCATGTTCACATCTGTAGGTAATACATGGAAAACCTTGTGGCTTATAAATCAATGCCACAATAAGTCAAGAAACACTTTACTCTATTCCAAAATGCCAACATGAAAAAAGCACACTGAGAGGTGGTTGAGGCAATTGGTTAGTGTGTGGTGGGTTGACCCTGGCTGGATGCCAAGTGCCCACCAAGCCGCTCTGTCACTCCCACTCCTCAACCGGACGGGGAGAGAAAATATAACAAAAGGCTTGTGGGTCAAGATAAGGACAGGGAGATCACTCAGCAATTACTGTCACGGGCAAAACACATTCAACTTGGGGAAATTAATTTAATTTATTGTCAAGGAAATCAGAGTAGGTGTCATGGTTTCAGTTGGGATAGTTAACTTTCTTAATAGCAGCTGGTATGGTGCTATGTTTTGGATTTGGGATGGGAATAGTGTGATAACGCACTGGCGTTTTTGGTTGTTGCTAAGCAGTCAAGGCCTTTTCCGCTTCTCACACCTGCCAGTGCACAGGCTGGGAGGGCACAAGAAGTTAGGAGGAGATACAGCTGGGACAGCTGACCCTAACTGACCAAAGAGATATTCCATATCACATAATGTCATGCTCAGCATATAAAGCTGGGTGAAGAAGAAGGAAGGGGAGCACTTTTGGACTGATGGCATTTATCTTCCCAAGTAACCACTATGCGTGATGGAGCCCTGCTTTCCTGGAGATGTCAGAACACCTGCCTGCCGATGGGAAGCAGTGAATGAATTCGTTGTTTTTCTTTGTTTGCGTGTGCAGCTTTTGCTTTAATTATTAAACTGTCTTTATCTCAACCCATGAGTTCTCTCACTTTTACTCTTCTAATTCTCTCCCACATACCAACCCAGGGGGAGTGAGTGAGTGGCTGCATGGTCCTAGTTGTCAGCTGGGGTTAAACCATGACAGTAGGGTAATGAGAAATAAAACCCAAGCTTAAAACACCTTCCCCCCCCCCAGCCCTTCTTTCCAGGCTCAACTTCACTCCCGATTTCTCTGCCTCCTCCCCCCGAGCAGCACAGGGACAGGGAATGGAGATTGTGGTCAGTTCGTCATATGTTGTCTCCGCCACTCCTTCCTCCTCAGGGGGAGGACTCCTCACACTCCTCCCCCGCTCCACCATGGGCTCCCTCCCATTTGAGGCAGTCCTCCATGAACTTCTCCAACTTGAATCCTTCCCACGGGCTGCAATTCTTCACAAACTGCTCCAGTATGGGATCCTCCATGGGCTTCAGGGGAACAGCCTGTCTCACCATGTTCTTCACCACGGGCTGCAGGGGAATCTCTGCTCCGGCGTCTGTAACACCTCCTCCCCTTCCTTCTTCACTGACCTTGGTGTCTGCAGAATTGTTTCTCTCACATATTCTCACTCCTCTGTCCGATGGCTGTTCTGCAGCATGTCTTCACACCAACCCACCCACCCCTTCTTAAATATGTTATCACAAAGGTGCTACAACCATCGCTGATGGGCTCAGCGTTGGCCAGTGACAGGTCTATCTTGGAGTCGGCTGGCATTGGCTTTATTGGACATGCGGGAATCTTCTAGCAGCTGCTCATAGAAGCCACCCCTGTAGCCTCCCTGCTACCAAAACCTTGCCATGCAAACCCAATATATAGCATTTGAGAAAAATCAGAAGAAAACCAGTTGCAGTGGCTTTAAAAGTTATCCCCTCCCAGCCCAACTGAGGTGTCTTGACTGTGTGGATGGATTTGGCCTTTCTCAGTTCTGAAGACAAATGTCTTGGCTTAGACCAGGTTCAAAATAGGTCCTTGAAATACAGCTTTTGTCCTTCCCATTACTTTACATGGTATTTTGGTCATGTTTAACTTCATTACTGGGGTCAGTAGGAGCTCAGCCCCCAAATTTGAGGCATTTACAGCATCTACATTTGGTCATATAAAATTAGGTGTCTGAACCTGAGCTGAGCTCCACTCCTGCTGCTTTGAAAGGCTGTAAAATTAAAGCCTGCCAACAAATACAAGATATTAGCCTATGCTGAATTTTGTCATCAAACGTTAGTGATGTGAGGAATTTAAGGCTGAAAAAGGGATGTGTAGATGTATCACAGTTACATTGGAGACAGATCCACCTAGAGTAATGAAATAAACTTTCACACTTCAGGGCTTAATCAATTCTTTCTGATCCGTTTCTGAAGGGCATTACAAGATGTGGTTGCTTAAAATAGCAGGGGACTGGTTCCACTGGTCAATCCTCAGTTCTGTTGATTAAGACCGAGGGCCTGAAAGATGATTCCCTTCATAAAGAAGTCATATCCTTAATTGTTCATGACAGACTGTTTTTGTAGTGTTCTCTGAGACATGTGGCACTCACCACTCTTAGAAATAGGGTATTGAAGTTGATAAATCACAGCTCTGGTAAGCTTGGCCATCCTTATACACTGTGTTCAATGAGATACTACTGCTACGCAGTCTTGATTATCCTCCAACCTTTAGGTACCATAAGCAACCTAAAGCAAACATCTTATTTCTGAAATGCTGGGCTGAGGGACCTCATTCTCACTCATGACCTTTTTCTCTGTGATGCTTTAACATCAACAGCTGTCTGCATTGCTGGTGCACCATTCTGCCCTTTGCTTATTTTTGCTCATCTGCTTTTCCTGCAGATGCTTTTTTTCCTTTCTTTTTGTGGGGTGGTAAAGCATGAATATTTAGTACTCATGCCCAAGAGGCATGCTAATAAAGTCCTAGTTTACAGGTGAGTTCACTTAAAGTTTGCACAGACTTCAGCTCTAATGGCTGTGTGCCACAAACTTCATGATATTTGCAAGGACACTCTCAGAGGATCTTCCCATTTCAGTTTAAGATCCTTCCTGGAGTTGGTCAGTTGCCAATTGAACTTCTGGTTATTGAAGGTGTGGACAAATACTGAGTAGATTTTAAACTCACTTGAAGAAATGTAGATGCTCTTGAAAAATAATAGTTTTACTTCTGCATTTCATGAGACAATTAAGGCATCAAAATAGACCATAACTGAAGGCAGTGACTGGCAGTCAGCAGGCTCCTCTGATGTGCACAGCAGCTATGGGAACGCTGACATTTCAGCTTGGGACAAAAGGACTCAATTCCTACTTACACGAAAGTAGAGCAGAAAGAAAACCAAGGCACTGAATTGTGGTTGGGAATAGGTCCTAAGTCAGGGTTGGGAGCAGGGGACAGGAAAGACAATACAAAAAAAAGTCATCTTGTCAACATTTCGACATCCTCCCCCATGTTCTGAGACAAGGGCTGTCAGAGGAGTTTCTGGATGGATGGATGGATGGATGGAAGGATGGATGGATGGATGGATGGATGGAGAGATGGACTTTTTCTGTGCCTCATTTACTGTTCTTAATGATCCTGAATAAATAATACCACTAAGAAGGAAAAAAAATATATTTTTACCTCATATTTCATAAGAATAGGGTTAAAGGTTTTTTGTTGTTATTTTTTTAATATTGTTATTCTTAGTTGTAGAATTCACAGAATCACAGAGACACAGGTTGGTTAAGGTTGGAAGGGACCTCATCTTGTCCAATCCTCCCTCTCAGGCAGAGCCACCTACAGCGCAGAACCATGTCCAGGTGGCCTTTGAACATCTCCAAGGATGGAGACTCACTTGCTTTCACAGTTCCCTCTCTTTTAGTTCAGTTCTCACATTCAGAAGAAGATATGCATGCAGATGTATATGGATGTATGAGCATGTGTGCACACCTGTGTTCTTCCCCATCCTTTTTAATACTGTGAGGGGATCCATAGAAGAGAGAAAGTTCTTTGTCTCCTTCAGGGCCCTAGAACTTTTTGTCTCAAAGCAGGACTTAGTTCTAATTGATCTACATTTAAAGTCAACAATATTTAGTGGCCTGATACAAATATGTTTGGTGTCCCTTGAGTACAATGGCACATGAATGAAGCTGCAAACCCTTTAAGACATTTTAAAAGCAATAGGCTTGTCAGTGTTTCATTATTAATTGCATTAATTAATTGTCAAAATAACATAAAAAGTTTATGAAGTATTTTACAGATACTTAAGAATACAGCTTCTGTTCCCACAGCACATCAAACTTAGAGCAAAAGCCTGACTTTGGAGCTGATTAATAACCTCTCCTCCCTCTTTTTTTTTTTTTTCTCTTTATGAAGATGTTTTCTTTAGATGTCCCACCTTTCCATAGAAATGAATTGAAACAACAACAGTAAAAAAGGTATTTTAGTGAAGGAACTGTTGCAATTCTGAATCTAGATTTTTGATCCACTCATGGGGAAATCCTGTAGGCCGTGTTTGCAGCAAGTTCCTCCACCTCGTTGCTAAAGGGTAACAAGGCAGGAAAGTCTGAGTCTGTTGAGTGTTACAAGGTAGCTACTTGGTACAGGGGAAATCAAGACTATAGGGACAATATGTAGATATCCTCCTAAGGTTTTCATTCCTTTTCCTGTTCATTTGTGTGGAATTGCTCATATTCAAGTAATACAAATCAGCTGAGATGAGTAGGGTGGAAGAATAGCATACACTGAGCTAACCAGGGCAGTAAGCTCAGCAGTGCATTTCCCATTCCTGCAGCTTCAGTTCTGGCGGTTTTCATCACTGAAATATCTCCATGAGAAGCAGGAAAATCATGCCAACCTCTCCTCAGCTTGGTGACAGGGTTTCTAAAAGGAATCAAAGACCTTAAGAGTCCCTCCAGGCACATCACTACACTTTTATTTATCTTGACAATATTTAAACTTTTGATTTGTATGGATTTATGATTTCGAAAGATGCCAAAGGGAGTTAATGTCACATTGAAGCAAAATATTAAAACGTACAGCTGCAAGTTTGAGACATAATGCCTTGACTTAGTTACAGGTTGCACTTACAGAACTTCTGAAGCCTCTTTAAATGTCATTGTGTTATATGTGATATCCTTTACAGCCTGTGACTGCCTGCCTTAAACGATTTCATTTTATTATGCTGTGAAGCATTTACTGACAAAAAGAGCCTTCAGAATTACCTTTGGCAGTAGCCTGCATGAGAAATTCTTGATGCTGCATTGCATTGGAAACTTTTATTCTTAATCTGTGTTTGCATTGCTCTTTGGTGAGTTATAAAAGTAGTTATAGTAACTGTAGTATAGTTACAAAATAAATGGACAGAAAGCCAAAAAGAATAATTGATGAGGGTCTGTGAAAATTGTAGAGGTACAAAGAAAGTAAGTAGTGAGGAAAATATTCAATTTTTCTCTTTCTTCCTGTTACTGCTTTTGTTCAGACTTCAGCACTTAACCTTGTAGAGCTGACAGTACTGTAAGCACCTGCAGATATGGAAGGACTACTTTCCTCCTTTAAGGGGTATATCTGCAGGACAACATTCAGAGGAAATAATACACATTTCCTGAACATTGAACGTGAAGAGGTGCCTGGAATGTTTACAATCAATTATTTTAGTTTGGGATTTCAAAGAAAATTTGAAGTACATGTTAGAAGAACCTGATGACCGATTAGAAGTACCTGGTGAGGATAACTGAAGTTAAATGTCTCAGCAAATTTTAGATAAGCAGTATTTTTCCTTAAAGTATGAGAAAAATGTACCAAACCCCCCTATAATTTGGCCAAATACTTTCAGACACTTTACATATGCTTTGAATTTTTTTAGTCATTCAAACTCAGGGAAATACAGTAGCAGAGACAAAGCTATACCCTCCCATATACATGAGAAAAAATTACACTACACTCAGAAGATATTGGACTTCTGTGTGATACAAATTCTTCCAAAATGAGGGGAAAGAATCTAAAAGGAGGCACACATTAAAACGTTTCAAGCAGCAAGCTTGGGATCAGTTGCCTATTTCAGCAGGCTTGTGCTTTCAACTGTTACTCAGCAGACTCCATTTGATGATAACATGAAAGACATATTTTTGCTGTGTGTGACTTGCAGGTTCATTTTTGACTTTTACATCACAGTCTTCCGGGTGAGCAGCCTCCATGCATCCGGTGTGCCGCAGGTGCGTGTAGAGCTGCAGAAGCGCGTGGCCAGCTGATGATGATGATGACGAGCACTGGACCTGTCCTCGCACGCCATGTCAGGCAGCTGGCAGGTTCCTGTGTTGCTTTAAGGCACAGACACTTCGTGTTCATGTGTTTATCTTACCCAGACCTAAAATGCCTCTTGGCAAAATATCTCTGTCTTGCCTTATGGCACTCTTCTTATCTGCTGGTGGTAATAAGTGCAGTTCGTTGATCCGCTCTATTTTTTCATGTGTAGCCAATAAATCTGGATAGAAACGTGATCACCCTGCCCAGGACCAGGCAGGAGAGACCGTACTCCAGTCAGACCTACCGGGTCCAGAAAATAACACAAGTATCTTTTTGGTGTTGTCAGCCTCAGAAATTATCAGCAGGGTGAAAGACCAGTTCTCAGGGGCCAGGTTTCTTCCTGTGGTGGATGTCTACCTAAAATTCTTCACACTTCAGTTTCCACAGCCTAGAATGCGTCCCCTTTAGTTTGTCTTTTCATTCTCTGTTCTCTAAATAATTCCAACAACTGCGTGATGGCATTATACATATTTTACTTATATGTGTTTTAGGATACACAGCACTCTGAGCATGTTACAGAAATGCACAGAAATGACAGGGAAAGGGGGTTTGGTTGTTTTGGGTCAAGTAGAGTATGTGTGGCTGTAGAAACTATTCTGTATTTCTGCATTTACTTCTAGTCTAATAGGTCTTTCTATAACACTCAGGTTTGAGTGCTAGACTTTGTTTTCATCATTTGTTTTCCATTTTGAAAAATGGCTGATAACATGGTCTGCATGAAAAAAACTTGCTTGAGTGTTGACACTGTTCACTGGGATAAAAGCTGGAACTTTTACTTGAGAGACAAAAGCATACATTACTCTTGATTGTAAGAAGGATGGGATCAAATCTGGGTTCAAGAATGCAGGCACTAGCCAGCAACATCTGCCTTTTGTCTTCTAAGATGCTTGAGTAGCTGATAGAGAGGTAATGACTTGAAAAGTACGAAGTCTAATTAGAGTCATGTTTGCAGTACAAATGCCTCAGGATAATTTAGTGTGTGAGAAAATGCTACTCTTGGAGAACACTATTTTTTCAATCCTTTAAAAAAAGTTTAATCAAACTCCAAAGCTGGCAAAATTTTTCCTTCCTGTAGAACATGACGGTGTGGGAACTAAAGGGACATTGGAAAGCGTAAGCAATCCATCTAAAGCTTCCCAGCATGGGATTTCACAATAACAGGAGCTCAATATAGAAGGAAGAAGAGCTCTTTGAAGGCTGAAATATCAACGTACGGCAGCTGGGTTATATCTATGGGATCTTCATGTTCCTGCAAATAACCCTTTGCCATGTAAAATTGGGCTTTTTTTTGTTTTTAAGAGAGCCTGGATGTCTTCTGTGTAGTGACAGAAGGCTGGCTGTCTTTGTGCACAAGCAGTACTTTGTATCAGAGGGAAAAAAAATGCACAGACATTTGCTCTGCCACCCTGATGCAAACTGAGGGCCAGACTGCTACACGAGTAACTCTGAGAAGCAGCAAGTGCCCAGCAGTTTTGAGTCGCCTGTCTTCAGAGGCAAGGAGTTAGCCTGACAGGTAAGCAGTAAACAGCGTGCACATATTTCACTTTCTTCCTGCTACATATACCAGAGGAAGGGTATGTGAGATCTTTGAGACCCATCGATCTTCAGCTACACAGATAATTTGGCCCCCTGGAGGAATATCACATACCTAGAGAGACACCAAGTAGCCTCCCCCATGGGTGAGGAGATGAGTTATCACTGGCAGAAGCACCATAGTTTGAAACCTCCTTGGCAAACGTTATGGGGGAAAAATGACTTATCAAGCAGCTTCTGCTCTTTGATTTTAAGAGGTCTGTCTCCAACCACTCTTCATAGTGAATGGGACTTAAAACTCCTCTTTCCTCTGTTTGACCAGCCATACAGCTTCATTTTGCTGCAGTAATTAGCAAAATGCAATTAGAAATGTAAACCGCATTCCACTTGTGGTGTTCTATCAGCAAATTTGAGACTTTTCTTTGGGACAATGGAAGGATAAATCACTTGTTCTAGTGGCTTTGTGTGCTCAGCTCTTGCGTGGTCAGCTTGGATACTGGCAGAGATACAAAATCTAGGACAAAAACCTACTGAGTTAAAACAGCTTGAAGAGGAAAATGCTCCCATGGAGACAAGCTTCTGCAACAGGGGTTCTCCTGGGACAGCTGGCATGGCAGAAACACTCTGCCACTACCTGACCTCTATGTTTGGTCCTCTTTGAAGTGACTATTTTTTTCCATAAAAATTCATTCTTCATCCTATCTGCAGCTTGGGAATTTTTTGCCAAATCCTAAAAAGAGCACTAAACGTTCAGCATTAGGAATTTCCCTTGAAACAGTCTTCACCTTGTTCTACCATTTCCCAAGGCAGCTGGAAGTACTTTGTAAGCTTTAACAGTTCAGTTAAAGTTGGACAATGTCAGAACAATGTGAAATTGCTTTGGCTCTGAAGGACCATGCCTTGGATTGCAGTAAAGGCAATGTGGGCATTGCAGTAAAAGCATAAATACATAAATGTCACTTAAAGGCAAGTCCACGGCCCTTAACAGACACACAGGCTGTAGAACAGTGAGCAGATCTGTGGCCTCTGAGCTCTGAACGAGCTCTCAAGTGTATAACAAGCAGAAATCCCTTCCTGAGAGCTGCAGAGAGAGTGCGTGCTCTAGTTAAGCTGGCACATGATAAAACAAAGCATTCAGTTTGCAGCACCCACTTGGGAAAAACATCCACAATTGGACTTTCACAAAACGCCTGAGATAACAGAAGGCAACTTTTTGAAGTATGACGCCAACAGTGTTCAAACAGCACGAGAGCCTGAAAGCTCAGCCCAGGGTTGGGAGCTGATAAGGCAGAACAAGGGGGTTAGTGTCACAGCAAATCGCGGGGAAGGTGAAACAAGTGAGAGTGCTGGGGGTCAAGTAGAAGCGGGTCTGCCTACTTATCAGAGTTAATTTTTCATAGCAGCTTGCTGTTTAAGTCTTTATCTCAGGTAAAGGCTGACGCTGTCCTTAAGTTATCTTTGCTCGAATAAAAGGATTGTGTGTTTTGCATGAAGAAAGGTTACGGCTTTTTTGGGTTGAGTTGGTTTTTTTTTCCCCCTACAGATAATAGCGTCCTTTTATCTGCATCACAATTAATGATGACTCCTAGAACATGCAAAATCAGGGAGCTGTGAGGCTGTATCAAGCTCTGTTCAGCCTGAAAAGCTTGTATAATATATTTACCTAGCACAGGTTGAGGATTCTCTGAGTTAAGTTGATTAAAGTGAATCTTTCTATCTGAAACAGTGTTTTTATCCGACAGTATATAACATAAATGTTAAGCATAGTATAACATTGGAATGCTCCAAAACATGCTGGTACTTGCACTCTGTAGTCTAATGCAGTGAAATCTGTTAGAGAATCCTGCATAAGAGATTGTTTCTAGTGTAATGAAAATTGGGCTGAGCTGTGTTATTGATTGCACCTTGTTAAAATTTTCATGTGATACTGTAACTATGTGTAGAATATACATATTTGGAAATTCATAGTGGGAAAAAGGTTAACAGTTATGGGAGTAAGCACTGAAATGAATCTGAATTTCAAAACAATTTCAATTCAAAATCTTTCCCTAATTCAAAATGACAGCCCATTTCTTTTTAGCCCATACAGAAGCAGGCATGAGCTCTTATGTACTTGCACGTGTGGTGTATCTGTGCCCTGGCTGCTGCATAAGGCAGAAAGAAGACAGATACACCTTTCTGTTAGTGAGATACCAATTAAAGAAAGGAAAGTAGGAGCTGGTAAGAGCAAGACAGAAAGTAGTTATTTAGAGGACGATCATTGCTACGCGCAGCTGACTGCAGTGGAGAAGGTGGAGGTCTGTTCGGGAGCGCAGAATTTGTAAGAAATCTACAGTGATTATGAAAACCTCTGATTTCTTATTGCTCATCTTCGTTCTCCATCGCAGCGCGGGGATTTGCATAATGTGTGGTTGTCAGCTAAAAGTGAAAGATAGGTGCAGGCAGATAACTTACTAACTCATCCAGATGGAAGCGAGCGTGCCTTTTGTAAGTCAGATGGCAATGGTACGCTGTAAGCTGATTTCAGGAAAGGTGGTAAACTCCCACTCACAGAAATATTCCCTTTCCCTGGCACAAGCTGAAACCCATTACAGAAATGTATTCCTCTAAATATCCTGCTGGTAGAGAAGCTAATCAGCTCATGGCCGGCCACATCTGGGAGATGGTCTGAGCAATATCTGAAACTGTCACTGAGGAAATTCACTCCAAATACTTTATGACAGTGCAGAAGACTGACGCTAGAGTATGGTGAACAGGGAATAAGGGGAAACTGCTTCTCGAAGTTGTACATTTTAATAAGGCCAGTATGAATGCATGGTTCTAGGGATACCGTATTTCTCAAAACCATTTGGGTCCCAGGTTTGAGGAATCTATCAAAGTTTATGAAATAAAGTGCTTGCTGGATTATTGTCTCAATCCCCAACTTTGATAGGGAGAGGGAGCTTTAAATAGCAGCATGGCATTTAATGAAAAGTGGAACCAAGTGCTTCTTAGGGGTATGGGATTGTTACTCTTTTTTACTCTTTTTTTTCCTTATTTTTAATATATTATTCTTCCACTACACAAATATATGAGAGACCCTCCTCAGAAATAACCGTGAGGGAAACAAATATGGACTATGTCCGGTGATCGTAATTCTCAGTATATGAAGGTGGAATGTGAGTGGGATGAGGCTCAGGCAGGTAAGCGGCTCTGCTGTCTGTAAGATCTGAATAACTAACAGCATGGGTAATCTGACTGGCATAAACCAGGCTGAATAAACCTTGGGACAATGAACCTGCATAATGGTGCAGGAAGAATGCATTTTGAAGAACAAGTAAGCAAATTGCTTTGAAATTTGTTACATTAAAATTCTACATAGGGGACTAAATCTTGCTTTATTCACAGAATCACAGAATCTTCAGAGTTGGAAGGGACCTCTAGAGATCATCTAGTCCAACTGCCCTGCTAAAGCAGGATTGCCTAGAGCACATTACTCAGGACTGAATGCAGGCGGGTCTTGAAAGTCTCCAGAGAAGGGGACTCCACAGCCTCCCTGGGCAGCCTGTTCCAGTGCTGTCACCCTCACCATAAAGAAGTTTTTCCTCAGATTTGATTGGAAATTGATTCATGGAGACATTACTAGCATCTTCAGTGTTCAACATAACAAATTCCAGATACGATATGAGTATACTCAGTGACTGGTAATGAAGATGACAGATGAGGTCTTACATTGTTTCAAAAAAGCAGATGTTAATATATAGAACATACCTGTATAGTAATTCAAGTCTAGGAACTCGTTCCTTAGCTGCTGATATTTAAAGTATCAGTGTTGGAAACAAACTTAGTATGCTTGTCTTTAACACTGTCATATCTAGTTTGTTCATAAATGGGAAAGCCAAAGATTAGTGCTACTAACAGTTCAGATAATTTGACATAAAGTGTAACCCATGGTAACTCAAGTATTCATTACCACATTTTTATTCCAAGAAACCTGCTTTTAATAATTGATGCAAAATATGTGCTGCTGCCACAGTTCATTGTTTAATTAGTTTTCTGATCAAACATATTAATGAAGGAAGACCTAATAAATCATGCAAGAGCAGAATGAAGTACTTAGTTAATATGTGTTGCATTGATTAATGGTAATATGAAACCACAGCAATCTTGCAACAGTGGTTATATGTGACCACGCACAATTACAAGGGCACCTTCAAACACTTACCTTAAAAAAGAAAAAAAAAACAGAAAAAAAAAAAGAAAAAGGAGCAATATGAAATTCTCTTAAAAGTGGGAGTGCCTGGGACATTTCTGGACTTGCTCTGAGTTCCAGGCTGCAATTGTGATGGATTAAAGGTATTCTGAAATCTAAGTGAAAGCTAGATCTGTGTGGTTTGGCAGCAGTGCTGCAGGATGCTCCGTTGCAGTTGATGCAGGGTGGTGAGAAGGGATCTCCACAGACCATAAGGTGGTGGCATCCCTCTCAGTAGTCCCTCTCAGGAGTTTTGTGGTGAGAGTAGTTGGCAGTTATGATGGCAGACAATACACCTCTTCCTTCTCCCAGAGAACATATTTTGAACAATCATTTTACCAGCCCCTAACATTAATATTATTCACAACATTATTCTAAGCTCAGGGCCTTCTAGCTGTTTTATGATACTGGCAAAAACATGGTTGGAAGCCAAAGGGTAAAACAAAGGTGAGCAAGAGTGATATAATAGGAATATGGAAGACTGAATGGAAAAATTTTGTGGAGGTGATCAAAAATGAAGCTCTTACCACTTAGGCACGCTCTGTTCAATGTTAGAAAGTATGAGACTACACTTGTGTGTTACGTGTGAAAGAGCAGGATACCCAGACTTCTTAGAGAGACATATTGAGATTTCCATTTTAATTTACCTTCATTTTTTAACTTATAATTTGCTGATGCCTACTCAAGACCTACATTTCTTCTGGTGTTGTGCCCTCCCCTCACTCCCCGCAGGGACGGATAGCACTTCTCCAAATCCTCTCAACCTGTCCCCTCACCTGCCACCACATACAAAGCTTGTAGCAATGTGCTTAGAAGACTGGGCTTAGACTGGCTGAGAGGGCTGCCTTGCTGCTGCTGCAATTTGGCCTGTTAACTTTGTTGTATATGTAAGGAAGGTTTCTAGGATCACCTCTTTCCCGCTTAGCTCTGGGCATTTGTGGGTAATGCTCAGATGATCAGCCAGATTCACAAGCACGGAAGCACTGGAAGAACCAGATAGGGATTTCCAGTAAGTGGGTGTAAAGCACCTGAGTTGCTCCGATGATTTGGAAAATACCAGTGGCCCCTGATTGCATCTGTATGTGCTGAAATATTCTTAAAATTCTTGCCCTACATAGCTTCCTCCACATCCCACTGCTGGTGTGCCTTACAGCAAGGTCTTCCTCAGCCTACTCTCACCAGCAAGGCAACTGGTTGCCTTGACTTGTCTTTGCGGTACTTCCCTAAGGGCTTCCTTCCTGAAGCAAGTGCTGGCTTTTCCTTTCCTTGTATGGCCTCAGAGAAGATTCCCCCATAAACAGCTGACTAATTTGTACAAGGCTAGCTTTCTCTCTGAAAATCATTCCTTTTGATTTCCAAACAAACAATAGAAAAAGGAGGGAACAAGTTGTTCACCTGCCAGAGGAACTGAGGGAGCTGACCTGGTTTCCCTCAGACACAGCTATAACTGGGAAGGAGAGAATATGAGTTCGGTTGGCTGAGCCTTCACAAGCACTTTATTCATGCACTGCAAACTCCACCACCTTCCAGCTAAGTGAAAAGTGAGGTTACTGTTTTCTATCTGCAGAACACTTTCCTACATGTCCAAAAGGAACTTCTCTGCAGGTCCTCCTTTTAAACTGATTTCCCATGAGAAGAAACTGTTTGTTTACAAGATTTTTGGATGAGGCAAGAAACCCAAATTAGATTTAGGATCCCGTTGTTGGAGTATCTCCAAAAGGGGAAGCGCGTAGTCATTACCAAATGTAAGATAATTGGAGATACTTAAAAAAGTTCATGGGTGGTAGAGGAAATTCAGGAAAATGATAAGAAAAGATGGTGCTAGATTGTGTATATTTGATCGGATGTATTTTAAAGAAGCAGAACAGAACAGCTTGAATTACCTTTTGATTGACACTGATGACAAACTTTCTCCTTTGAAGACTGAAAATGAATTCACGCAGCCCAACAACACTGTGAAACCAAGGACCAAAACCCCAGGGCATGCTGGAAAGGAAATGGAAGAAATGCCATAAGCAAACTGTTTTTAGCTTTGTGTTAAAGTTTCTATTAATTAATTTTGGTGGAATTTCTTGTTTAGAAAGCATTTTGTAATTAAATAGGAATCAAATTGGAAAGAGTGGCAGCCTTCTCCTCTGACTGCCAGGTGAATCAGCTGCTCTGTGTTCATGTCTTCTTATAGCCACTAGAGACCTCTCCATTGCATGTTATTGAGGATGGGGTTCAGAAATAATTTTCTATCTTTGTGTCGCCACTGCAGGATGAGTCATTGTTCAGATTTAATGGAGATAAAACACATTGTCTTCCTCAGAAGGGAACAGACAGATAAAAAAGAGCAATAATGAGGCGCAGAAATAGGATGAAGGAATTTTTATGGTACATTATTTTGGCAGCAACTTTGATTTAAGTAATAAAAATTGAACGAAGTGCGCAGTCTGTAACCCTAGACTACCTGGAATGGGAATAACAAATATCTGCATACATTCAGGCACAGCATTCGGAAGATAATCTCTCTTCCCATCATGTTCACGTAAAGAGACTTGAGGTATTCTGTGTCTGAAGGTGTCAGTCTCTGTTCCTGCAGCTGAAGGATGAAAAGCAGGCCTGGGAGAGGGCTTCTCTGGATGTCTTTGAGATATGAGTTTCAAACAATGAACAGTTTGTTCATTACCCTGTTTATGGTAATTTTAGTACCTCAGTAGAATTCCCACTGACTTGCAGAGCAGCAGGGTTTCACTTCAGATAGTTGATCTCCAAAACCTCAGATTCTTTTTTTTCTGAAATGGTGGAGTAATTTTAAATGCATTTCCTTTAAATAAGAACAGTAATTGCAACTCAAGAAGAAATATTCAGATTGATTAAGAACTTTAGGGAGACTTTAATGAGAAATCCAAAAATAGGCTTTTCAAAATAGTTGACTTGAACTAAGCAAGTGAGAAGCAGAGAGATTGTTTTCCTTTCTACAACAAATTCTCTAACATGAGAAGAAGGCTTTGGACCACGACCTTTTCCTTCATGGCCACAAAAATAATTGTATTAAAATCATTCATGAGAAGTGATGTGAAGAGACAGTTGTCTGTGAAAACAGTTTTCTACTGTTTTCATCAATTCTAGTAATCCTTTCCCCAGCTTCGTTAACCAAAGGATTTGGTTCTGCTTTCCTTCTGGTAAAAAGGTGAGTCTTTCAAGGGTCTTTTTCTGTCCCCAGTGAGAAAAATAAGGTGCCACTTTGATCCTTGATCGATCCACCAATTCATACATCCTGTGGGAAGAAACTGAAGATAAAAGTGTGTGCACAGAGTTGGTTCAATGTGAAGTCTAATGCAACCTGAAAATATCACTAGGCTGTGTTAAAAACAAAGAAACAACAGCAATTGCCAGGCATACAAGGTCTGAACAAAAGACGAATATGTCCAGCAAGAATGGGATTCAGGACACCTGTCTTCCAGTCCATGCGTGCCACATACGAAGACTTACCTGCTCACCTACCTGCAGTGAGGGGAACAGCCTCCCACGCCTTCAGCTCTCACAGGTCTCAGGGTGACCTCTGTGGGACATGAGTGAAAAGGATGTTTTTACCCACTAAACAGGTAACATCTACTCTCTTCGCATGATGTGAGATGCTTACCACACCATGCAAATGAAAGTCCAAAGGAATGCTTCAACAGCCTTCCCAAGACTGGGGATCACAGAATGTTTCATGTGTGCATGGATCTCAGATGACTTAGAAAAATGATGTATCATGAGATATGAGATCTGTCACAGCTGCCAGATATCTGAGCTGTGATTGGGATAATAATTTTTTATTCTTCACCTGTTTTAATAAACTTGGGATTTACAGGCATCAAAGGCATTTGTGCCTTGTGACAGTTTGTTGCTAGAATATAAATGGTGCCATCTGATAAATGTATATGGGTGAAAGGCAATAGACAACTCCTGCAAGCTTCAGCTACCTGTTCCTAACAGTCTAACTGGAACCATAGAGAGCCGATATACCACAGGCTCTTGAAACTGTCTTTAAAAGCACAGATTATGCCAGAACATGTGTGTTGCTTTAGGGCATCTCAGGAACAATGTACATAAAACACCATGCGATCACTGTGAGCCGCAATTGGACAAATTAATTCAATACGTTGTAAGGCTAATGCATCTTCTGGTCTAATGCCCACAGGGTGAGAGAGACTGAAAGAGGTCACACTTCTTTCTTTCCACCGACACTCCCTCCCGTTCCTGCACGAGGCTTCAAAGGCTGCTATATCTAAGGCTTGTTCAAGCCCTGGCTCAGAGGCCTGAAAGCGAGTGATGTGTAGCTGATCGCAGAAGGGATGGGGCAGGGCTGCACTCTTGCACTGATAGCTAGGGGCGGGCCTGGGTGCACGGGGGGCCCCAAGGGTAGAGAGTACTAAAATGAGCAAAAAGGCATTGCAGTGGTGGTGTTGTAAATGCAAGAACGAAATCCCTGAGAAATTAATAGCACAATACTCCCAGAGTTGCTGTGCGTTTCAAGGAAAGCAACCCTGTGCGTTGCATAAAGTGATATTGCTGTGAATAGGAAAAGGAGTAAGCCAAAGACCAGCTATGCTTATGAAGTATTTCTTACTGATTTTACCCCAGTATCTGTGTGGATTTTATGTGTACAAGATTTTAGGTACAGCTGTCTGGGTAGATTGTACACTCCACTATAGTTCTAACCACTCTTAAGCTTCTTTCTTCAGGAAGTACAGCCTCTAGGATTTGATGCTTTTATTGCCATCACTTGAATTGCATTTTGCTTTGCTGTATATTAGGACCAAGTATGGTGATTACACAACTACCTGCCAACTTTCTTCCTGATTCCTGAGTTTAGAGCTCCTCCACTCATACCAGCCTCAGCTCCCAGAGGCTATCTACCTCTTCTCTCAGACAGAGTGTTTTTCAGCAACTGAATGCCCCAAAACTTTCCTAGTAGTATGAATCCTTAAGTCATATGACAATCTTAATTTCACCACTTTTTTACTCCAAGGACTGAAAGAATTTCACTTGAATGACCTGAGGGTTTGGTATTTTTGACACTTTTCACAGCCTGGCGGAGTTGACTGGGCTCATTGTCAGTGGGAAGACAGCAGTGTTCGCTGCCTGTGCAGCTTCCCAGCTTCTCCTTCCACCAAGTGTTGGAATCGAATCAGGTTAGACCTGAGTTAGGCCGCATTGCTGTTCTCATACCTGCTCCTCCACGGTGCTTAGATCTGCCCTCTCTGGGCAGCAAAAAATCAAAGTTAATATTACTTGGTGGTAACATTTAGAATCTCAAATTCAGCAAGCTATGAAGATCTCTCCTGGATGACATTCCTTAATCAATAAATGCAGGCCTTGTATCCATCTCTGCTGACCTCATTCATGCAAATGGGTTTATCAGCCATAGATACAGGGACTGCATGTTTGTTAGGATGTTGTGCTTTTACCTGGAATGATAATACTGAACACTGATGCACCTTATTTTTCCTAAACCAAAAATCACATTGGTGAAACCAGTATAGTGAAAAACCTTAAAATGTAATTACAGATTCATCATAGGATGAACAAAACCTTCCTGAACTATTCAAAACTTGCCAGATTTTAAAGACAATTTTATAATGCCACAACACTGATGAATACAAAACACATAAGCAAGTGCTCCTCTACCCAGCATAGCCAGTAAGGAATAAACACTATACAGACATCTGTGACAAATATTTATGAGACTAAGTGTGCTGGCCAGATTTGCTTTTGAATAGAACAAAACAACACTAAAAGAATCTGACTGAAGAGACATAATTATGTCCTGTTATTGGGAATTGAAAACCTTAGATGAAAAAGTTTTCTGGCCAAACACACTCAGACATACATACAAGCTCATAGGACGCACGTATACATATGTCTAGTGCTGACACTACATATAGGTATAGTGTTATCAAAAGCCCTTTGGAAAAATGTTAATGTTTACCTTCTTGCTTGATAAGACTGAAATCTTTTGTTTTGATGACATCAGAAGGTAGGTATCTGACCAATGCAGTGTATTACAACAGTTACAGTTAGCAAAATACATATTAGGGGTGTGGTGATACCCTCACTGACAGAGGAGAGACAGGGCTGAGCATTTTGGGGACCTCTCCACTGCTGCTTGATGTGAAAAAAAGAGCAACAACTGATGGATCATCCTCCCCTACATTTTCGCCAGGAACCTGCCTTATTAGTTTAGCATTCAGTACATTGAACGCTGTGGACCTTGATTCATATTGTTATTTGAGGTTATCGGCATTAATTGCTTCAGTCTTATTAGAAAGCATTTAAGAGCATATATTCTGCTGGCTATACTAACATATCAGGTCTTCTATTTCCTGACGTATTTTGCAATTGCAACAAGTTTTCTCCTGGAATGGACTTTCATCAGAAATCATACATGTTACAGCAGTCTATTGGTTTAGGTGACATTTCCTGGACAAAAAGTCCTTTTAACATAAAGCGATTACATGGATTGTGGCTAAACTTACTGTAGGTCTCCCTCTGTTTGAGCTAACTTTTCTCAATTTTGATGTAAAATTCTGAAATTAAAAGCAAAATTGACATTTTGGTCCTTAAACCATTGTAATGGATGACTCCATCTTGTTCACAGTAGAAAGTATATGATTCAATACTTTATTAATAAAGGTAGGTTTTGTCAAGATTAGAAGGTGTGTGCTGGTGTCAGTTGCAATAAGTAAAAAAAGTTTAAGCATATCCCAATCAAAGCTAATTTTAAAAAGCCTGCAGATTTATTTTGTTTCATATGCATGCAAGTACTTTGCTGCAGACTGACATTTTTAATAAGGGTCATGGCTGGAAGTTTCTTGAATAATGCTTCGAATTATGCTGCCAACAGGAAATTTAAATGTTGTTTGCATATGGCACGTTAACATTTGTTTGCACTTTGTTCCATTCTTGAATCACACTGCAGACTCTATGGCAAGCTGTCATGTTGTAGGAATTAAAATGAATGTCATAGGCAACAAATTTATGCCATGTCATACCAAGGTATCTTTAGGGCAATTTGCAATAAAGCTTAAAATAATTTATAAACTGACTCTGAATGCCTTTCATTGTGCATTGGTTTATGACAGCACACAGAGGCATGAGAAAAGGCTTTCAATGCCATTTCTTCTTCCAGCAGATCATTATAGACAGATCTTTTTCAATTTCATGCTGAAATTCTTTAACTCATCCCCCCCAGCTTTCACCACCTTTGCTAAATAGCATAAACACTTACTGTGTTAGCTGGTCAAGAGTCAGTTATCCAGATCATCTGATGAGATGGAGGGATGAATCATTTGGCCTGGTCTCCTGTTCTTGCTTGGTCGTGGAGAAGAGATAAGGTGGTCCTTGCTGCTGGCTGCAGCCACCTAGGGCACAGCAGAGTCAGTGGGCAGTGCAGCGTGGAAACGGCTCAGCCCTGGAAGTGGAAGGCATGTTCCCCACTTCTTCCCCAGTCTAATAACCCAGGGAAGATTGCATTAACTGGGTACTGGATTATGCAGAAACAGTTCCAAGCTGCTAAATCTGTGTGGATCCACACTGTGGAGTTCCCAGTCCAGGTTATTGGCCTTTCCTCCACCGGTGCCCCCCTGCAGTGGGCTTTGCCATAGCTGGCAAGCTGGTGTCTAGCAGCTGACTGCTAATGTGGGCCCTGAAGTTGCTCTGCCAATGACAGGTTGGGAAGACCTCACCAAAAGATGAGATCCATTTCAATACAGAGATTGGTTGGAAAATGGCCAGGAACTATTGCAACTGTTCCTCAGCATCCAGATATTTTCATGGCAATGTGAGACTCCAGGAAATTAGTTTTGTCCAGTGTCTGGCCCTTTTGTGCCGCCTGGTACATATTATTGGCACAAAAACAAGTGGATGTGAATGGATCAAGAATTAACCTTAGGCTGGTCAGTAGAAGTCCATTAATTAGGAAAGCAGTGAGGTTCTGGAGCAGCCTTGCAGAAGAGGCACAGGGGTATGCAACAGAAGCTATGGTTGTTTATTCTGTTAATGCTTATATTATTCATTTTCTTAAAGAGCACGTGACTGAGCAGCAGAGTGGAAGACTGCTTAGATGTCCCATCCTGGCTGACAAAGTTGTTTCAGAGAAGAGGAGGTGCCCTCTACCCTGAGCGCTGCTGGGCTGACTTGGTCAGGAGAAACTTTTGGAGCCAAGATGTGGCAGGTGGGGTTGGAGGAGGAGGCAGAGCAGGCAGGGAGCCTGGGGCACAGGGACAGACTACAAGAGAGAAGCAAGTTGCTGCTTTATGCAAGGACCAGACTCACAGACAGACCTCAAAGATGGTGGAAGAAAGAGATTTGGATGCCAGAGTTATGTTGGAGCCCAGAAGCCACAAAATAGTGGTGGCTGGGAAAACAGGATTGGAAGGTCATGCCCTGCGCACACACACACACACCCTGCACCCCGTGGGCTGGCTATAGGCTTTTTTTCAGACTTTTGTGGATTGAATAAAAAAACTGCACATGACGAGGCACTCTGAAAGTTTGATGCTTTTATTTCAATGCAAGAGGTGTTTTTTATTAATAGAGCTCATGAGACCTCTATGTATAGCAAAACAAACAACTCCTTCCTTACTGTTGTAGCTAAAAAGAATAGCACAGTCTGTTACAACCCTGAAAAGCATTAGAACTGTGGTTTGACAATAGGAATATCATTAAACACGTGCCATTTCATCAGTTTTTCAGTTAGCCAGAGTAAAGGTGTAACTGCTAAAGAGTTTACCACACAGTTTTTTTAGTTTAAGAAAATCTCAGTATTTGTGATATTCTGTTCTTTGATGCAACTGTTGCTTTTCAGTTCTCTAAAGAAATGTGTTATCCATGCTGTTCATTTCAAAAATTGGTCATCCTACTTCAATTAGTAGCAATAGATTTGGTCAGACAATACAGGTATTGGATAAAAGTATGCACCTTCAGTGTGCTCTAGCGCTACCAACCTCCTGTGCTTCAGCGGAGCCATATACCTGTGTGAAGCTGGGTGGACATACAGGGCTGTGTTGGACCGGGGTCTTCAGATACCCTCCTGTACCGGTGTGCCTGCTGCTGGGGACCGACAGCAGATACAGTAGACACAGTAGGTGTGGGTGGTCTGGAGTTTTACGGGAGTCTGCTACATAAACTGGACTCAGAACCTGAGAGAGGCTGGGCATTGGGCAGCGTGCTTGGTCAGTAGGGATCTGATCATTGAGCAAATGAGCTTAGCAGCAGGGTCTGTTAACAATGCTGAGTGCAAAAGTCGAGTCTAAAAATTAAGTCCAAAACCAGAGCAGTTTCACAATCCATAAAAAAGCCTCCCCCAAAGCTTCCACGAGAAGAGTGTCTGTGAAACAGCAGTGCAGGGAGGTAGAAAATGAAGGGATAATCTTCCCTGCTATACGTATACTGTAGTGAAAACAGATGGTGGTGTACCAGTTTATGAGGATTATAAAGTAGCAATTAATCTTTCCTCAGATGTGGATCAATGCCTCCTTCACTCGGCGCATCACGGGAGCACAGGGGCTCACCGAGCTCGGTCCCCGCTTACCAGGAGGTGGTGCTGCCTGGTCACCCTGCCTTGCCATCAGTTATTAAAAGGATAATTCCAGTGTGACTTGTTGCCCTGGGATGCCGGAGTGCAGCAGTGTAATTTTTCAAATCACTGTAGAGCAGCTGCTACACAGTATTATTTGGATGGCATCCTAGTGACTGGAGAAACAGAGCAGTACTTGCAACTTGGAAATTATATTAAGCCGAATGTCCACCTTTGTGCTAAGAATGAGAAAACCCAAAAGTGCTTGCAGGTGATTGCAAATAATTTCAGGGGAAGAGTTGATGATGTTGGAATTCAGCTGCTTAAATTAGAAATACAAATGATAGATCAAGCACAAGCTGGGAACTCTCCTGACATTGCTATGATGCTAGGGGCAAGTCATTTCATGCTTCCTTGCTCTTGCAAAACTCGTGAGCAAATTGTTTCTGAAAGGTAAGATATTGGGGTGGTCATATGAATGCCAGAAGGCATTTATTTGCAGGTAATGTATGGCAAAGAATTTCTTTTCATACCTCTAACATGAACCCAGAGGTAGGGCCTTGATAATGAAAAGCAGAGTTTGTTTTTGGCAGTAGTCAAACAGTGCAAGGAGTCTTGGATCCTTTTTCTTGGTAGAAGTCTTAAACTGAGGGCGTGGATGTTATGCAGACTTTGTTTACACTGAATATCCCTCCCACAGGAATGAAATATGTTCCTTAAAGAGTAGTAGAAGGTGGAAGAACTTAAGAACTTGATTCTGACAGTACTTGGAGAAAACCCTTGAGACAACAGAGCTTATCATTGGTCAGTAAATTGGAATTTTTTAGATTTCTTTGGGTAACATGTCTCTATAGAACCGAAACTAATAATTTCCAGCTTCAGAACTGAAATTCTTCCCCTTACTGGCACAAAGAGATATTTTTATTATTAATTAGGAAAACCATGAGATGATTTGGACAACAAGCAGTAGATTCTTTAAGCAAAGAGACCTCATCAGAATAAAGAAGAAAATGCCACAGCAAAAAAATTATAAATCAATTGAAATTCATTATGATATTTTTATTTAATTCCCGGAAAGTATGCCATCTATAGTTGTCCCCTTTTATGCATGAGTTTTTTAATAAACTTCTGTTTGTGTGTGTGAAATTTTCATTATTAGAAAATGAAGGAGACCGGTGGTGTTTGTCATTTTTTCTAGCTTGCTTTAAGTTTTAATTAATGTGTATTTAATTTGATAAATTAGCAAACTTATAATTAAAGGCTTATTTACTCCAGACAAATGAACAAAAAAACCCTCACATGCCCCAGTCATTCTTGACTCCACATATTGAAAATATCACTGGAATTTTGGGACCATACTTCTAGAAATGTTATTTTTCCATTTTCTGATTGGCATGAACTTTGTAAGAGCAGGTGACAAACAGGCAAACATTGTCTGCTTATAAAAAACACATAAAAATCTAATGAGATATGCAAAAAACTTTAAAAACTGTAAGGGGATCAAGAAAAATCTGTTTTCCTAGAAAAAAATCAAAATACAAGCCATTTCTACTAAGTAAACAACAGGTAAGAAACACACAGGTCTTTGTCAATTTTCATCCACCTTATCAGAAGTTTTTCACTGGAATTGAATTTTCCCTTCCATAGAAAGGCAGAGCTTCTTACGCACGGTGCCTTCTTTCCTAGAATTCAGGTAGCTGCTCGAGAGCATAAGAACGGTTATGATTACAAAGATCCAAAAAAGCAATTATACAGAAGTGTCTTCAATTACATTAGTTTTATTTGGCCAGCCCATGCACAGCATTGCTGTTCCTATCCAAGCCTTGAATAATTCTGGCCCATTTCAGAAGTTTGTTGCGCTTATTTCCAGGTAACGCAGAGAACATCATCGTTCTGCACATTTCTTTCTGAAACTCACCTACAATTTTGCAGTGAAACACCTCTCCTTGATTCACCTCTTTCAAAAAGCTGAACAAACACTGTTTCATCTCTCTGTCTCGCAAGTACTGTATTGGCACAGCATGCAGATATTATCACAGTCCCATTAAAAGTAATTGCAGGCAGTAATGCAGACAATTATTTCTGACTGACTGAGTTGTCGATCTTTGCAGTTCAAGAAAACAATATGAAGATCTTCTGCCCTCTTTCCCTATCTTGTCCTGTTTAATTGACAGGCCAGCATTACTTGCAATTTGCTGCAGACTGCTGTCTCCTGTCAGAAGACATTCGGAATTCAGAACATGGTCTTACATTGCTTTGCTGCTAAGGTTAATTAACACTTCTTTTTGCTGTTACCAGGAACAGAAATGTGAAGGAAACAAGAAACTGGCATAAATGGAAATCTGCCAATTATACTCTGCAAACTTGGGTTTAGATATTATTTCATGACAGTAATAAGAAAAACAAGTTTATTATTTTGTAGAAAACATTTTTCCATGTTTCAGGTCAGTATGCATTTTTAAAGCATAAATTATACCATTTTTTCCTTTAACTCTCTTTTTTAGTAGGACAGCTTAATTTGCCTAATTTTGATGCACACTTAAGTCTTAAATATTTCCCCTTTTATTTCTGCTTTATGTGTTAACTCTTCCCCAAAAGAGTTCCAATGCAGGCCAGTTTCATTTTTCATTATTCTACCTCTATAGAAGTCCTCATCTTCCCCTAATGATTTCTTGCCCTTTTTATGGCAATTATGTCTAAGTTTCAGTTCCTACAGTTCCACTAAGTTTCAGGACAGAAAAAAACCCCACCATCATCCTCCAATAGGTCCAGAAGATCTACATTTATATCAAGAGCCATTAAAAAAGCTGGTTTCAGTGAGTCATCCACAGCTTCCCACCAGCAGAAGGATGAACTCCTTCCCACAGGTCCTTTTTGGAAAAAGAGCAAATGTTCTTGAACCCATCCACTCATGGAGATAGGGATGGGTTATGAATATAACAGTTACAATAGTTGTAATAAACCAAATCAAGCAGGATAACTTTAAGTTTAACCTTGAATTGGACTCAGGAGGGAAAATCACAGAGAGGACATGCAGGTCACCACTCCTCCCGACTATGTTTGTGCCACACTGTAGGGATGGTTGTCTGTCCTTGTTTCCTCAATATGAAATGGCTTTATATAAATTAAGATCCATTTTTCCTTATGAACTGAATTGTTCTGGTTCTCTCATTCTATGTTTATCCAATAGAAAAGGTGTGCTAAAGTCCTTCCTCTGTTTTTTACCTATGGCAGCTCTAAAATGGGGGTAAGACCATGTTTCTGAGTGTAAAGTCAAGACAATTTCAGGTAAGAAACATGTTCAACAAACACTCAATTAGGTGTAGCCCTAAATGAAGGTGGTATCGCTGACCAAAGGCCGCCCTCATGGTAGACACGTTGCACATGATTCACTGTGAGCTTCTGGCAGATTGCGGAAACTTCATGTTAGCGTAAGTTCATTTGAAATGTAAGTGCACTTCAGAAATCCCAAAAGGGAAATATATTGCAAGAAAATAGGAAAATGCCAAGAAATGGGTCTATGTAAATCAGCTTTCAATGGGAGGAACTGGGACCCAAAATCAAGATGTTTGTAGCAGCTGTTGAAACCCATCATGTTTTCTTCAGTATGAACCTTAGACTAATAGAGGAAGGCTGCCGACAAAATTTTCTGTTTAATTACTTCTTCCTCATCGCAGATAGACCTTTGTTGGCAATATTCCAGAATACCCCAGGGTACTTTTCCTTGGACAACCCAGATTGTAGGAGAAAAATAGTCATTTCATTTAGGACTTAATGCTGTCTCTGGCATAGGAAGTTGGGAATTATCTACTTCTTTAATACTTAGAGTGAACCTAATTTTTTTTTTTTTTTAACTATACAAAGCTACTGCATCAAAATGGGATCTACTAGAGCAGAGTATGATAGGTTAATTGGACCATTATTGTAGGAAGATACAATGCAATTATCACTTCTGATTCTGATATAATGTGGAAGTGTAGGTTCACAGTATATTACAACCTATTGTAAAATCTCATGACTGGTATGAAATTAACCATGTTCAACATTGTAATTAGGAAAAAAAATCTTAGTAGCAGTAGTGTTGGCATACCTCCTGTTCCTTAAAAATACCAAAACTGTTCTTCACAGGTTGATTCTGTCTCTTTCGGACTAGACTGTAATTCTGCAAAAGGTACAATATTAGTGGTAGACTACTTTGAAGAGCTGCTCCAAGAATACACATCAAATTAGGAAGCTGAAAATTCCAGAATAACGTAATATTTCAGTTTTTCATTGAATTCTATGAGGCAAAGGAAGCCTCATTAAACAAATCTGTATGCACTGAGAATATCATCAGAGACTTGAAGGGCAGGAAGTCCAATCCCTCTCCGAAAGAACAGGGAGAAAATTTTCAACTTTCATCTTTCCTAACTGACATTTATCTTGCCTACACCCAATGAAGACTTCAAGGCAATCTGTAGCAGTGTTTACCTCCAGATCCCTTTTAAGAATGGTGCCTATTTCCTGGGTTGCATCTAAGACTAACAAGTTGCTGAACTTTCTTGGTTTAAACTGGGTCCCAAAAGTGCTAAGTGCCTAGAAATTTCAGTGAAGGCAATGGTGACTTTTGCGTTCACACTGAAAATCAGGACATCATACTTCTCAAGGTGAGAGGTAAGATGACAAGTTTCAATTCCTAACCCAACTAATCTTTAACACACAAAGATGTCATCCAACTAGAAATAATTCTCATACACTTCATGCTCTCGTTGCAAATTTGAAAATCCCAATAGCTGAACATTTACTTTCTGTGGTGTTCTTCATATTTGCATTACAGACATTATTGAAAAAGAACAAGAAGGCTCTAAGGAAACCTTTTGGGTTGCTGGATGGCAGCTGTGCATATTATTGTGCTCCTAAATTCCAGGCTCTGATCTCGTTGACCATTTAGGTTGGTGAAATTATTAGTTACAGTTTTTGCATTTGTGGAGGAATGTTACGTATCTAAAATGAAACCTGTATTATCTCTATTGGCTGTAATGACATTTAACACTTTGTATAGGGGAAACGAGGAGAGGTGTTCCTGGAATGCTTTCTGTCTGCTGTTTGTAGAGCTGAGCAGTGTTTGAAACTCAGCAGGATGGGTATCTCCTCAGCCATTCCTGTTAATCAAGCAATTGATGCCTCTGGGAAGAGCAGATCACTGGTCACTGGAGTTGCTCCTTGGAGTTCTGGTCTTTAAAAATTTTGGTTTCTGAATACATCTCACAATGTTCGTAAACCAAGAGGTTTAAAGATACAAACATTGTGAGATGTAGTCAGGAAAATAATTATGCAGAAGTGCACTGATTCTAAACACTGCTTACACAGATCATTTGATTCATACCACCCTCTTGATAGCACTTTGGTAAATTTTCTGCCTCCTAGTGCAATAGTGTCCATTGCTGTTTCTCCAGACACTGGAATCTGAAGATGCAGTTACATTAGTATCCATGTGCATGGATTGTGAAAGATGCCTTACCTTTTGACAGGAAAGCATACAAGGATACACAAAGTTTTAAGCTATTAAGAATTTCAGATGAAAGCAGGAGGAGATAGAATATTGGTTATAGAAAAGACCATACAAAACATAATGGATACTTTCCTGTTCAAGCAATAGCAAAAAAATGGAGTCCTGAAGAACCTGAGCAACCTGACAAAACAGGGCAATTGCAACATAAATTGGCATTGTTTCAGCAGGTGAATAGGACCAGATGACCTCCAGAGATCTCTTACAAAGTAAATTACTCTTTGAGTCCATAGGTGTATTTTTATAACATAAAAAGCATGGAAAATTGCACTGCACAAGGCTTCAGGAGGCCATTTAGTCCCTCCTCTCCCAGTGCAATGTCACCTGTTCCTGTTTCTCAGGACTGAAGTATTGGGAATATTCTCAGTGCCTGGGCATTTTTACAGCCTCACAGGAATCTGTTCCAGTGTCCAAATATTCTTACTATTAAGACTTTTTTCTTGGCATCAAATCTGAATCTTCCTTGATGTAATGTAAGCCCATTGTATTTTGCCCTAAACCCAGTGCTGACAAAGATTGTTTAATTAATCTCATTTTGCAGCTACCTTTTCTGTAGCTGAAGTCAGCTGTACATCACCTTGGGCTCCTTTTCCCTAGACTAAGCAACCCAGATTTCCTCAGTCTACAGGACATCTAGACCTCTGATCATTCTTCTTGTTTCCTTTGAACCTTCTCTAATTAGTCAATGTATCTCAGGAAAACAAAGCCCAGGCCTGCACACAGTCTTACAGGTGAGCCTTTCCCAGTGCTGAGCAGAACAGAGATTATTTGAACGGTTTAAGAAATAATGCTCCTCTTTGTAATCACGATACAATTTTACTATTTAAAAAACTGCTTAATATCACTGACTCAACTTCAGCCATAAGCATGTTAAAGCGTTATCCACACTTCCAAAGTTCACAAACATTTTTGAATTATCACATTGCTATTATTACATCTTTTGGTGAGACACAGCACTCTGCAGCAGCAAACAGAAATTATAGGGGACCATTGGCTGCAATGCTATGGTACTCAGAAGGGCTGTATTTCAAAGGAAAATGTGATCATGGACTTTCCTATATGCCTCCCTGTCCTAGCGAAATATATGATCTTTTCTGAAAGGGGAGCAATGGGTACTTACGGCCGAGTAGTAATATTTTAGCATGCATTTTCAGTTAATTATTGCAAATACTGGGTGTTGTTTTGTCATCTGTTATCAGGAAGAACAGCAGGCTACGTTAAATTTCCTACTCGTTGCAAAGGATTAAAAAAAAACAGCACAGTTCTTGTACCTGGTTGGATTTCCTTATTATCTACAGTACTTTTTATGTTGTAATTTTTATTCTGTGTTCTCTGCAACCAAATGCAATTGTTAACAGTCATATTCTGAGGGACATCTAGAAATAATGAGGAAGCCTTGAAATGCTGCCTTCCCTACCAACAAAACACTATCACTTAAATGAATGCTTCTAGGAATGCCTCAGGAGTACTATGCACAGGATGGATCACTTCAGATTAGTTAAAATAATGATGCCTCATAGAAACCTTTTTTAGCTCTTTCTAGCTCAAACTGTGATAAGAAAGAGTGAAATATTTGCCTTCAAATCCATTAGTAGTCATTGGATGCTTTCCTCCATGAGGAAAACTGAGACCAGCGGGAATTGCGAGGCCAGTCTGCAAGAGATCTACTGCAGAATGGAGCATGTCTAATGAATCCTGGTCTGAAAGATGCAGAGCTATTGTTCAGTTAAAGAGTTGAAGGACAAAAGGTGGCTATAATGCTAAATGAGACAGGCTACACAATACTACCTTTAGGCACATGCTGTTTCTAAGGTGTACAGATGAAGAAAGGTGTGTTAAGGAGAGTTGGAAAGCCACCAAATGGCGGGAGTGTTGATACTGCGCACATCATACTGAACTGTGAGGCAAAAGCAAAGCCTCCCATTCATCTCACAAGTTGTCTATAGCAGTGATCCCCAGAGTCCTGGTTTATATCACTGCCAACTTTCACAACTTTTCATGGACCACTGGGCATTCTTTGTCCTGAACTTCTAACTGAAAACACATTTTTTTGTCCATTTCACAGACACCAGTGGGCTGTGGATTATAGTTGTGAAGTTGTTAATACAAAGAGATGTAAATTAAAAAACTCTTGCTGTCTCCTGTGAGTATAGAAGGCAAACTAAAATTTGAGTCTGAACAAATGTTTCACAATGTTGGCATTTTTTAACACCTATACCAACAATATGGGTAAGATAACTTCCAGGACTTCATATCAAATAAGAAAATTCTTAGTATTTATAGCTATAGTTCAGTTTATGTTACAGAGATTTATTTTATTTGCACAAAGGTATAAATTTACTGAAAATTTCAAACTGTTTGATCCAAAATCGTGTGCAGACTATTTTTCCCCTCTTTTTTTCACTGTTGATTGTTGGCTGTTTCAATCCTTTCGTATGATCAGCTGCAGTCATTCACTCATTCATTCTTCCTGCAATATTAAGCATCCCATCACTAGAGTTCTTCAGAGTTTAGGTAAAAGGAAGGCCAGAAGAGACCTGACTCTGAGATATATGCATGGGCAGAGTTAGCCACGAGTTGCTACTGGGGAGAGTACTGACAGCTGCAACTCTGAGGCAGGAGAGAAAAGACAGGGCAGCAGAGAGCCCAGGAGCCAGGAGGTGAAGCCACTCACCCAACACAGAGGGACTGGTAG
>VYZM01016417.1:2686-23629 GCA_013398915.1 Dromas ardeola | reverse complement strand
TGATTCTATGGTTCTATGATTAAATTTCTGGCTTTCCGGCTTTAATGGAGACACAAAGTTCATTGTAGGTGCTGATGAGCTGTAGTATTGTCTGGTTACATGTTCTGTCAACCCTTGTAAACCTGTCACCTTTTAATCACTATGAGTCCCTCGAGGACTTAACTTTCCCATATCAAACTTTGTGCAAACTGAAAAATTATACTACTGTAGTTATTTTTTTTTTATTCATAATAGCTCACAAAACTGAATTGTACATCTTGACACTAAGAAATCTTCTGGAGAAGTTCTGAGGGAGAACAGGATGTGGCTCTAATCCCCCTTCAGGTCTCACTGGGCAGCGGAGAAGGAATGATGAAGGTGAGGGCTTCACCAAACACTGTACGGAAAAATAAAGCTGAGAATCTTTCCTACCACTCACCTCTCCCCACCACCACATTCCCTATTCCAACTCACATCCTCTCCTTTCTCCCTTCCCACCCCGGGAGTCACCAGTCCTTATAACACATGCCAGCTTTAGAGTGACGTGGCGCTGTAGAAAAGACACTGCAACAACAGCCACAGGCAGGCAATGATGTGAGAGCATGGTATCCATCTCCAGCCTCTCGCTGCCCCCTTCATTTATGCAAATGAGAAGCTGTTGTAGCAATTACTCCAGGCTGGACTGTGGAAAAAAGGAACAAGGCGTAAAAGACTAGATGCTGCCAGACAGTGGCAATTTAGGCTCAGGATTAGCACCGCAGTTATCTCAAAACTGCAGTGACAATCAAAATTATTAGGTGATAATAAAACGTACTTTTAGAATTATGATACTACAGTGTTATTGCTATGTGGCCCAGTGCTTTCTTAAATGGTCAATAAAACATACCTCTTTATATTAAATTATCCCCTTAAATGTGAACCAAATTTATATCAACTTCTGTTATCTCATTATAAAAGCTAAAAAAATGTAGTACAAGCCTCTTCCTCTTGCTCTATGTTCTATCAAGCCATTCTAGAAGTACTAGTTTTCAGACAGTAGATAGAGTTTAGAAACTGAATTTTTCAAGTATTCTGCAGACATTTCTACAGAAATGCAACTGAAAGCTTGCCTGCTCATGTTGAAGAGCTTAAAGAACTTAGACGTTATGTATCATAAATGTTTTTTTAATGAGTAGAAGACTATTTTGGAACTTTGATTATATAAGTTGAAATACTTATCTGCTCATCAGCCAACAGATTCTGCAAAGCAACTGCTTTCTCTCATAGCTTCAGTTGGCTACTTTGTTTATCTTTAATACAGTCTCAGATAATGGGAAGTGAAGGCACTCATGAACAAAATATCTCCAAAAAACACTGTTCTGTGGCCTTAGTTTATCTATGCTGCATACTCACTTTATGTACTTACCAGTACTAATACCCTAAGTATTCAACTCATATTGGTTACTTAAAGCACTCACTCATTCACATAACAACTGGACTGAAAAACTCAGAAGAGATGAAAGAAGATATAGAAGAAAATAAGACACACACTCAATGTCTGATTTATGGAAGAAGGCATTTCTCATAATTTTATAAATAAATAAATAGATGAAGTTTAAGTTCATTTTTGCTGTCATCGTTGTTCTCAATAGAAGTGTTTGTATATCTTATATTTGCCATATCAAACACAGGACCTACTTGTAGAGTTGCTTCCTCAAAAACTATCAGGATTTAAATTGATTTTAATTTAAAAATATATATATATTTAAATATATATATAAACTGAGCTTCAAAATAAGGTTGGAATCAGAAAATAAACATTTTTTTTTTCTTGTATAACAAAACATGACAAAGTTTTACAATAAAACTTTTTTTTCTCCATGGGAAATTATTTGTTTAACGTGGCTGGTGCTCCTAGAGGTGGCTAGTGTTGGTTTAATTATTCCATTTTGTTTTCATCCTTGGCCTTTATTTCTGGAACACCATAATCAAATACCAGGTTACAATGAAAAGTTGTTTCAGTGCCCCAGTGTGCAGATCACATTCTCTTATTGAGCTCCCTGCCCTTTCCTACCTGTCCTTCCTCCCTCCCATCTTCAAATAAGAAGTACAGCTTGATCTTTTCCTTGATCTTTCTGTAAAAAGCAATCTATAATATTGACCTCTAAGAAGCTGCTAGCAATTAGACTCCCCAAGGGGCTACTAGAGTGAAGCCAATGTCAGATGATTCAGCAATTGTAAGTATTTGGGGGACTTTTCTGAATAAAACTTCTTCACCTGCTACAGGTGCAGAAATGCATTAGGTAAGCAAGAGAGTCAGTCAGTGGTGCTCGTCTCCACGGTACTTTCCCTTACAACTCAGACTTCTGCTCTCTGCATTGCAAGCTCTCAACCCGTTCTGGAGGAGCCCTTATTTCCTGCAGGCACTACCCCTCAGCCAAAATTTCCACTGCTCATAAAAGCTTCGTATGTCTCAAATGCCAGACATCTCCTATAGACACATGACGATTGTAAGTTTTCCTTTGTCTTTCCTATTGATAAAAATGTGGACAGCTAAAAAAGACCACCAATACATGGGTCTCAAAGAAACAGAGAAAGAACAAATAGAGTCTTGCATACTATCTGTGCAGGCAAATAATTTTCAGTATTCAAGAAAAACATTAATTATTCTTCAGAAAGAATGCTCTCAGCCACTTTATTAAGTTTTACTGGAAATTCTTACTTATACTCTTATAACCTCTTCTTTATGAACAATTATTTACAATATAGTACATCTTAGGAGCTTAAAACTACCACAAGTAGTCACCAGAGGTAAATATTTTTTGAGAAGTTTCTGACTTGAAAATTAATTTCCCTACATACCCAAGTTTTGCTATTCTTTTATAAATTGCTCCAGAAGAATAATATTAATTTGGTTTGGTTTATTCCATCTTGGGAGAGCAAGCATCAGTCTTGTGGCCAGACCATCAGTTTTCAGATGAATCCTTTTGTTGTGTCTCTGACATTTTATGAGGCATTTTTCCAAATGATTTTATCTCCCAAATACTGTAACAAAGCCTATTCAGGAAACCGATTCAGCAGACCTCAGCCTGTCCTAATATCCTCTTTCTTTTGATAAGCTGAATCATAGGCCACTGAAGTATAATGAACTTGATACTAAAGGACTCCCCGGGCATCTAGAATCAATAAGTCACGGGGATCTCCTATTTTTGAAGTAAGTTTCTTTCAGATGATTAGGGAAAAAGTGGTGAAGTATATTTTCCGCCATCAGCATACAATCCTTCCATGAGCATTGCAACTAATGCAACATCTTTTAGAATAAAGTAGCACTGATTCATTCAAAACTGAATGTATTCCAAAGTCACCAAGAGGTCTCTGCCATATATTCATATATTAAATTTTAATTACAGATGGATGTGTCAAACTGCATGTTTGTTTGTACCTATGAGAGGTCTGCAAGCAACTGCAGCAGTCATTGTTTGCTAAGCAACCTCCCTGGCTGTAGTGTGTGGAAGTGATTTACAAAAGAAAGCCAGCTGGTAATTGTATTCCCAGCTTTTTAAGAAACTGAGAATTCCATTCATGCAGTAGACAGCAATTCTTTAATGTGATGGAGTGAAAGTACAACTGCTGAATTTTGTAATGTTTAAGTTACAAAAGAAAGTTAGAATTTTTTTTTTTCTTCAGTCTTTTCAATACAGTATTTGCAAAACCATCCAACTTCCCTCTCTTTCTCCTTTATTTAAAAAAAAAAAAAAAAAAAAGAAAAACCAAACAAAACAACAAACAATAGCAGAGCTGTTTTGGTAGCTGCTAGTGTAAATTTAGAACACCAAATTAGGAGTGAAAAGAGAGAGACTAAAAAAGTGTCCTTCAAAAAATATGCTTCATATAACTCATTATGTGTACATACATACCGTGCACATGTGTTCAAAAGTAAAAACAACGGCAAAAAACCCACACCTCAAGGTCAGGGATGGACAAACTGAATTTGACAATAACTTGAATTATTTTCCCTCCCATTTCCAAATCTAGGGAGTTGCAAAGTAAAAAGGTACCAGAAAGTTCTTAGAGATCTTCCAGTGACACCTGGTAGTTATACGTTCAAAACAGAATATAGGAGCATGCAAATGTATAGGAAAATTTCACACAAAATATAAGAATGAATCATGTCTTGTTTATAAAAAGAATATTCGATTTTTAAAACTAGTCCATTTTTATTATAAAAACATCCCAATATATTAAAAAAAAAAAGCAGCACAAAAAAAACCCAAACAGATGTAAAATCCCTTGACATTACCAACTACTGTATGTTGCTTTAGGGAACTGTTACCAAATGTCTAATCCAAAACAGATTACTGCAGTATAAAAGAATAATCTGCTGGAAGAGTTCACAGTGGTATGCAACTCCTCTATCAGTCTCCTTTGACTTTTTTATTTGGAGAATAAATCGTAATTTAAAAAAAAAGGAAGGCAGGAGAAAGGTATAATTTCTCTCTGGGATGCCACATGAAATAAACGCACAGCATGATCTTGCGTTGTCAAAGCTAGTAGAGAACGTGACTTTACGGAGCCAGAGATCTGGCATTGCTACTGGTAGCCTGCACTATTCCGTTTGGTATTACTCAAAGTTCTCCATAATAACATAAAAAATAATGATTGACTGAATTATTCTATTGAAACCATTGAGCTCAAGATGACAAAATAGTGACGGTAACAAAAACAACGTACTAGCAAAAATTGTGGCCTAAGTAGTGAATCAAGGGATGAAAGAGTAGGCTGTTTTGCACGCTGTAAATTTGGCATTTTAAATTAGATGTAAACAGAAAAAATTACTCAACACTGGCATCAATGAGAACAGACCTAAAATCAGGAAGAAATACAACCCTTCTTGCCATTCGGTCAGCTTTTGGGATTCGAAGAACAATTGTTTTGTCTTTGGCACTTCTGTCCAGATCAAACAAACCACAGAGAGGGATTTTCAAAGCATTTAAAGCTCCTATTGATTTCTGATGCTTTCTGAAAATGATCTGGAGTTTGACACCAGCGTTTTTGCCCTTTCACAGATTTTCTTTGATTTATTTCTTTTCTTCTATCTTTTTTTTTTTTTCATCTTTTCATTCCTTGACTATGTTCTTGATTAAGCTAGTCAAGACTTTCTATTGCAACACTGTCGTGAGTCAATGAGCAAAAAGCCCGGCAAAATCGATGACTGAGGGCACAGAAAGATGAATTCCAGCACAGCTAGCTAGAATGATTGAAAACTTACTGCACCAGATGATCATTATTGACTCTGTTTGGTCATTTCAGCACAAAGTTATTTGGACTTGCTAGGAGCCATACTGTGATTCGAAGAACAGCATTCAGACAACCCATTAATTCAGCTGAAAGGGTGGTAAACACTAGTGAAGTGGCAACTATTTTAAACAACTACATTTACTGCTAGAGAAATAATTAGTCTGTACCCTAACATGGCTTGATGTTGGCAAGCGTTTGCCTTGGCTTTTAGTGGGTAGTAAAATCCATGTGCTAAATTTTTGCTACTCTAGCGCAACATCTGCAAATAGGTCAGTGTATAAATAAAAGGTACATTTTCTGGTTTTACTTTTCTAGTTTTTACGAATTTTTCTTATTTTTCCATCAAGGAAACAAAATTATTCATCAAAAGGAGTAGTAGTAAGAGTTTTTAGCTCATTTTGACTAACTTTTTCCATCTGAAAGACCTTCAAGCAAGACTTTTCTTATATTAAAGAACCTTAAAAAACATAAAATTATCACCTCTACATCCAAAAGTAATAGGAGGAACTTTTCAAATTAGACTTTACTTGACTTGTCAAGTTTCCTAACATTTTTGTTGCAGCTTAAATAATTTTTTTTAAAATTAAAACCAAAAAAAAAAGTATAATGGCTATTCCATTGGACCAAGCAAATTAAGATCACTTTTAACTTCTTAATTATTTAGCATTAACATGGTTAACACTTTAGCGCTACTTAATCCATGAAATACGTATAATATTATAGAGCTTTATTCTGTACTGTGAGTCACTTCTGCCCTCAAATAATGAGAGAATTGCTTACCGTAGGATCAAAGTCTCAATTACTTTTTCCTATGAACAGTGAAGCTATAAAGCAGTCAAGAAAATAAACTTAACAGGTATAGAAAAGGAGAAAGGAAAACTAAAATTTGCAGTGAGAACAATGAGGAATAAACAGTATAAAGAGAATTGTTACAAAGCCTAAGAGATGATGAAGTGGAAAGAAGCAAACCAGAAAGCTGGAAAAGCACATGTCAGAATTTCTAGAAGGAAAAGACATCAAAAGCAGAAAATATGTTCAGTCAAATATAATTTTCCCATTAATGGTCCCTGTAAGAAGCTACAGCATGTGACAAGAAAGTATAATTGCATTACATAAATATATAATACTGCATCAAGTGCAGTCATTTTATTTTAAGGACCAAAAAGAGAGAGTAAATGTCTAACGACGAACAATGAAACTAATTGTAACTAGCATAATTTACCTTACAAGGAGGGCTAATACTAATTCACTTAGAAAAGTACCCCCTCCAACCAGTAAGAGTTATAAGAATACAAAGTACAATCGTACAAAATAATAATAAACTAGAGCTACATGGGGTCATTTACTTAGCTTTTTGCATGTATCTCCCATAAAGACCTCAGAAGTTCCTTATGCTGAATCCAGTTCAGTAAATGCATCTGACTGTATGTCAGTGCTTTTATTCAACCACACTGAGTTTCAAAACAATTTGCCTGAATATATTCACAATCAGAGGGTAACGTTTTATTAATAAACCATACACAATATCATCAAAAAGGGCATTGGTTTTCATTCTGTTTAATGGACTATATTACAGAGACCGCATTCATGTCTGAAACCTGTTATTACTTCCCTAAAATAGCAGTAAGTTAAACGATCCCATTCATCCAGTTTGTTTAGTAGGAAAAAGAAAAGTCAGAAAAACCACCTGGCACAATAAAAGAAAAAAAACAAACAAAGAAACCCCAAGCAAACCTGTATGGGAGCAAAACGCTGAACCTGAAACAGGTTTGTTACACATAAATAAAAAGTGTAGGCCTCTTAATTTTCTTAATATTGGAAAGCGATTTTCGTTTTTCTCCTTTCCTGGAAGCTATATGGACCTAAACAGTAAGTTACATAACAACACAAATATGTCATTGATCTGATGATAAATTAAAGCTCACCTCATTGACTACAGTTTTACAGGCATACTTACTAGACAGACTTTAACTAGGTACTTAGGGTAAGACACTATCTAACTGCCTGTTAGAAGAGATTATGAATAAGAAATCAGGGATCTGGATGACACTGACCCAACAAAATTAAGTTGCTTATAGTTTTCTACTTTCAGCTCATGGTTGCAAGCATGCAAAAAATAAATCCAATGTAGGTAATTGCAAATGTTACGGAAAAGTCTAAAACATTTTTATAGTCAAAATTATTTAAAAAACTGTTCAAATGTTAAAAGGCTAAGAGATACACAATACTGGACATACTGTATCTATAGCATAGTAGGACAGGAAGATAAAGCTCCATGTAGAATTTTACTAGAGCTATTGAAACATGAGAGTGGAATCAATCATGAATTTTCCAGAAAAAAAAAACAACTCTGAGAACAAAAAGTACCATTTACCAAAGTCTAATAATTTTTACTGCTGTTAATATGATTTTGGAAAATTTAACAGGTCAGAAAATATGTCTCTAATCCAAACTAGATTTGGCCAATCTCTGGCTAAAAACACTGAGAACACTACACCACGGACATTAATGGCAGATTGCTTACGATCCTCATCTTGTATTTAGAAGAACCATGTTTTGGGTTCTCTTCTGTTTGACAGAGAAGCAGCACTTGAATCTCAGGTCTCCATATACACACAAGTTGCCTGCTACTGCTGACTATTCTCCGGAAAGCCTCTTTGTTTCCTGTTGAAGCACTTGGCACTTCCCTTCCTAAAACAACATTTGCCTCAAATTTTCCACACACAGGGCAAATGAGGTAACTCCTGAATTATTTATCTGATCCATCTTTCTGTGTGGCCTCACACATTTTTATGTATTTATACAAAAAAAGAGGAGACTGACACAGAAATTCCTGGACAGAAATAACCAGGACAAGTCTTCTCTTATTCCTTGCAGAAGAGATTAATTTGTGCGTCCTTCCTTTTCAAAAACAAAGAACTAAATAATACATATGAAGTAAGGCACAGGAGGCAGAGTTGAGAAGGAAGAAAATGGGCTTCCCTAGATGAAAACTATAACATAGCAGAACAGAAAGAGCCTGGAATGAGGAATGTGGGGAGAAACAATAGCGCACTGACAAAAGTCACCATCACTGAAATGGGCACCTAACTAGCACAGTTCTGTAAATCAGCCAATTTTGCTTGGTACTTGTCTCCACTGAAAAAATGTATGAGCATCACGGAAAAGAACATCCAGGTAGCCAGAGAGGCTGTCCAAACTGGCAACTTCATAAATTAGTAGTTTTCATACTATGCCAATTCCTGCATAGTACAAACTGGACTAGAGTTTATCTGCAAGAATGACAAGCAACTTCAATTCATGATATTCTGCAGCAGCTCAATTGCTCAGCCGCCTTTCCTGAGCTAACCCAGGTAAAAGGTTACCTTCTGTCTTCTGGAAAAAGCATACCTTCTTAAGTAAAAAAAAAAAACAAATATTTTTGCTTATTTAATTCCTTTAACATCAAATCAAGACTCTTCACATCAACACACTGTTTTACCTCACAGTGAATATCATCTCAGTGAGCTCATGTTCCCTCCCTTCTCCTTATTATCACCTTACTCCTGCACAGCACTGTATCTTGCAAGCCAAATGAAGGATAATATATTTTATTTATATTGGAAGTCACACAGCATATTTTCTGCACTATAAGTAATAAAACAAAAACATAACAAGATGTTCAATTAAATTGCGGATCATAGACAAAGTACATCGTGCCCCTAGCAACAGCTTCCATTCACCGCATAGAAATATGCTGTAGATGTGACAAATCCTTGTGAAGTTTCTCTTAGTAATTACTCTGCTTAATGCAGGCTGTCATTACATGGTGGCTTTGATATGGAAAAATATTTAGTGCCATATACCTACGTGCAAAGCTGCTAGCAATAAACATGACCTCTTTCAGCAGAGCTATCAGAAACTCCACACTGCATGTTTTCCTCTTGAAACTTGAACTCTGCATTCTTTTTGCCCCTGCCTGGGCCACTTGGTAAACAAGCCGCAGCTCATCCCATCCCCCTGGCCAGAATCAACTTTGCAGGGTAGTGAAAGGCAAAAACCACTCCGGAGCATGCCAGCTTGCATTCCCAGCCCACCAGGCACACGAAGCTGCCTCACTCCTTGTTTTACATGGGGCAGCTCACCACTTGGCTTAAGCTTCTCCCTTTGCCCCTCCTCTGCACATGGACCTCAGCCCTCAGCCCAGTGCCCATTCCTGTTCCTAACCCAGCTGCTGATGCTCTTCCAGCTTCGCTTGCTCCCATTCCTAATGCTGCCATTATGGACCTCCCAACTTTGCAGGCTTGAGCCTTGTCCGTCAGCTGATGTATATGCATTTTCAGTTGCTATTGCCTCCACTTCAGATGTTCAGCTTGACTAAATGATTCTTCCTAATTTTTTGTTCACAGCGAACTGCTATACTTAGCTGTCCTACTCAATGTTTTCCATTCCTCCCTCGGCTGCCCTCAAGTCATCTACTTAATAGCAGATAACATGCACAGAAAGCCCCAAATAGAATAATTTTCGCATACACACAAACAGGTAGTACGCCTTATTTAAATGCAGTCTCCATGCCACTTAACTTGCCACTGTAAAGGCTAACTTGCCACCTTTCAATGGAATGTTACAAAATCATCTGAAATTTGAGGTGTGTTAATCCACACTGTGAATTACCATTGATACTAGATTCCATCTAGCATACACAGAAAAATTATGAAGGTAATAAAAAAGAATTTGAAGAAGAAAACCACATTTGATATACAAACCAGCAATTGACAGGAACAAAACCTGTGATTTTAAGCACATTAACGCAAACCTTCTTCTGAGTATGTAGATATTACCAAAAAGGCATTTAAAGAAAACAACAAAAGAACAGGTTTTGTTTAGGGATACTAAACATATTTCCATAACTGATCCCCAAAACTGTCCTCTACAAATTGTGTAAGTTGACAAGCTTCAAATTCATCTTAGTTTCACAAGATTTGCAGATATTCTTAAATAAATTATTTGATTTGTAATTGGTGAGATGTCAAAAATGTTCCACAAGTAGTACTTTCATATACAAGAAACTTAAATCTACCTAGTCTAAAGCATTAGACTTCTATTTTATTGTCTCAGTTTGAAGTACAATGCAGACATTCTAAAGGATTTATTTTTCCTAGGAAAAATGGTAAGAAACAGCCTTTGTTTTAAACGAGTAAGGAGAAAAAAAACAAACCAAATCCCCCAAAAAACCAAACCAACCAAACACCCACCCCTCCCACCCAAAAACCCCCCGAAACAGCAAAGCACAGGTCCAAGAGGAAAATAATAAGTAACAGGTTATCAAAACACTAAATTATTTCTTTAGTTTATTCTATCTTCAACTAGAATAAACGAAAGCACAGTCATAGTGCTCAAAAGCCTACTAAATTGAAATTTAATCTCAAACTGAGGCAAATAATGAAGTATTGAATTTACCTGCAGATGAGGGAAAATCCTTTATCAAGCTATATTTTAAACACACCTTTTTCATTAGAGATGGTCCTGACTGCTCAAATTCCAGAAACTGTGTAGTTTCTACCTTGACTTTGTAGCTGCAGGAGAGAGCATGAATGCAATGCCTCTGGGCAATGCATAGGAAATGCAGTGCCTGCTTTTATGTCAGCTGAATTTTAAACCTGTTCATGAAAAGATTTCAGAAGGTGCTCCTGTTTTCAGCAGTTACTTTTAGATTCAGGCAGTTTATGGTTCAATTAACACCAGGAAACAATCTCAAAGAGCTAGGGGAGGAGGAAGAGGAGGAAGGGTAGGATGGAAGGACTGATATGCTCTAATTTGTTCTTATAGAACTGAAGATCTAATCAGTTTTAACTATAAACTAATGAAGAGTTCATATCAAGTTTTATGTGAACCAAAAAGAAATACCAACCTGGCTACAAAACCGGAAGTTACAACCTTCTTTTTCTCTCTTTTTTTTTTTTTTAAACAGTGCAATAAAATGTCTCCAATATTTACAAAAACAGGTGTTTTCCATTACTGCTGTCGTTAGTAACACAAGCCTACCCAAAGAAAGATATGAAGAATAATTCTAGCAGATAAACAAAGCTGATGTAATTAATCAAGATGTCAGAAGATGTCATTCCTGTAGAAACTTTTAAAAGCAACTATAATTTTAAAATATAGCTCCTCTTACGTACAGACTTCTATATTTAGAAAACACACTGTATCCCTCTACATATTTAGCAGAGTTACTTTATTGGGTAGCAACAAAAATGCCACTGGTATTTTCAAACTGATTTGTTCTTAATACTGTTTATTAACGTATCTAAGTTAAAATTTCACTTCCTTTTGCTTTGCTTTTGAGCGACATTAAATGCAATTCAGATTCTTTATATTGAACATATAAGAAGAATACAATCTATTCTGCATCCGAGAGACGTAAGTTGCCAATATTTTGGGACTATTCTTATACTGTGAGAGGCTTTTCCAATAGCTAATTAATGCTGCCATAAAAGTGCCAGATTTTTGGAAATGCTGTTTTTACGTTAGAAATTACTGATAGTGGAACGAACTGGTTTTGCATTCCATATTAATTTTCTTTTTTCTGGACTACGTTTTCCAAATCGAAGTTTCTAGATAGAATCCAACCTAGTATTTAAATGCATGACCTCAATATTTCCTCTTGTAAGCCTGCTTTAAGCTTATTTATATATAAAGATACTTGCAACTGTGAATAGCTCCCAACAACAGAACTGATACAGAGAACAGACAATACGCTAAAGTTCAGTTAACTTCATTTGGTAGATTTACATATCGAGGTAGTTGGAACCGAATATGAAATACCTCTGAGGTCTGCAAACTACATTCACATTTGAATAAAGTCTGGTTCAATCAGTAGTCTACACACTGTAGCTATTACCTAAGGAATCACTGAATGAAAATAATACAACAATGAATAATTTCATATGGGGTGAATTACTGACCCTCGAAAGTAAGATTTCCATTCACTTTCATGAGGCTTATCACTTTATTCTTTGTATTTCAAATGAAGTAAATAGTCTGAGATTTGATAAGACAAATTTTGTAAAAACAAGGTTTTGAAATGAGAGAAAAACACTGCTTATTGTTTTCAGAAGACATCTGAACCTCAAGTGTATTTTATTAGTTCTTGAAAAGTTAACTTGCTACCTAAGAATATAAAACCAGACATACCTGAATACATAAAACATCTATCTAACCTTCCCTCCATCTTTTGTAGAAGTTGGTTTTTTAACATTTAAAGAAAAGTATAAGAGATAACTGGAGGGCAACAGTCAGGGTTTTGACAAAAAAATGGTATAGCCAAAATAAGGAGACCATAACAAAATGACTGCCAGGCATCCTGAATCAGCCTCATTCACTATATTTTTACTACAAATTTCCTGCCTTGAGGCTTTAAATGCATGTATTAAGTGTTTCTGTACTCATGTATTCTTTTTTGGGCCACTGGAGTTGCTGGTAATATTGTTCAGTGCATTCCGGTAGGGCCAGGGTTACAACAAAAGGCTTTATTTATAGTTTTTCTGATCATACACCCAGTGGTTGATTAACCACTCCGTTTAAAAGTCTTTTGGATTTTCTTTTACCCAGTTATAATAAACATATGAAAGTTGGAAATGACAACACAGGAGTAAATAACAACTCATGAATATTATTCCACAAACAAAAGTTTTCCTAATAACTTCTGCAGAACCAACATAACCCCAAAGCATAATGTTGACCCTTAACAAAATCCAAAATACAACACATTTATTCATAAATGTAGTAGTCACAAGCACAAAACAAGTTGGGTTTTTTTAGCATCTGTGAAATAATTTTCCTAAATTACATCTGTGTACAATGTACAAAAGTACAACTGTGAATTTTAGTCTACTTTCACGTACACTTGTTCCTTTAGAAAGCAAAACATTTTCACATCTACAAACTTCTCAAAGTTTGCAACTCTACCCTAAATATATAATTGAAGGGACAAAAAGACAGAACAGTCAGAAAATTTTATGAATGCCTACCAACCAAGCTTCTCCATATAAAATCTCTTTCCAAATCTGTTGCAAGTTTTTACATAGTGTTAATATAGTAGCCAATTATAATAGTGATTAAAACACCATTGCAGAAGTTACACCAATTACTCATTTTCGCTTAAGAGCCCATTTAAAAAAAACAAACAAAATAACATGTAGTATTTTTCTTACTTACCCACAGCATACTACAGAAAAGCATTAAGCATACGCGACAACCAGGAAATTCTGTTAACCTTCAGTTACTCACCTAGGAAAAAGAAGAAAATGCATAAGCACTCTTTGTATGGGGAGGAAGAAGACAGTATTAATTTGTAATGTATGTGATAAGCTTCTATGTTTATGAAATTTGTGAAATAAAATATTTTATCTTTAATTCCAAGTTAGAAGGAAGGAGCTGGCAATAGTTCACATAGTGAGGTGGACCACAAAACAACAGTTAGGTAGAAGTTGCATTTGTGTAAAATCCAACCAATTTGTCCTTCTGTAGCGCTGATACAATACTGTTCTGCTACCACAAGAGGAGTCTCAAAATCTTCTAAAACCAAACTGGATAAAGATTCTGTGTTCAGAATAAACTGCCTAAAGCAACATTTTAACAGAACACAGTTACAAAACTAATTAACTTTTGTGACTACCATAATCGTTTTCAAGGCTTCCCATGAAGCCTGGTGGGAGATCCAAAATTTTGCCTGATAAAATTAGACAACTTCTCTCAACTGGCATATTTATATATTTTTATCTTATTCTCTCTGTAACATAATAGTGAACACACCATGCTTTAGGTAATGCCAAGTAAGTATCAACAATGGCATGTTCTTCTAGAGATTTAATGAATTCAGCATTTATTGAGTAGTGTGAATGGAAAGCAATGATGAATATCAGAATAAAAGGTTTCTTCATCAATGTATATGCATAAGCCACATTTGTTAAAAAAAAGGGGTGTTCAGATCTCAAATGTTTAAAATAAATAGGAAAAAAAAAACGATAAAAGCAAATGAAAGGTCACCTTTACCAAGGAAGATAGTACTTTTTTGTAATATATTAAACAGAAATTGCATTAGCTTTAGGAAAAGTTATGCCTTGTCAAATTTGGGAGATTTTGCCAATGAGTTAAACTACAAAGGATGTAATAAAATGGAAGTTACTAGAAACAGAGCATAAATGAAAAAAACTAACTACTTGCTAGTCCTCTACACGAATGAAGAAAATTTACAAGCAACATGATTTTTCCATAGTAGCTTTACAATGGTAAAAATGTCCATATAAATAATGTTTTTGACACACAGTTTAGTTTGCTTTTTAATGCTGGTATAGAAAGTACTTTGAATTACTCAGGCTCTTGAATGCTGCTAATGGTCATCATCTTCTGTTAAGATTTTTGTGTGTCTTTCATTACCCAGCCAGTGTGTACAGTCATAACCATGAGCAATGTAAAATACAGTTCTTCAGAAATGTAACTCCCAGCATCCCAGCTATTGTCTCAAGGGTGGTACTACTGACACACTGGTACGTTCCAGTGCATGGACAGCCACTGATGCATCTCGCAAATCTCACTTTAGTACTCTGAGGATTAGATCCAGACTGCTTAAGTGACACTGAGGTGCAAAGCCATCCAGACTGACTAAGTAGGATACCTAGGCGCTTTGCATAATCCTCAAGAACTGTGGTCATTTCTAGTGGTGTGCAGAGGACTATTAAAACTGCTTCTGTTACACCCCTGCCATTCGTCATTGTACAAACATAAGAACTCAGTTCTCTTACAGAGCTCTTTCAGCAAAAACTTTAAAATATTACAACGCCTAGAAGGTTAGACAGGCTTACTGTGGATAACCTAATAAAATTTTGTATCACAGCATCCCTTAGATGTCATTGTAGGCTCTTGTATGCACCCAACGTTTAGATGAAGCAGTTTTCTTTTTATTTTATGTTTTTCTACAATGCAACTGCTTATTTGAACAGGCTTTACACTTTTCTAAGAGAGTACGTAACAGTGTTGTAAGAATCTAAAGAGTACCTAGCACTTTTCATAACAGAATTTTAAATACTCCTGCAGGATAATAGCCAATATTTACACTAACGAGGTTCCATCTGATATATCTCATGTTCTAGGACCTAAGTACATGATTGCAAGTCTAGATTGAAATTAGGTCATCCCTGTCTCACCGTTTACGGAAAGACTGCAGAAGAAATGTATGGCTGAAGGTCAAAGAGAGAGTCATCAAGCAAACAAAATACTTGTAGTAAGAAAGACATGAACATCTCACTTTAATGGGAAATCCATTTGAGCACAAAACTTGGTCCTATTCATACTGAGAGAGGAATAATTTCTGCCAGTAGCTGCTGGCTGTGGAACTTTACCCATGTATCAGGTGACCAACCCTGCATCCATAAACCATCTATTTAATTTTTATAACTTGTTTAATACTATATGTAAGAAGTCCTTCAAATGGTCAGTCCCAGTACAATTGTTATCTCCCCCAGTTTCAAAGTAGGAATATTTTGAAACTAAGCTAGCAAGGATAAGGCTTATGTAACTTTAGAAAATGTGAAACTCATGGCAGTACTATAAAACACTCTCTAGTGAGACAAAGCTCTACCCTAAGCAAGCAATTGAAAATCAGTACCAATAGCATTTAAAATATTAATTTACCATTACCAAGTAGTTTAATGAAATACATCAAATTTCTACTACGAAACGAAACCATGACGTATATCTCTCTACATCCAGTTTCCATAAGGGCAAAAACCAAAAACATGCACCAGCAAGGAAAAGGTTTGCGAGGTTCTAATATATGCTATATCAGTCTTGTTGCTGCAATATTATTAACAGGACCCGCTTTTTTAAATTGCTTTAAATAAGAATCACTCTTAAAACCAGCTACTATACAGAAGTGTAATTTAGAGACCCACAAAACTGCGAGTTCTTTCAGCAAGTGCTTCAAATTATATTATTATATATAATTGATCATATTATTATACAATATAAAATTATTATATTAAATATAATTATTATATCAGCATCGCAGTGAAAAACCTTCTAAGCAACTGCATTTTCCAACATTATGCTTTTGTGATTTTCCAGTGTCAAGACTATTAACGTGACAGCAAATTGTAGTCATTAGTCAAAAATAGTGAGTAAAATGGTTTACATGCTTAAAGTGACCTTGAGACTGCCTTGTAAAATATTGATAGCCAAAACAATTGCTGTTTCATGATTGCTCCTGACTAAATGAAATCATATTTCAATTGAAAAACTGAGCTAAATCTCATTAAAAAATGTTAATTCTACACCTGTTTGTTACTTTCAAATGTTTATGGGACTATATAGGAAATCTGAACATAAGTGTAACCAGTTAGACACATACCTAAATTTAAAGATCATCAGTCAAATTTACTATGCTACTGGCATACTGGCACAGTAATTGCACTGGCATAGTATAGGATAACTATTCACTAAAATTCCTGAGCAATAAAGATTTGTCCACAGAATTATTAATTTGAGTACTGGATAAAAGCCTTGTAATTCCTAAGGCCCTGATCAGAAATGGAAGTCCCACAGTGCTGGGTAAACTTCATTCTTCTTAACCTAAGTTTTTATGTTGGTTGTGTGCCTTAGTGTGATTTTTTTGGGGGGTGAGGGTGTAAATCACTGATTTTACTTTTTTCCTGTTTTGGAGAAGTGAAAAATAGGCAAATTTGGCAACAATAAAATTATTTTTTGACAATACAAAAGCACGTCAGTGTTACTTTTGGAAGTGGAGAGGTGTATTTCATGACTTCTCTGAAAACTACCCAAAAGTGACATAAGCAGCTCTCAAAGATTATTATTATCATGCCTAGAGTTGTTCCGTTTAAAAGCGGCAAACATACTGCTCTGTAGTAATGCGGTACTACTAACATACAGGTAAGGCAAAAAGTGCTGAAAATGGACTCTTTTTCTTCTAATGTTTTCTTTCTTCCTGCCCCTGTTCTTTTTCCCTTATTCCGTTTTCCAACTTTCCCATTCCCCCTCATACACTCATCTCACTGTATGCACCCCCTCAGTTCTCTTTCTTTCAGATACTCACCACCCTACTCTTTGAGTTATCCTCAGAGATTTCACACTCTTCCACATTTTTTCTCCTGATGACAATGAATTTTTAATTGCTCTGTATCTTTGGCTATCTAGTACTTCTCTGTGTGTGCTGCATGTAAATTACTAAGTAAATACTACAATTAGCTTGTCTAATTTCACTGAAGGAAGATACATGCACACTAAATAGCATGCTCTGCTTGGGAATACATGCCTAGGAAGTAAATAGCTTCCTTCCCAATTATAGTGGCATTCAGTTGGACTTGAACAGTTAATCTTATTATTGCCATCATGACAAATCCCACTTCCAAAGATATGCAATTAGCTTTCAAATGAAAGGACACATGAAGTAGCTTAAGCCAAATATATCTATTTTCTTAAAAGAAAATGAAAATCATTTTACAAAGGTCAGAATTAGCAATTACTGAGCATTTCAAAGGAACAGTGAAGATGTGTGTATTTAATTCTAAGGACACAGATAGCTCCTTTGAGTTTTACATGACTACTTTTATCTAAAAGTAAATATATGCACAGTGTTGAAGACTAACATTTCAGGTTTTAATAGCAAAAATAAAAAATAAAAAATCCCATCATCTTAAAGGTTAGAATTTTCAGGTTTTGTTGCTTCTAGCTACACTGTCTTTCAATAACGCTCAATATCCAGGCCGGATAAGACAAAGAGTCCTACCATTAGTAAAACTATAGCAGAAAGGCATAAGCTCTGGAGCAAAAGCAATACATAAGCATGTCACAGCAAGGCACATACCTCTCCCTCTCTGCTGTAACTTAGGTCAAAACTAGACAGTTTTTTCCACAGGTATCAATCTGTAAACCTAAACTTTGCTTAAAGTGGCATTTAAAGTAGTCATGAAAGCACTGGGGTACTTTTTGCAAACATCTGTTCAGTGCAAAAGACAGAAAAGTACTCAACAGATGAGGCAATCTATGTGAAAGTTCAAAGAAAAAAAACATTCTCTGTTATGTGGGCTTCAACAGCAGAAAATCTAGAATTAAGGTTGGGGTGTACACCTAAAGCCAGAATTCATCTGTCTATATATGGAAAAGGATGTGAAAATTGCATTTAAATAGCAGAGGTTAATTCCTGAAAACTTTCTAGTCAATTAAGTATTTAAGAAATCATTTAACTAATTGAAGTGAGTTCTTTATAAGACTGCAAAAAAATGTTAAGAGATTTATTTCTTTGCTAATTATCTTTGTACAGACTCTTCAAACTTCCAGTGCAATTAACCTTAATGAAAACTTTAGTGATTTAAAGATAAATGAACATCATTTTGGTTAAGCTAGATAACATACATCCTTCACAAAATACTCAGCAGTGATATTCTTCACATAACTTTCCACACACTGATGCTCTTCCAAAATGAATGACATCTCTTTGTATCTCATCTTGGGTCAAGCATAACTTAACTATTGATTTCATTTGCTTGTAATACTAATTTTTATGGTAATAAGTAGCAAGGATGCAGTTTTTTCATTAACTACTGCGTATTTTCGGTCAAACATTAAACATTGGATTTTTGCCTGAGTAAATAACAGATATTAGCCACTATAGATGTATTAACTCTTTCACTCATGCAAGAAACCTAGTAAAACACCACTAAAGACATAGAATGGAAGAACTCCCATATTTCATATGATATTCAAAATCCATGAAATATAGCATCAGTAGGGATGATGGATCACTGCTCTGAGAAACAGGAAGCCTCCTCAAACAGGGGTGAAGTATGTATAATTGGGTACCAAAAGCCAGAGACTGCTGTGGACCATGACAAACTAGCTTCATCTTGGTGACCTTCTTTGGAAGCACGCAGCTAGAGACTGAGTAATGACAGAACAATAAATATAAACTCATTATTTAGCTAACACATTCTCTGGACAATTCAACTAGTTTTTAGAAGGTGGTAAGGCAAATGAAGACAAATATAAAATAGAAACTCTATAACTTAACAGTTGAAATCAACTGAAAGTTGAAAGTGTTGTATTTGAGCTACATGTAGCTCACTTTCTAAACATAAAAAACTCCCTTCAGCAATTACTTAAAAGCAATCAGAATTATTTAGAATAACAACTTTGTGAATAATTATCTCCTTATATTTTGCATAATCTTCTTCAGAGATACAAGGCCACTTTTGTGCTGTTACTCTTTTCCAAACACAATGTTCTTCTTTCATCTGTGCACAATATGTATATGAGTACACTAGAAAGTAATTGCAATTATCAAAAGATCAAATGTATGATGAAATTAAAGTATTGGATCAAAGCTTTCACATTTTTGTCAAATACATTTAGAAACATGCTGTATGATTTAAGAGTATAAAGCAGCTCATGTTTATTCAGACACAGCCAGATGAACACGCACACACAATACTATGGAGGCGCTCTTCAAAATGTACTGTATCTGATACTTGAAAGTTTACATTAGTATTCTGAGATCCTCGTATCACTGAATAAACTTTTCAGTCTAGTGACAATCACAGTAACATCAGCATCACACCAAAATGCACACACAGATTTATCAGTTTCTCCTTTTCGAAAGTTGACAGCATTTAAATTCACAAAGATTAAAAGGGAGCTCAGGTTTTCCTCCTCCTAAGTTTAGCATTTACCATATAAAATTTCAAATCAAGACATGAAAATAAAACACGCTAAAATTTATGTGTGTTGGTTTAAGTATCATCTTACTGGGTTTATTTTTTGACACATCTATAACTAAACCAAACATACCTCTTTAGCAAATCCCGTGCTAACTGGAGGCCTGACATGTATGACAACTAAATAAGCTTAGCTGAGCTTTGTGTAGCCATTACTAAAAATCACAACCAATAAATAGCTTGCAAATGGTATATTAGACCTTTATACTTACTGCCAATCAAAACTGAGACTAGAATCTTAAGATAATGAGATCCTGAGATACTGCATCATACTGTGATAATGCTATTGCTTTTGAATTACACAGTTTTAGAATCTATCTTAAATTACATGGAGAAAAGAAACAAGAGGAATTTGCTTCTAACCATGCTAAACAGCTTTCCTTTAGTGGAAAGATATCTGCTGATGCCTAGGAATGTTATTTTTAAGTAACATGCGACGTGCTTGTTGTTACAACTGCTCCTAGCACCTGGTGAAATTTGCAGCCGAGAAGGCCTAACAATTTAAAAATAACTGAATCACAGCTTATTTTTAATTTCAAATAATATAATCACCTGTATTTAGTATTACACATATTTAGACAAGCTGCCTGTCTCTGTTCCCAGCCATCTCTTTTCCTCTGTCATCTCAAACTTGACATTTTTCAATTTCGAATACGCAGATTTCTTTTTTCCTTAGATGACTTGTCATTAAAACTGTCAAAAACTATAATTNTTTTTTTTTTTTTCCTCCCCCAGCAGCACACACAGGCAGGTGGGCAGGGGGAGGATCCAAAGCTTTTGATAAAGTCATGACAAGTCTGCCTAATGTTGTTCAAAAACTACACTGCAAGATCCATGTGTCCAGATGGAAAGTCTTCTGTACTAAATCTGATCAGAGAAGGCTTATAAGAGCTTATATATTACAGATAAAATATGACTTGAC